>JAKTUO010000056.1:0-61810 GCA_030556755.1 Nakazawaea anatomiae | reverse complement strand
TCGATGTTGTCACAATCGTTGGTGGTTGCATGTTTTGGCCCAAGGTAGTTGATAGTGAGTTGGTTTGGGGCAAGTTCCTCCATAGGGTGCTTTGTGTGCTCTTTGTGGGAATAGATGATCTTAAAATTACCATCAATAGAGTTGTAAAATAATACTAGCTTACTCTTACAATCCTCTGTCTTCCTGTTGTCAATAGTTGGTAATTTTCTGTAATGAGAATCTTGTCTGCAATAATGATTAATGACAAAATTACCATTTTGTGAAACATCTCTCCTCTTTCTTGCATATTGATAGTCGGTGATTTTGCTTATCTTATCAGCAAACTTGATGAGTTGTTCATCGATTTTTTGCCTCAAGAGTTTAGCCTGATCGATATTTTTCAACTTTGGTGTGACTTGAAGAAACTGACTCAGAAGATTAGGAAGATCTCTTAACATTGAAAATTTTTGATCTTTGAAGTTTCTGTAAGCTTGAAGAGCATCATGTTGATCAATGTTATATTCCACAAATATTTTTGATACTTCATCCTGCAATTTGGATGAGGTAATAGAGTTAAGTTCAAACAATCCCTTTGATGGAGACAACAACAATTTTTGAACTATCATATCCAAGAAACGCAGACTGTTTTGAATTACAAATGATCCTGATTCAGTTTGATTTACCACGATTAACCCTACTTTTTTCTCCACGTAAATACCAACGAGGGATAACAACGGTGTAGTCACCAAGTTCAGTGACTTTAAAGAGGTATATGATGCCACCACTGGTGCTATTTCCAAGTTTTCAATATGATTTTTCATCGCTTCATCATCTTCTTCAGAAACATTTGTTATGAAACCCCTTCTCTTCACCACTGTCTTTGCACCAATAGAGACGAAGTTGAAATGTTTTGGAAATCTTGGAACTTCTTGCTCCGATAGCACTGTTTGAAAAATGGCATCAGTTTGTTCATCTAATTTGCGATGTGATATATATTGAAGAAAGCTGTTAAATGAATCAAATCTTTTAAAATGATCTTCATTAGGATTTTCCACTGCAAAAGATGGGTTCCCAACAATCTTTCTCTTCTTTGCAGTTCTCTCTTTTTTATTTTTCTCCCGTTTCTTCTTTCTACATTCAAGACACCATCGATATTTCTCGTCATCAATCTCTGTCCTGAAGGGGAGCTCACACTTTAAACAAAGTTTATTTCTTTGCAGATTAACTGCAACGGGTGCACCTGTTGAAGGTATCAACAAAACAGAATCGCCACCATTTACTTCCATGGGGACAGTACACCTCTCATACTCAGCATAATCTGAGTTGTTAGCCACAGTGGTCATTTAAGTACGCTTTATAATTATTAATCAGATGAGGCAACAGTCAGTCTCTCTGACTGATTTTTTTTGTTTTGTTTTGTTTTGTTTTATGATTTTTCTTTTTATCATTTTTTTGAAAAAAGAATTAGTTTGATTTAATATCTGCTGGCTGGCTGGAGGTTTAAAGTGAACAAGAAACTACACACAACAAGTATGTCTGATGGGAATGTGCTATCATTTAATAAAAAGAAGAACAATAGGAGAAAATTGTTGAAGGAGTTCTATAAACTTCAAGAGTTAAACAAGAAGGAATTGGAAAATTTGAACAATTCAAATGGAACATCAGCAGCGGTTACACCAAATCCAGTAGTACCGACAACGAGGACGGCTTCAAATTCTGGTCTTGGTGGGAATGAAGAAGATCTTACATTGGCAAATTTTGATGAATATGTCAAGACAAAAAGCTTTAAAACATTGATAATGAAGGAGAATCTGTTGACAGAAGAATTAAATTCAAATCAAGGTGAGATTAAATCCATCATTTACAACAATTATTATGAGTTGATCAAGATAAGTAATTATTTGGAGAATTTAAAGAATGGTACCGATGCGAACAAGATGACAAGGGAATTTCAAGGAGAAGAAGAAGAAGAACATAATAATAATAATAATATAACAACAGATGAATTTGAAGATGATGATACCAATTTTACAATAGGAGTTGATGATGAAGATGATGGACAAGATACGACACTTAAAGTGTTGAGCAATATTAGACTGAATATAGCATCTATCAAATCACAAGACCTTCACATATGATATATGTATATATATATGATATTCAATTGCTCTGGTGTTTTCTTTAAGGGCTAATCCAATGAAGTTTAGCGATTATATGAATTACCTAATTAGGAAAGATAAAGTTATAGTAGACAAAACGAAAATGGCCGGCGGGTGGATTATGTAAGAAATGTATATTTGTATATTGTTGAAGAGTTGATTTGAATAAACTTGGAGGAATTGAAAATAAGTGATTCACAATATTCATCAAAGAGTGATTATGTAAATACATGTATATATATATAGATATATACATAAATTATACATATGGTTCATTCACTCTTGATAGCTTCTTTGGCTTTAAATTGTTCCAATTTTCTCCCGCGGGCCAAAAGAGACATATAATACACTACTTTTGTTTGTTTCATCATTAACTTATTATTATACATTTTACAAATCGACAACAAAAAAAAAGAATGACTTATGTTGGATGAAGATAGATATATGACAAGTGTTATCTTTGACCTCGTATGTGTATATATGAAGCTGACGAAGAGGATCTGTTTTTTAATAATCTAATCAAATTAAATCAACTTAAAAAGGATAAATAAAAGGCATTTATACTATAAAAGGGGGAGGGACGGGGCAGCCCTTCTTGTTGCAAGACAAGTAGAAAGCCCCTAAAACTAAATAAATTACTCTCTCTCTCTCACGGAAGTGAGCAGAGAAAGTTTGTAATCTCTAGATATCAGATATTTAACACCAATAACCACTACATATTGCACATCATCATCAAACATATATATCACACCATCACTCGACCATTTTTCATTCCATTCAAATCTCCCCTGTGAACAATGGAATTAATGGACGGAATTCTGTCTCCTCTATTCCCACAACTGGCCTTATCATCTGAAACTTCACTCAAATTACCTACAAAACCCTTGGCTCATTCGGGCTCAGTACTGTTATACTTAATCTTAGCTGAAAAAAATTTATACATTCAAGGTTTTGAAGAAAATGAATTTAAAGAAAGACCACCACTGTTGTTAAGGGGTTCACTTTTCATAAAAGTAACAAAACCAGTCAAGATCAAACTGATAAATTTGAAGTTCTCTGGTGTAGCGAAAACTGATTGGCCCGAAGGTATACCACCAAAGAAGACGGAATATCTGGAAACTCATCAATTAATCCAGCATAACTGGCCCTTCTTCAACTCAAATATAACAATCAATGATCCCAACAAGGGTGCCAACATTTATAGGCCAATCGACTCACCAAATGAAGAAATTTCCAGTTTGAGTTTGGAACCATTAACAATTAGTAGTAGTAACACCAACAATAACAACAGCAATAGCAATAACAACAAAGATAGTTCAGGTTCTCTTGCAAATGTTTTGAGAAGGGCTACATCTCCATCTCCGATAAGGTCATCCCGGTCTCGTTCTAATACAACCAACAATAATGCCGCTTCTAGTTTGTTCAGTCATTTAACAGGTACAAGCAGTAACGTTTTAGATACAGTGTCTTCAAACGATTTACTGTCAATTAGATCAGTTGAAACTGTTGGTGATGCTGTCTCAAATAAAACTTTTCAACCAGGTGACTACATATACAATTTTGAATTACCTATTCCAGCATCAACTCCTGAATCGATATCAGTTACTTTTGGTTCGGTGAGTTACGTATTGGAAGCTTCAGTTGAAAGATCTGGAGCTTTCAAAACTAGCATTTCAGGAAAGGAAACTATCAATATTATAAGGACTCCATCTGATTTATCATTGGAAGAAAATGAACCCATAGCTATAGTGAGAGATTGGGAAGATAGATTACGTTATGAGATAGTCATTGCGTCCAAAGCTGTGGTACTAAACACTTTTCTTCCATTGGCCTTCAAGTTAACTCCATTAGAAAAAATTCAACTTCACCGAATTCGTGTTTATCTTACAGAGAATTTGGAATACTATTGTCGTCATAAAAAAATTCATAGATTAGAACCTACAAGGAAATATTTGTTATTGGAACATAAACCGGAAACTGGAACTACATCGTTGTTGGGAGACAATGAGATCACTGCAAGAGAACTCGAGTTTCAAGTATATGTGCCGGAGAAATTGAATGATAAACAAAAATTACATCCAGATACTTCATATTCCAACATTCAATCACACCATTGGATTAAAATTTGTTTGAGATTGTCAAAACCAACTCCTACAGATGAAAATCCTAATAAGAGGAAACACTATGAGATCACAATAGATTCACCAATTCATATCTTATCACCTATGGCCACACATGCAAATACCCTTTTACCATCATATGATCAAGCGGCTCCCTTAGGTATGGATTACTTAAGTAACCCTCCTTTGTCGCCCAACGTTGTACTGGTGGACAATTCCTTAGATGCAATGATATCTTCACCTCACAGATCTAATCATCATCTAATATCAGAGGAATCTTATCATCACCCTCCAAACATGAACTTGAGCTCCAATCTTTATAAACCATCAAATGTACTGCCTGAACTATTATCCCCACAGGCACAACCATTTTCCCCAATTGTATCACCAGAAATGGCTGCTCTTTCACCAAACCTTCATGCCTTGAGTAGTCCTGGTCTCACTGGATTGAATTCTCCTTCAATGATGGCTAGACCAATTCATTTTTTGAGACGTCCTTCAATAAATCCACCACCTTTCAGTGCAGACTCCCCACCACCACCATGTGATGATGAACCACCAGCTTATCAGGAAAGAGATGATTCTCATTCTCATAAACTGCGTGGCAGTGAAACTGATATCGGTGAGACATTTGCGTTCTTGGGATTATCACCAGATTTACCAAATTCAATACTGAGAGCTACAAGCCCTGTACGGTCGAGATCGGCTTCTAGAATGAAATTTCCAACGACTAAAAGGACAGATCCAGGATCAGCTTCTGGTTCATCAACAAAACTCGATTCAAGCTCAACTCCAAATCACGTTGTTGGTGTATCACCACAGAAGTCATCAACTCCAGCTGTTCCATCACCAACAAGGCCCATTCCTCTGCCTGTTCTGAGGTTACCCAAGACGGCAGAATCATTTTTGAATGATTTGGATGACGAAGATATTTCAACAGCGTTCCCATCATTGATTCCTCAGACTAGTCCACCACTGACCCATCTGCTGCAGCTTCCTACTCCACTGTTAATTCCATCTATTGATATTTCACCAAAGTTTGGGCATCAAACAGCTTTTCCACAACCACATATCCCTACAAATACATTGAGTCCAACTTCGTCAATTGCATCATCCAGCCATTCAACTTCGAGCAATGATACTCTGTTCGATCCGATAGGAGAGCCATTGTTGAACTCAATTACATCTACATCGACTGTAGATCATCATGCCACGATTTCAAGAGATAGATTTCAAAGTGTACTGAGCAGTATGGATATCACTTCGATGTATGCGAACAACAACAATACCAATACATCTTTGATCAATTCTCAGAGATCAGAATCGATTTGGCATCCGCTAGATTCGGATTTTTCAAATATAAACAACCCACATTTGTACAAGAGACCTGTATTCAATCTCAAATATGGTAACGGTGTTAATAATAATAACAACAACAACAACAATAATAGCATTCATTACGAGGAAGATGATCCACATGCAAGGGTATACACTGAATCTGAGAGACATATGAGTTTTGGAGTTGAACAAATCGAGCCGGAATCAATACCACCACAGTCTCCATCGATGACGACTATAACGAAAGCACTGTCCTCTTCATTGAGCAATACTACTGATTCTACGGGAACAGAAGCTATCACGACTTCAGTAACTGAACCATTACCTTCTTCATTGAGCGATAATAATACTACTGATTCTACGAGAACAGCAACTGTTACAACTTCTACATCGGAGGTGGTTCCTCTGGAATCTACTGCCGCCACCACCACTACAGGACAAGGTCATGACTCGGCAAGTGGGAGTTCTGATGGAAGGTCATTGAATTCAAACAATAGCTCTTCAACTTTAAAGAGTAATACCATTAGTGCAGATGACGACGATGAAGACATTTCATCTGAGCTGATTCCACATCAGGCTACTGCAATACATCATCATCATCCAGTGGTTGGTCTTCCAGAGCCAAGAAAATTTTCTAGTACGAGTTCAACAAGGCAAACTTCAACAAATCAGGATGCTGCATATTGAACGGGTGAGATCATATTGAATTTTTTTATTTTTCTTCTTGGTTAATCACTGTTTTTACGTTGTGAAAAGCTGGAATGCATTCATCATTTGTCAGGCGACTTGTCTATTACGTAGCTAAGTGACTTTGATTTCCGATTGATTCATTATTAACAAATTTTGATTTGCAGTTTTTTTTAAAAACAGCATTTATATCTGATAATTCATTTCTGGTAGAGAGTGGAATTTAATTGCATTTTTTTTTTTTTTTGGTTTTTTTACATCAATCAAGTTATCTTTCTTATACAGTTAAATTTTTCATTTATCATTCAAACTATTTGTTATTGTAAGCTTTTTTGCAGGTAAGCAGCACTTTGCAAATCAAAGACTCTTGACAAGTTGGTCAAACTCCTGGTTGTTCCATCTGACATATTTCTCTGAATGTTTGAAGTAATCAGCAGCATATTTGTCATGGAATCTATGATACAAAGGCATGATGAATGATATCTCACCACTCAAATATTTTTTTATTGCAGGATCTGCAATCTTGAATGATCTATGCACTCTGACAATTTCCTCGAATTCTTCGTTAAACTTTTTGAATTTTTCCTTGATGATATCCTTCTCCTTCGATTGAGACGATTTATCTGTATTGATAACGGTTACGTCCATAAGATGAGCAGCAACTTTTTTCCAATTCTCAAGAAAAAATCCAAGAAATCTCTTCTTTATTCTACCCAATCTTTCCATACCAATATTTCCCAAAACCCTTTGAACATCAGATCTTTCGATAATGGCATCAACCACAAAAAAATTCGTTATCAAAAAACAACCCAATACATTTCTCTTCAAAAGCGCCTTCGCCTTCACTTCCAATGAAATCAATATGGCATCAATGGCATCACTATAGAAACTAGATAATAAAAATTTGGGATCATTGCTCTCAATCTGCTTAGAAGATGGTGCCACAGATGAATATACACTGACCCAAATAGGCTTAGGATTAGTTGGTATCCATGAACCAGGTTTCATACCACTGATAGCAATCAAAGATGGATCCTTATAATCGCTGAATTTTCTCAATCTAGACATAGTTTCAACAGTTACGTCACTGACACTTGTCTCATTGGCAATTGATTGCATAGTAGAATACCTTGTATCGATACCTTTTAAAAACTCCAAGAATAATGATTGAGTAAGCAATCTTGCAGTATCCAAACTCTTCTTCAACAGGGAATACGAAGGAGAATCAGGAGGTGTTTCCTTCATCATTTTATTGAGAGATTCGATCAATTCAAAAGTGAGATAACCATGTGTAACGATATTGCCTTCAACAAATGAAACTAAAGTTCGTATTATCCTGTTGTAATTGGCTATCCCAGCATTGATAACTTGATTCAATTGAACTTGAAAATTTTCTTCTCCATAAAAATCTTGCATGAGCAATCTCTCATTAATAATAAAGCATATGAGAGCTTCGGTATAATTTGTTATACCATTGGAATTTTTCTCATACAGTGTTTTGACTTTAGAATCTACTTTGGTGAATGGCTCCAACATCAGCATTGAGTCAACGATCTGCTTCGATCTGCTATCAATTATAACGTTATCGATTGGCAGGCCAAACTGCTGGAAATACGTTGTAACTTTCTTCCATTTTTCAATAACTTCAGGTTCAGGATATGGGAACGGTTGTTGTGATGAGATAAATTGTTGAGGGTCAAATGACTTCGAGCTCTTATTTAGCTCTAACTCGAGGAACATTTTCAAATTCAATTCTCCCATCTTGATAGATGACTTGACAGAATTGATAATGCCTTCATAATGATTCAAATCTGTCTTGTGGAGATCTTGCATAAAAGCTTTGGCTTGCTTTAAAGATGTGATATATTTGTCCAATCCTAAAGTATACAACACATTTTGATCATTTAAAACTTTCTCCATTCCAGCTGCAGAAGCTGCATATGACTTGACGTCCTCAATTAATACTAGACATTGATCAATGTTCGATTTGTATAAGTTCATTCTAGTTGTATCACCTACTAATGGCTTGATTCGTTGTTCCAGTTGCATCGATCTGTTTGAAAGTTTCACTAAACTGTTATGAATTGACGAACATAGACTGTTCGTCTTTTCCATATTCTCTTCTAAGACAGTAACATCTGCCTCATCGATATCTATCACTTGTGTAGCCATTATTGTATTTTCGTTATGGTGCTGTCACTTTGATTTGGCATTTGTCTCTTTTTTTTTAATCGATATTTTGTTTTTCACTATAGCTCAGATGAAAATTGAAGTTGATCAAGTTTAGTAGTATAACTATCACCCTTCTTCCATAGAAGATGACACTAGATTACACTGATTCTCAGTTGATTCTGAACTTGGAGCTGAATTTTGCAGATCCAAATTTGAAAAAAGGCAAGGTGAAAAAGACAAAGCATACAGTGTTTGACTCAAATGTTGAGTTGACTAGTTGGAAGTTTAACGAGTGGGACTATGGTAAACCTTCCAAAATTCAGCTTCCTTCTGAAGCCCGTGGTCTATTCACTACTGATGACAAGATTGTGGTCAGAGGATATGACAAGTTTTTCAATATTGATGAAGTGCCTACAACTAAATGGGACTATTTATTGAGCCAGACAACTGGCCCGTATGAGTTATCTTTAAAAGAGAATGGATGCATCATATTCATCTCGGGGCTTGCAGATGGGCAATTGGTCGTATGCTCCAAACACTCCACCGGGTATAGAGATGACGTCCAAAGGAATCATGCGGAATATGGATATGTTAAAGTCAAGGAACAATTAGACTCATTTGGTATTGATCATCGCCAACTCGGGAAAACCTTATTTGATATGAATGTCACTGCTGTGCTGGAATTATGCGATGATGAATTCGAGGAGCACGTTTTGAAATACTCTAAAGATGACTCTGGACTTTACTTGCATGGTTTGAATTTCAACACCGCCACGTTCAAGACATATCCAATGTCATCTGTACATGATTTTGCTGACAAGTTTGGATTCAAGAAAGTCGATTATTTGGTAAAAAATGATTCAAAAACTCTCAAATCTTTTCTTGAAGAATGTGCAAAAACCGGCACATTTGAAGACAGAGAAGTGGAAGGATTTGTGATAAGGTGCAAGTTGATTGATTCGCAAAGAGATTTTTTCTTCAAGTATAAATTTGAAGAGCCCTATTTGATGTACAGACAATGGAGGGAGGTCACGAAGGAGTTAATAAGAGGCAAATCTGTATCTGAATTGAGTATAAGCAAGCATAAGCTTCAAACTTTGAAATATATCGAATTCATCTTGCCCTTATTACGTGAAGACGAGCAGCTACAACTAAAATTTCAAAATTCTCATGGAATTATAGAATTGAGGGAAAGATATTTACAGCATGCTGGTAAAAGAGGTTTTGAAATTGCTGCCGATAATGGTGACAGTAACCCTGCTATAATTGAAAGAGAGTTAAAATCCCTTTCCTTAAAAGGTTTGTCCTTATCTGAGAAAAAAATGAAGTTTGTGATAGTGCCAGTGGCTACAATTGGCTGTGGGAAGACTACGACCGCTTTGGCTTTAATGCATTTATTCCCCAGCTGGTCTCATATCCAAAATGACGACATACCGAACCCTGTCAGGGACAAATTGGTCAAAGGTGCTTTGTCATTATTAGAAAACTCGCCGTGTTGCTTTATCGATAGAAACAATCACCAGGTTAGGGAAAGGAAACAAATTTTTGATGATTTCGAAAATTTTACAAATCAATACAACTTCAGCTCTGAATATCAATTAAAGTTTATCTGTTTGGATTTCGTCAAGGATAAATTCAAAATCAAAAATCAATTATGGGAAATAACGCAGAGTAGAGTGTTGGAGAGAGGAGATAATCATCAGTCGATCAAGCTGAATGCGAGTGGAAAGGAAAAAGTGGAGGACATCATGAAGGGGTTCATTGGTAGATTTCAGAGAATTGATGCTACAAAAACGCCTGACAATCTATTCAACTTGATAATCGATTTGAAGCTAGATGGAGTGGATTCCACTTTGCAGAATATCAAAACTACGATAGTTGAAATTCATCGTTTGTATCCTGACTTAATTCCAGTTATCCCCTCAGATGAAAAAATCTTGGAGGCCTTTCATTATGCATTGGATTACAAACCATCAGTGGACAAAGCCGTGAAAGACCATCCTAGTAGTAAAAAGCTGAAAAAACAATTTAGACCCACTTACTTTTCTTTGAACGTGAAAAATTCGGGTGATTTGCTCTCCAGAGTGGACAATTTGCTATTGGTCTCCTCCAACGACAAAATGAAAGTTTTGTATCAATCTTTCAAACAGTTGAACAGGCTACAAACAAAGTATCACGTGACGTTGACTCATGTGAAATCATTGAAGACTAGCAGAACGGTCTACAACAATTATACGAATAAATATTTTCCCAGTGAATTGGAGAAAATGGCAACAGAAAGATGTAAATCGATGCAATTACCCTTCTCAGACGGTTCCATCAAGTTGGAAAAGATCTGTTGCTCGAAGGATGTGTTATGCTTGCAAGTTTCTGTCTCGTTAAAATTGCCAAACCAAGATCCTGATGATGTGATCTGTTCGAACAAGTATTCACATATCACACTAGGCACCATTGATGACTCGATCAAACCCTTCATGTCTAACAAAGTCTTGGAAGATATTAACGACTTTAGGTACGGTGAGGATCGGGGTTATTTTGAGTTGGCGTGGCAAGATGAGGTCATCTTGACTGCAGATGAATTGGAATTGTATGTTCACCGTTGAAAAAAAAAAAAAATTAGTTTAGTTGTATGACTCAATTCAAAGTAGCTTATATAAAACAAAGCGCGGTTCGAGTTATTACCTTTTTTGTAAATGCAACTGAGCGGCCCTTGAGAATTGTGTGCAATTATCATACATTTTGAAATAGCAGTCTCACGTAGTTACAATGTTTGTTATCGCCCCAACCAGAAAAAAATTTTCGTTGTTGGTGGGCATTAGCTCTTTTAGAATGCAATCATCACTTTCATCAAGAACAGTCATAGACTGTATCATATAACGTACATATTTACACCAAATATATAAACTCTCAATAATGTCTTTCACTCAAAGAATAATTTCAACTTTTCAACATTCTTCAAGACCTTTTTCAACCACTATGTCAGCCACAAGTTCAGTCCCACGTCATTTGGTTTCTATGCTCGAGTTATCCAATAAAGAATTGGCTTCCTTGATAAATAGAGCTGCTCATCATAAAGAGCTCATAAAATCTGGCAAAGGTCCAACACCAGAGATTCATGCTGCGTTAGCTGGTAAGACCGTGTCTTTGATCTTCAATAAGAGATCAACCAGAACTAGGATTTCAACGGAGGGTGCTGCTGCATACTTCGGTGCCACTCCGATGTTTTTGGGTAAAGACGACATTCAATTGGGCGTTAATGAATCGATGTACGATACCACGAAGATCATTTCGTCAATGTCCTCGTCAATATTTGCAAGAGTTGCATCTCACTCAGATATACAAGAACTTTGTAAACATTCATCTGTCCCTATAATAAACGCATTGTGTGATACGTATCATCCATTACAAGCAGTTGCTGATCTTTTAACGATCAAGGAAACATTTGGAAAGACTCAAGGTTTGAAGTTGGCTTGGATCGGTGATGGTAACAATGTCATTAATGACTTGGCAATTGCTTCATTGAGATCTGGTATAAGTGTTTCTATTGCCACACCAAAGGGCTACGATTTTGATACCACAATTGCTGCAAAAGGTGTTGAGATCGGTAAGACTACAAACGCAACTTTGACCTTGACAAATGATCCATTGGAGGCTGTGAAGGATGCCAATATTTTGGTGACCGACACTTGGGTCTCCATGGGACAAGAGGCTGAAACTGCAAAAAAGATAAAAGAATTTGAAGGTTTCCAAATAACCAATCAGATGGCTACCAAAGGTGGTGCTGCTTCTAACTGGAAATTCATGCATTGTTTACCAAGGCACCCAGAAGAAGTTGACGACGAGGTATTTTACGGTGACAGATCCGTTGTATTCCAGGAAGGTGAGAACAGATTGTATGCTGCCATATCAGTTATCGAAGGATTTGTCATAAATAAAGGTGATCTCGCAAGGTACGATTAAATAAAAATTTCGAAATATATATAGAAATAACTCAAGAGTAACTTTTCGCTAATTCATTCAACTTCAGTATAATTGCATTCTTTTTCAGGGCAACATCAGACTTTTTTAATTGCAATGATTTGAGTTCTTCTATTTGGGCCTCTTCAACGTCCTTGAACCCCATAATTTGCTGATCAAGGAACATTATTTGATCCTCTACGGTACCCAAGTTTTTAATCTTAGCACTTGATGATGCTGCCTCGTCATCGGCGTTGTTCTCGTTGAACATTTCTATAGCAGATTCTATCTCAGCTCTGGTCTTTTGCCTTTGAAGTGCCAGCTCTCTCTGTGTCAATGGCACTCTGTCTTCTGCGAAATGTTCGTCCAACTCAGCCTCGTATGCGACGTGCTTGTCAATATCATGCGAACCCTCATTCATTCGGTTCAAATACTGGAATTCCTCATCAGCATCTTCTATTGAGATAAATTCTTCCAGTTCCAGCCTCATGTCTTGATACTGCTCTCGCGTTTTCCTCTCTTGAAATTCCTTCAACTCAAGGTGATCTGGTAAATCATGCTCAGGTTCTACTGATCCTGAGCTCAATATTGTATACAGCCGATTCTCGGGCACTTGCTCTTTGATCTTGTTCTGTGACTTCAACTTTGCAAGATAGGCCTTGGAATAAGCTGGTCTAGCCAGCTGTGATTCTTCACCCACGTCCATTTCGTCTACATCATTTGTATCATTTGTGACAGTTTTGGGAATCTGCGAAGTCACTATACCCCTCATGGGTTTTCCCTGTTGCTTCTTCAATTTCACCACTGAATCATCAATATCATCATCTGATTCAATTGATTCTTCAAAGCTTATTCTCACTCTTTTCCTCTTTGCCTTTGGAACAATGGAGGGCTTCTTGAAGTTGACGTTTGAAGTTGACAACTTGGAGCTCGGCACAACAACATTATCATACTCTGCTTCTTCATCACCGTATGCTAGTATGACTTTAGGTTTTGATTTCCGAATCGACATATGCTAAGTTTAGATCATCATTATCATCATCATCATCATCATCAAATGGTTATAATTTTTTGACTTTTGACGCAAGAAAAAAAAAAAAGTTGGGATCCAAGAAGAAAATTTTACGATGACTATTGAAAGATAGATGGACTACTTGGCAAGGTACATATAATAACAATGTCTAAGATCTCAAGCAAAGCGGATACGCTACATCAACTGATGTTGGCTAATGATGGGGATGCGGTCTACGATCAAAAGGATTTGCAGGGGTTGAGCAAAATGACTTCATCTGCTGATTTGATGATGGCCATACAAGAATTGATCAATCATAACTTGGTAAAGCCTGTGAGACAAGGAGACACGTTGAAGTTCAAAGCAATAAAGATCACAGATGCAGAGAAATTATCTAAAATGTCTAAGGATGAGAGTATGTTATACTCATACATAGAGGCCTCTGGCAGAGAAGGTATATGGACTAAGACGTTAAAGGCGAGGACTAATTTACATCAACACGTTGTCTTGAGGTGTTTGAAATCCTTAGAGAGCCAAAGTTATATCAAGTCTGTAAAGTCTGTCAAATTCCCAACTAGAAAGATATACATGCTTTATAACTTGACACCGTCAATTGATGTAACAGGTGGACCTTGGTTCACTGATAGTGAGTTAGACACAGAATTTATCGATTCGTTGTTGCTTGTCATATGGAGATTTGTTGCTTCGAGATCGTATCCAAATGCCTTCGGTAAGAGGCGAGAATTAATCGATAAAGAGAAATCAGTACCGCCACAGCAGTCTTTTCCAGCTACTTTTTCAGATTATCCTTCGGTGAATGATATATTAAAATTCATTGAAACAAGTGGGATAGCAACAGTTGAAATGTCCACAGGGGATATAAGATCACTTTGTGATGTCTTGGTCTATGACCAGAAAATCGAGCCTGTCAGTGTAGCCACGGAGTGTTATAAGGCGACATGGCAGAGTGTCTTGGAAAACGGGGGTGGATTAATAGAAGGTGAGGATATCTATGCACTGCAAGATGATGTTCCCTTCAGTATCTTTGACAATTATAGAATAATTGAGGCTACTTCGGCTGTAGAAGAAGACAGGACGGCGGAAAGTGAAAAACAAACATATTATTTTGATGCATTCATCAACATCTAATACCTTATCTAGAGCATATAGACTTTCTTGAATGAATACTAGACGACGATTGATATTTTTGGTCGTCTCATTTTTGATTTTTTTTCAAAATTGTCTTTGTAGCTGAAATTTGATGGTCCACTGAAGTGGATAACGTTTCCGATGAATGATTGCTTTGAAAATTTGATGTCTTGAGTCCAAGAACCAAATGTCTAACTTATTTGAATCAAATTCGAATTAGTGATTTCTTGCAATTGATTGCCGTCCAGCATCACATGGTCATAGCTGGCTTCAAAAAGGTTGATTGCCCAAGATTCAATGCAGATGAGCAAGGTTTCTTGTACTCAAGCTACTTCGTGATTCACAAATGTTGAAACAAGGATACTGCTATCTTAATTTTCACCTAGCTGGAGTGGATGATCCGGAGGAAAGTTTTATTGCAGTATTTGATATAATCATTTGTCTAGTCTTGTTTTCTCAAGAAGAAAAAAAAATCAAGTCCCTTTAACGTTTAATCATAATTATGAACTCATCTTTACATGATACTTATATCCGTAGCCAGGGTCTCTCACTTGGATAGTTTTGTCTTCTATCTCTGATCGAAAAAAATGGGGTTGGGTACTGGAATTAGGAGTATGCTCTTTGGGGCAGCAAATTCTATAAGAGAGAAATCAGTACAAGCGCACATCGAATTAGCTGAACCAGTAATACATCTTTACGGATTGACGAAGAGCGACAGAGCTGAAAGTCTCCCTGCGGTAGTTCGTGGAGTAGCATTCGCCTGTTTGACTGACTCCAAAACAAGAATCAATCTTTTGAAGATCAAATTGAACGGAACATTCACTAAGTCTGATATGATAATAGGGGGTAAAAAGTTAGTTGGTGAAGATGCCATATTTTTGGACGAAGACATTGAACTATTTACGAGTTCATCGGCAATTGACTTTCAGTTCAGCACTGGTACTTTCCACCAATTTCCATTTCATTTTTTACTTGGACCTCAAATGCCTGAAACTGTCTCAACTATATATGGCACAATCGATTACAAACTCAAACTAGTTGTTGAGCTTGAGGATCGTTCTGCAGTGGACATTGGATTGATTTCGAATAATCATGAAGTAGTTCTCTATACTACTTGTCTAAAAGTTCTCAGAGAGTTGAGTCCAGCATCTTGCTTAACGAATGAGCCCATTATGGTTCAAGGAATATGGAGAAAAATGCTCGAATATAGACTTACCGGTTGCAGTAAGATCAGCAGGCTTGATTCAAATATAGAATGTGAAGTATATTTGAATCCCATAGTCCCTGGTAGTTATAAGGTTCATTCGGTAAGGTTTTATTTGAATCAACAAATAAGCGTCAATGCTGATAAGGACAGAAAACTTTGTACACTGAAAAATTGGGGAAAGTTCGTACACAATCAAAGAATTCTTTTGGAAGAGCACACATGTGGGGAGGACGACTTTGATGATAAAGGATGTTTGTCATTAGATTTTTCCTTGCCTGTTAATGAAATACACAAATATCAAGGATGCACTTACAAGATATATCCTTATACTTGTCATTTCTCAACTGCAGAGGGGACACCAAGTTTGAAAATTAATCACAAATTGAGAATAGCCGTTCTTTTGGAAGAAATATCACACCCAGAGCCACTTGCTGAACCCTTGGCTAACTCAGGCTGCAAAAACTCTTCTTTGTTTTCCATCTTTTCGAGCTTTGAGGGAAGCTCTAACACTCAAACTGTTAGCACGAGTGCACGTAAAAAAGTGGAATTGTCACTTAACGCCCCTATCTATTTGCTTCACAATGAATCTGTTTCAGAAATACCACCTTGTTACAAAGATAATATTGAAGCTGACTCACACCAATGTCATTTGGAAGACATCCTCGAAAGACAGCTGCCCACGCTATTCCCAGAGCTTCACGACTGGAACGAAAAACCTTCAAGTCTTAGTCAACATGCTAGTTTTGATCTTTTCAGCAGTCCACCACTGAGCGTGAACGCTTGGTCTCAAATTGTCGAAAAATGGAGTTCAGAGTCGCCTCCACCTTATTAGTGATTGAGAATGAGCTGATGTATTCCACGTTCACTCATTTTAAACATCTTATGTCTTTGAAATATAATTGCTTATATAAGTAAAAAATATCAATAGAGAAAACTACAACCGCTTATTCGACAGCACTTGAGTCATTGTTGCGACAAATCAAACTGACCGGCTCTCTTATGTTCTAGTTATCATCAATAACCTCAGATAAAGGAACTACTAGTTTCTAATCCAAATAAGAATACGAACTTGGTGTTTCGCTTCTCAAAATAAAATGATCCTGCTCACAGACAAATTGAAAGCAAAGAGAAAGATTCAACTAGAATGAATGATTGTGGAAGTCCTCCATTATCTACAGAAACTTGACACCATGTAAGAATCATAGTAGTCGTAGACAACAATTGGTGTTTCTAGCGAACTGAGCCTTGAACTCGATTAGGGAAAAACACCAATTCTTGACAAAGGGGATTTTCCTAATTTCAAATTTTGCGCGCGCGCGCGTTTTGTATGTCTTTTTTTTTTTGATTTAAAAAGGCAATCTCATTCCTTGTCATTTTGAAAAAGATACAAAATTAATCACATCAAGAATCGTTCCCAATCATAACAAGCTATACATAATGTCATCTTCTAGACAGTCTTCCGTCTCTCCAACCAAGTCGAGAGGAAGTACCCCATTACAAATCAAATCAGATAACGTGAAGAGATCGAGATCTACATCGCCTCTTAAGCCACAGCAGTTGTTGTTACACAATGAGAACAGCTTGACCAACCTAGCATCAACAAAATCAACAGCTACTTACTTATCGCCAGCAAAGTCACCATCGAAACCCAAACAATCCACCTCTTCTACTCAGAAACCTAAATTCACAATATATCAGGACGAGACCGATTACAGGAGTGTGATGCAACAAAAACAACAACAACAACAACAACAACAACAACAACAGCAACTCCCAAAGACACCCAGCAGGCATGATTACCAACAACTTAACCATCTGTTGATAACTCCCGACCAAGAAGACAAAGAGAACAGTGTGATAATAAAGAAGGTACCAAACAAGCAGCAATCAGAGGGACACAAAAGAATACCTTTATGCGATTTAGACATCAGGGCTTATCCGGGATTTGTCCAGGACAGTGAGAACACAACAGCAAATGTTTTACTGCCCAGATACCAGTTACAAAACCTTTTCAAGCCGGAGCAAATTAAGTATAAGAACTTGCCACCATTCGTGACTCCCCCTAGACGGAGACTTGTGAACGTCCATTATGAGTTCAGGTCAAAGGCAAGAAAGAATTTGAGCTCCGCTTTGAGAAAATCAACATCATTTGATGAAAGAATATCGAAACCATTTGTGACAGCACATAGTAAAGATCTGAAATTCCAAATCTTCAACGATAGAAACGTTTCTTCTCTTGCCTAACAAACCTGTTTATATATAGCAAATGATACCCCCACTTCTCAACATTCCGTAACAAAATCTGCTAATGTTTTACTTTTAAGGTTCTAAGCACCAAGATGAATGACTATTCGCTGCAGCTCTGCGCTCACAAAATCACTCTGAACTGAAATCACACTCAAATGGGTACAATATCATTAGGCATCTGTTTGAATATGTTTAAAATAAAGAGACTGATATACAACAAGACAACCCAATGCCTCCAAAATTTTCAAAGAATTAAATAGCTGCATCAATTGATCTATACCACCCGGCAACACAGAACAATTGTTTAATCTGATACAAGACTCATACTGACAGTTAATCACTACAGAAATTTGGTCTTTTGACCAACAGGATGGGAATGGTGCCTTTCGAATTCCCGATAGAGTTCCTTTATATCACGATAATGTTTCTTTGGGTCATCAGTTCTTACAGAATTCTCAAGGTCAATAATTTTAATCGTTTCGGCTTTAGTTATGACAAAATTATCAAAGCAAATATCGTTGTGAAGAACACCACACAGGTGAAGTTTGGACAAGGCAGGAACCATTTGACTTTCAAGAAATTCAAGTGTGATGCTTTTTTTGTCCAAGCAAGCTGCGTCAATCTTCTCCATTAATATAAATCCACCAACAACTCTTGTGTACTCGATCCCATCTGGCACCGAGACGTCCACTAGTCTTCCATAGGATAGGATTTTTAGTAGAACATCACCCATTAGCCTTTGAGCCTTTCCGTAGCTTTGAACCTCATTCCAGCAATTTTCCAAAGAGCGCACATAATATTGATTTAACACGTCTTCCGGTTCCTCATCACCTTTCCCAATTAACCCCCAAAGTGGGTCAAATATTTTAAGAATTGCCGAGTCTTCAACATCATCATCATCACACGAGCGCTGAACAGCATTCAAAAACTTCCGAGTATCGACAATTAATATTTGGGAAGACAACCCCTTTCTGGATCTCAATACTTTTTTGGTTATATCCTTGAGCTTCAAAACATGATCATGTTCAAAATACTTGATATCGCAATCAAATTTCCTACTTGACTCAAAAAGACGCGGAGCACCATCATTTAGGGTATTCTCATCATTTAGGGTATTTCCATTATTTAGGGTATTTTCATCTGATCTCACACGGATCCTCAGATTTGAGTTGGAGTTAAAGTCTCTCACAGAAGAGGTGATATAACCGGATTCATCACTTCCACTGGTACCAGGCATGGCTGAATTTGGGGTACTAATTGGATTCAATTGATTGATTCTGACCAACCAATTTGAGATATACTCGAATATCGAAACATGGTCAGCTCTATGTTGTCTTCTCTCTTCAAGAAGATTTTTTGTGGGACAAATGAAAGAAAGAAAAGTTGCTCTGAAAAAGAGGTCAGATCTCTTCAATATTCTAAAACAGCATGGTTTGAGCAAGAATCCCGGACTGAGTGTCATATAATCATTTTTTATAAAACTTATCAATAGGTATTCATGTGAGTCGGTTAAAACAAACCGAGTAACACCACTGAGTTCAGCTGTGGTAGCCAATTTAGTAAGAGTTAGAAAGAATTCCAAAACTGCGGCAGGAGTTGGCTGATCTGCTGAATAAGAAGTTGATTCAATTCGAGTTGCAAAGTTCTGGTCTTCTCCTTGTATTGCTTCATGAAACGAGAACTTTCTTAAATGGAATGTATGCTCGAGCTGTTCTTGAAGTCCTTTATTCAACTCTGCTGCCCGGAACTTTGACATTTTGTCATAATTTGGCCCTTTTTTGTTGAGAAGGCTCATGAATTCGGTATCGTTTGTCAGCAAAAACCAATTTAACATATTCAACAATTTGCCTAAGGGATGTTTCCCTGGCAACTTAATTTCAATGATTGACGCCAATGAGTAAGGTAAAGACTTTCGCCCCATATCGATAGTGATCCCAGTTGATGCATCGGGTGTCACATGTAGTCCCGTTGTTGCTAAGTTAACCTTTTTGAACAGTACTGTCTTAAGTCGTTCTGTTCCGAATGAATCGATTTGAGTCTGAAGTACACCTCTTGTTCTGAAATAATTTACATCTTCCTCACTCCATTCTTTCATAGCAGCATCTAATCTATTGTTCACAAACCCTAGCAAGGGTTGACAAACTCTTGTGCGAATTTCTGTTTCCAATGCGAACTCATTTTCAGGTGGCAGCTCTGAGTTTTCGAACATGTCAAAGGTCGGATTGATGATGTCTTTATAGAGATGTCTCAAGTCCACCTTATCCTTCACCAATTCGTCATATAGCGGCTCATAAAATCTCGACCCAATATCTTCCACTGACAATTTCCGAATAAGGAAAGGTGCTATACGATAGATAGCGCCGTAGTGAAAGGTATTTAAGTAAATTCGCTTTCCAGCGTAGGATAAAACCAACTTTCTTTGACTACTACTTCCTTGAGAGTTGGATCTTGGATCATAACTCAAAGTAGTAATCGGTGCCATTGCACAAGTTAGCATATACAGTATTTTGAATTTGGAGTTCAGCGCTTTGAACTCTTTGAGGAGTTTGTCATGGAGCAGATCGTTCTCCCATTTAGTATTGTCACCTCTCTCCTTCAAAAGAAGCAGAATTGATTCAACCCATTTTAAAGACTTTATTGTACTCCATGAAGGAATTGTAATATCTTCAGAGTCTGCTAAGGTTTTCTCCATTTTCGAAGTGGTATTATCTAGATAGTTTCAGTAGTTTTGACAGTTGATGATTTTATTTCCTTTGTGATTTTTTTTTTGTTTTAGCGCAGACCAAAAATTGTGCATTATGAAGAAAGATAAGCGAATTTCGCCATAAGTTTCAGTTTGAAGAGTTTCCTAGATGAATAGAAACAGAAAAATGCATGCCGAGTGGCAATCTATAAGGGAAATTAATTCAATCGGAGCTAGTAGCGTCATCTAAAATCTCAAATAAGGTAGTCCAATTAGAAAATAAACCCACTTCCTAATGCATTAATCGAAGCCGCACACGGCACATGCTAATTCACAAGTCAGCCAACAGTACAAAAAAGGTTCAGTCGCCTCAGAAATCAAGAAAATCATTAATCACATGAAACTTAGAAAAGGGTCCGCAATTGAGGTTGAATTTATTGATGATCCAACTATCTATTACTAGACTTTAAGACTCATATCATCTTTTTGAATGCCAAATTTGGATTTTTTACTTATCTTGATTATGTAACTCATCTATTACAAATCCCTTTATATTTAGAGTACTAAATCTATACAATTTAAGATAGGAAACATAGTATAAGATTTAACAACAACCACCGCCACGCCAACAGCTCGTCTTCCAAAGGCAACCAAGCCAAATCCTCAATTAGTTCATTTGGAAAGGGACGATTAACAAACACATCGTGCTGATATAGATGGATAGCATTTAAATTTTATACACATCTGTAACGTGAAACGAACGACAGATTATTAGAGTTGAGCTTAACTTGAAACGATGACCAAAAAAGAATGCTTCACAAGTAAAAGCTTTTTTTTTAGGCAAACAGTTTTCAAAGAAAGAGTACTCGTTTCGTTTTTTTCCTGTATTCTGCACTCACCTGGTATTTAGGTCTCCCTAGAACTGATATTCATTAATTAGTTTGAGGAAAATATTTCAATTAAGAAGGGAAGATGAAAGTGGTGAAAGATCATGATTTCCAAGCCTTGAAATTTTATGAACCATTAAAGAGGTCTTATAATAGCAAATATATGCAGGGACTTATTAATATGCTTTCAGTTGTGCTTTTTGAAAATTAAAAGATGAAAGCAATTTATGAGATGTTGCATGAAATCCAGAGTTCAACAGTCTTACTTTCCAATTGTATCAAGAAATTTCTCTTTGATGCTCTCCTGAGTGTTTTACTTCATGATCTGACTAGTGTCAATTAAACACTATGTAAATTATAAATTAATTCATATAACTTCCCAATTTCCCTATATATAATATATTCAAGCCGAGTGCAACCGAAAGTTGGGTTACATCAATACATATGTACAAGCTCTATTCTACTTTAAAAGCTCCTCTTCGTAATCAATCTTCACAAATAATTTTGAAAAAATGAACTCCTCACCTTGTAGATCATAGACGGTCAAATGCCTATATCCTTTTTTCAAGCTTGTCAATTTCAAGACACATACTCCCAGCAAAAAACTAGAATCGCTATCAGACAGGATCTTGACTAACAATCTTACAAAAACCAATGATCTAGTGGATGTTATGACTTCTCTATTAAATGATTCTTGCCAAATTGGGTTGAAACCATTAGCCCTTACAATATTGGTCCGATTTTTTTCATTAGTAGATTCCACAGAGTCACATCCATAGATCTCGAACTCGATATACGGATTGATAGCTGCATTGTAATCTTTGGGTGTTGGCAACTGCTGCCCACTGATGACATCTATGGACAACTTGATCTTGTACCTTTGACATCTCTGAATTGTATCTTGCTCTTGCTTTACTCTCAATGCCACGGGCTTCAAAACGTAGCCACTATTTGAGCCAACTAAAAACATTGATTCATTTAACTGTTGTCCTAAATCGTACATTTGCCAATTTGTTGCTACCATTTGAATTCCAAGTGCCCAATATTGGATTGGGTTAAAATTTGTGGAATTGTATCTATATTTCGAGGGATACACCCGCATGAAGTAACGCTTGTTGTGCTTCAAAATTGATTGCAACTTGATAGAATCCTTCATCATCTTTTTTATAGTTTTCTCCGAGAAAGAAAAGCAATGGTTATAAGTTTTGGATTCGGGCAATGAGAAATTTCTGAACTTGATACTGGAGAGATAAACTCCCATAGCTGAAAGTTCAGGGATAATTTTTGTAGCACCTCCTTTTGGCTTTGTCGGAAAGATTTTACTCGACAAAGGTTTGGTAAGGTTATCCTCACTGATAGATGATGTTGATGATGTTGTTGAGTTGGTAGAGCTAGAAAATCCATTTAAAAAAGTTCGGCCTCCTGCCGAGGGATCTGTTTTTTTCACCTTGAGAAGAATCTTATGCTTTAGCTCATCTGGGCTAGGTAATTTCAACGAATTTGTCATCAAGGGCTCTAGTACGAGCATTTCGCCAAGGACTTCAATGAATAAGCTTCTCATGATAGACTGATTTTCCGCATTGCAATGAATCTCTAATGATATAATCAAGGGAAAGGGTGTGGAAATGAAGGCATATTTTCTGATGGCTTGCAACACATCCTTCAATTTCACTGCTGTAGTGAAAGATCTACCGTGCTTCACAATGGGTCCCTTTTCACCGTTATCCAACTGTCCATCCCATAAATCGATCTCAATACATCTGCAACTTCTTTGCAAGGCCCTTATGTAACCCTCAATGGAGGAGTCCCCACCAAACTGTCTGCCTAGAAGATAAGTATTATGAGAAGACGATATGAAATACTCATTGATAGGCTTGGAAAAGTCTTCTTCCACTTGAATTGAAGGTGAAGTGTAAGAAGATTTGAGAAAATTTTGAAAATTCTCCACAGTTAAATAGTTACCAGAATCTGAAAATTTGTCAAAAATTTTGTGCATCAATGCTGTATCATAGTCCTCACACTGCACGTTGGTTAAAAACTTTTCAAACTGATCAAATGATATGCCATCAGTATCTGTGAGATCCTTGAAGATGTCATTTATCTCCAATCTGGTTCTTAGTAAGCTGACAAAGTTTTTGAACTCCTCAAAGTCTAGATATCCATTATGATCTATATCACATCTGCGAAAGAGACTTATCAAATAGTTCTCGTCAATATTGATACTTAATCTTTTGGATAAGCTCAAAACTCCCTCGGCATTTAGCGTTTGGGAGATTTTAGTAGCCGGTGTATCAACAATTCTCTCGTTGAATTTGTTTTCGTTCATAACGTAGTTGTTCCAATGGAAATTGGTGAACAAGTCAGTATCAGAACCCAATGAAATATTTTTCAGCAAATCCCTATTAACAAAAACCAATAATCTTAGAGTACTCAAAAAGATATCATAATCATATTTCAGAGTCGCTAGCACGTGTAACGCCTTAAGGTTATTTGACTTTGAATCATTGAAGTAAATGATAGTGATCCATAGATCTTTGTATTCGGAGGAGATCTTGAACTCTTCTCTATAATTCTTTGCTTCGTCGCCGACCCTAATATTTTTAATTTTTTCAATTTTTAACAGAGAAGAGGACTTGTTATTCCACTTAAGAACATTTTTCCCGGTATCGAATTGAAAGCACCTCTTTACTTTCTTTCGATGTGTGATACGCAATAATTCGATGCCTGGATCGATGAATTCAGCGGGTATAAAATTTTTTTGTTCCATAAGCTTGGAATCTATACTTTTCAGTGACAAAGCAGTACTGACCGTCACTTGCTGTTGTGTTGATAACCGGCCATCGTCCTCCTTAGCTCTGAGATCGAATTTATTCTCGGACAAAGAGTTCATAGAGAGTGTCTTCAAAAGCTTATGGATTCCAACCAATCTCAACAGTTGATGTCCCTCAGGAGATGGAAATGGTGAAGACGAAGACAATGAAAACTCATGAAAGTCCGTAGAATTTGGTGGAAAACTGTTTTTCCGTAATGACGGGCTAAGTGGTGGCGATACATGTGAAGTGGGACCGAGATCTATAGTTCTCGAATTACTCATTGACGCCGGTGAATGCGTGTGACGTAGTAGTGACAACCTTTCTGAAAGAGAAGTAGTAGTTATAGGGGTTGAGTTAGATCTCTTTTGAGGCATCGACCTTGGTAATTCTGAATCGCTATTAATGGTATGTGCATCGTCTAAACTCGATGCTCGTATTTTGTCAGGCAGCATCGTGAGTACTTGATTTGCTTCACTTGAGTTTCTAGCACCGCTTCTTAAAAGCCCAATTCATATAAACCGACAAGATCTCGCCACCGTATTACCATCTAGAGTCTCTTTTCAATCTCCAATTTGAATTCCTTTGCACTCTGGGTTACTCTTTACTTTTAAAAAATGAATGCGAGAAGAGTTACACATTTTTCTAAATTATCAACTTTTTTTTGTGAAATCTAGGGCTGCCCCAACCCACTTCCTTTTACAATTTATTGTTGATGAGCCGTTCGAAAATTTATTTTTAATATACAATGTTTAATCTTCAAAACAGGTCGAGCATAGCTGCATCCTTATTCTGTCTTTCCTTTGGTGGAAGTCTATTCTCACCAGCCAATAATTCTCTTCTAATTTCAGGTCCAACATCCTTGTGACCTCTTTGTCTAACTGCCTCTAATAAGAAATCTCTTTGATCCTCCGTGATATCATTTTTGTAACGTTGAGCAAATGCCAAAAACAGTTTTTGCCATACCAACGGTAATGGAACTGCCTTACGTTTACCATTACTTTCGTCCACCACCATATCCTCTTCACCAAGTATTCTGAATCTCAAAAAGTATGCAACAAGGTTATCGATAACTTGGAAAGGCAAGGCATATTTTTTTTCCAACAAAACCCTTATGAATACTGTGGTTGAAGGCAGGTACTCCTGATCTAACAACCAATCCAAGGCGGCTGATGAGTGTAAAGCTGGTATAGAGTTTTTTTGCAACACAGAGGCAGCGATCACAGCTTCCCTTTGAGTACAGCCTTCCTCGACTAAATGGTATAAGAAACCTCTGAAAAAGGCACTTGGTTTATACAAGGATTTCTTCAAGGATCTGTGTATGTGGTAGTTCAATCTGTGATTCTCGTCTTGTTCGATATTGTCTCTGAATCTTGGTAAGAGCACATTCTCAATGAAGTATTGAGCATCTTTAGGTTTGAGATTAGACACAAACAACTTTGTTGCCTCATATATAGCTTGATTACTCCAAGCTTCTGGATTGGTGACAAATAAAACATCTTTCCAATTTCTTAAAGTTGGAATGGCTTTGAACAATTTTGGTAATTTACCATGTCTGTACAATCTTAACGTTTCACCAACCTTAGTAAAGACAGCAATTATTTTTGGTGGCAACATGACCCCTTCTTCACTTCGCTGACGTTGTTGCAGTGCCGATGGCTCTTTAGTCAAATCTTCTTTTTCTTGGATTTTGGCTAATACTTTATCTGCCAAATTAAAGCTCTCGAATGGAACAGAATCAGAATTTTTGGATTTGAAGAAAGCCTCAAACATTGCAATCTGCTGAGGATCAACATCTTTTTCATCATCATCCTCTTCAAAATATTCTTCTTCTTCAACCTCATAATCAGAATATTGACCTTCGTCATCGCTACTATCTTCTCCATCTTCTTCACTTCCCCAATCACTCAGACCAAGAGCACCAGCACTCAGTCTAGCTCCATTTTCCTCACCATCAATCTCGTCCAATTGCTCCTTAGCTAATTGTAAAATTCTTTTTGTAGCTGAAGCATCTATAAACTCATCTTCCTCTTCTTGTTCTTGTTTGGCCTTACTACGCCCTTTTCTTGGCTGCACCCTCAAGTTCCCGCCCTGTGTGGAAATGGTCTTATACAAAGGATCATGGCGCACCTTTTTAATTTCATTTGTTGCAATCTTACCCATATTTCGAATGTATAACAACTATAGAGGTTATAATCTACTTACTTACTTTACTTACTTACTTACTATCTTACTTTTTTTCTAAAAAAAAAAAAAAAAATTTTTTTTCAAATTTTCTTTTTTCTTTAAAAGAAGAAAATAATGATAAAATTTTGATTTATTATCTACTTAATCTTTCAACATCTCTTCTACTTTCTCTTCAAAGTTTTCAATTTTATCAGTTCTCAGCTCAACTTTTTCGTCATCCAATTTGATACCAGCACTAACACTGAATTGTCCACCTGCACCGATCAATTTGATCTCATAATTTCTTGTTGCTGTGTTGTCAATTCTAGTAGGATTTTCCACATCTTCGTCTAGATTACCCAAACCAACAGCGTAAGTATCTGCAAATCCCCATGAGAATACAAGACCATCATCGCTGATAGCCAAGTTGTGATGTGAGCCACAAGCAATCTTGGAAGTCTTTGGCAATGTGGTAAGTTTAGTTGGCATAGGAATTGATCTCACATTGTTGTGAGCATCAGTGAATGTGCCATCCTTAGGCAATAATTTGCGTGGAATTCCAACTTCTTTCATATCGTATCTTCCGAACCCATAAACTTCTCCATCATCAGTCAATGCCAATGTATGATGCTCACCACCAGTGATAAATTTTATCTTCTTGTCTGACAACTCTTTGATTTCAGTTGGTTTAGAAACAACGGCCCCATCTTCGATATCAATTTCAATACCACACTGGCCATATTGGTTCAAACCCCATGAAAACACTCTGTTATCCCTGGTGATGGCAAATGAATGGAATTCACCACTACCAATGAATTTGACGTTTCTCAACCCAAATTCTCTTGGTTCCAAACTCTGTAATCTTGTTCTCTCCATAATCCTTCTTCCCAATTGAAATTGCTGGCCATTACCCCATGCATAAACGAATCCTTTAGTGTCCAACCCCAATATGTGGTCCTTACCAGAAGCTAATTGAACGATGTTGACAAACAGTGGTATTCTCAATGGGGTCTTTTGGGTCAAAATGTTACCCATGAACCCTAATATTCCCTCATTACATCTAAAAGTACCCCAAGCATAAACGTCCCCATTCGACATTAACACCAGAGACAAGTTATCTGTAGCGGCTAATTGAACAATAGTCAAATCCTCTGGCAACCCTTCTACCAAAGCCGGTGTAGACTCGGCAGCATTTAGGTCACCATCTTCATCGTCACTTTCATCATCCATGTCTCTCAATTTTTCGGCACCTTCCTTGTTAGTGTCTCTTCCTAAGACTCCACTATCATTGTTTCCCCAAGACCAAAGCTGATTCTTATCATCTAATGCTAATGTATGCATACCACCAACTGCAAAGTCAACGATGTCCTTCAACAATGGATTCAATCTGGGTCTCTTCACTTCTTTAGTCTTGGCCTCCGGTCCTAGACCCAACTCACACATAGAGCCAGTCCCCCATACAAAGACATCCAAGACTTCGCTCTTTGCCCTCTGTGGAATCTCATTGATATCTGGTAGATGACTCGATTTTCTAGAGGCAAGGCTAACTCTTCTAGATGATTTTGACTTCTTGGCTGGCGTAGCAGCAGTGGCTGGCATTTCACTTGCAGTACGTTTCCTGTCTAATGCAACCATTATGTCTCTGTTTGTATTATATGAATTATATATATTAAAATAATGGTTGTTTTAAACTTGTAACTAAATGTTTCACATACATAAGTATATTCTTTTCAGATCACATCACACACACGCACACAAAACAGTTTCGAGGAGCAAAAGCAAAAAAAAAAGTCTTTTTTGTTCGTGTTAAAATTTACTAGACAAAAAGGTAACAAATTTCCTAAAGCGGCAGTTATCACAGTTACAATTTCTCATCATCGATTCTAACCAACAACTTGTGATCGTTCAAATATGTCTTAACATCGCGAACAGTGTACTCACCTCTATGAAACATCCCAGCACCTAATGCGGCATCAGTTTTAGTTTTCAAAAAGACTTCTTCAAAATGTTCTGGCTTACCGGCTCCACTTGAAGCAATCACTGGCAACTTAGTCGCTGTCTTCACATGATCGATCAATTCTAAATCGTAACCAGAGTTGCTACCATCCTTGTCGATACAGTTTAACAATATTTCACCGGCACCCAATCTCTCACATGCATGACATAATTCCCATGCACCTAAGTCATGAACTTTTCTACCACCTTGTGATGTCACTTTATAATAACAATACTCCTCACCATTTGATCCAGGGAATTTTGTTTTGATGGTTTTAAATTTGACATCTTCTGGATTTTTGACATAAAATCTCTTTGGATCAACAGATATAACGACTGCCTGTACACCGTATGCTTTAGAAATAGTCTCCATTGGAGAATCTCCAGTACCCTTCTCATTATTCTCGTAAAATCTTTCAGCCAGAAGAACAGCATCTGAGCCAATAGACACCTTATCAGCGCCTGATCTGAAATACATTGATGCAACTTCTAAAGCAGTCACTTTTGTTCCGTCTGGATCAACAACATCTCGTATACCACCACCAACTGTTAAAGGAACAAATATGGTTTGAGCTGCTCTTCTCAACACTTCCAACATGGGCAGATCCTTGACTGGAGAGTTTCTGAAAGAGGTGATGTTTAAGAAGGTGATCTCATCAGCGCCTTGGTCATAATACTTCTGTGCTAGCTCGACTGGTTTTCCCAAGTTTCTAACGTCACCACCATCCAGAGACTTTTCACGCACATCGTATTGATCACCTTTAGTGACAACCAAATCCCCATTATCATTAGTTCTTACATCAAGACACGCTATGATTCTTCTTGTCAATCCTGTGTAGGTTTTTTCTACCTTAGTAGTGGAAATGTTGGACTCCAACAGGTTTATCTTGGTAGTTTTGTCTTGGTTCAAAAATGCTTTGATGATTTTCAATCCCGCCACTCCAGATTTCTCTGGATGAAATTGTGTAGCAAATACGTTACCCTTTGAGACTGCAGCAATGAACTGTTCTGAGGCATATTGTCCGATCAGCAACTTCCAACCTTTGCTCTCCAACAGTGTCTTATCACTTGGTGACAATATAGCGGCATATGAATGAACAAAATAGTATTTAGAATGTGGATTCAAGCCATAAAATGTCTCTTCAGAATCTATTTGAAAACTGTTCCAACCAATTTGAGGAACTGATTTATCCAGATCGTCAAATCTAGTCAAATTCAAATCAATAAATGACAACCCTTTACAATCAGGACTCTCTTCACTACCGTTGAAAAAAGTTTGCAAACCAACGCATATGCCCATCAAGGGCTTCCCTGTATTGATATAGTCACGCAAGGGTACTTCCAACTTTCGCGAGTATAATGAAGCCATAAAATGACCATAGTTTCCAACTCCTGGTAAGAACAACTTTTCAATCTCATCGATCTTGAAAGAGCTGGCATCCTTGATGAAAACAACCTTGTATCCGAGATACTCAATGGCATTCAGTAGTGATCTTAAATTTCCAGACTCCACATCAATGACATGGACAACTTTGGACATTCTTGGTGTTGTTGATCACTGATATGGTGGTACTTATTATTGATGATTGATGCCTTTCGATGACTCTTTATGATATCGAGAGGTAAAAAAATTAAATTTTTCATTACTATATAAACAAATATCGTGTAATTAGTATCAAACCCGCATTTTCCTCGAAAAAGGATATTTGCCAACGATACGGATGAACTTTTGACACAATTGAGGAGACAATTCTAAACGCACTTTAACGAACCCGGAAGTGGGTGTTGGTATACCATACTCTGAGTCTAGCTTTTCTTTCAAAGCAGCGAATCAGCTGTTTTAGAAAATGTTAAAGTCGGTAGTGAAAAGGTTTTTCAGCACCACACCGCCGCTGCGATCGCAGCATTTGCCCGCGCTACTGTCACAATTGATGTTTAGAATGCGAGATAGATATAACCGTGGATTTGGGCTGGCTATAAATGGGCGAACTGGAAATCAGGGGGAGCGTTTATGGGATGAATTGACAGTGATGAAGACTTCATATCTTATTGAGAATGATATTGAGGGTGCTTATGAAACTCAGCTAACAGGAATGAACTCCAAACTATATCTCAAATATGGACCACCGATCTCCTTTAATAAGCCATTCGACCAATTGGAGACGCTTGTATCAGCTTTGATATTATCATTGCATTATTTTAAGAGGAGCACTAACAGAAGGAAAGGTCTTCACACCTTTAATCCAGATCAGACTCAATTACATTTGTATCACTATTACAAGCACATAATTGAGCCTGCCCCTCTCCCAACAACTGCTGATGCCAAATATATTGAAATGAGAAATACATTAGTTAACTGCTACTACTTGGATATTGATGATAATAATGATTTGATGGGCCCGCCAAGCAATGTGTTGATAGAGAACGCATTGCTAATTATAGATCATTTCTTTCAAACACATGGACATCTTAACTACCAGTTGTCTGAACTTACCCTATGGATCAGGGTGATATGTGCTCCAACGATATTGAAAGTTGCTCTGTTAATCAAAGATGACTTAAGACAAATCCCCACATTCATAGTTCGAGATGCTTTACTCCGACAGCCAAGAAATAGGCTGGAACTCAACCTGCTACTTGAATTATATTACAAAAATCAGGATAATGTGCTGCCTATTTCAATTGAAGAATTACCATTTTTCTTGATCAATATTGTGCAAGGCTGTATTGCCTTTGGACCAGATAATCTCATGCATTTTTTGCAAGAATTGGTGCACAACAAGTTGCAACTAGATGACAGTCAAATGATAGTATTTTTAAACAAGATAATGTATCTTCTATCCAATGTGGATTATTTCCAAGGTTCTAGAAAATCCAGTGAAATCTTATCATGCCAAACATACTTGTTGGTTTACTTATCAGAGAATTTCAATGATCGAAAAACTCTGGAGCTCGTCACCGATGAGGGTTTGGCCGGTATAACACAACTCATGGCCAACATGGGTAATGTTGAAGCCTTCAAAACTTTGCCTATTTTGGAACATAGATATGATAAAGCACTACTTGATTTAATCAAAGATGAGAATTATACCAATCTCGAAAATTTTCATTCTTCAGGGATTCGTTCTCATTCGGAAGATGAGTTGTATAAATTTCAAGGGAAACTCATATCTTTAAAAATGTTACTAGCGACAAGTTCGAAAACTTTACTGAAAGAGTTTTCTCAGCTGTTCGAAATGAATATGCAAAATGATATTTTGGTGAAATCTCCCAAAATCTGGCTCTCTTTTGCAGTGACTCTTAAAAGAACTAATGGGTGGACCGGTGAATCAGCCTGGAAGCTTTGGAAATATTACATGATGGTGATGCTAGATTATCAAGATGGTCACAAAGAAATTGATCCTTATTTCATTGCGCTCTTGATAGAAGCTATCCCTGATTTATTTAAGGCTTTGTCGATAATAAAAGTTCTAGAGAATCATAATTTCAAAATGAATAACTCGATCATTACTCGTCTAATTTCCAAGGCTTATAGAAACACTATCAGTCCAAGAGTCGAGGTGAAAACATTTGGGGAACCCTTGTCATATGCAAGAATGATGTACGAGAGTGTTGAGGTGAAAACGCCAAGTGTGGTTAGATCAATGTTATTAGGAGAGGCATTTCTGGATCCCGCTAATTTGTATAATTTATATTACGTTGAGACGAAAGGCGTGGAAATGAGAGAGGATTTTATACTTGCACTTTGCATAGCTGCCCTTCATTACCATTACAATAACCACGATGATCTGATCTGGAAATGCCTCGGTGAAAAAAGAAAATGTTATGACGTTTGCATAATGGAAGTTCACAGATTTGTGATGCCAACCCATTCGCCTCCATTTTTGTCTGTTATTGCTACCCTGAAGTTATGGACCGTGTATATTGAGTTGTTAAGTCGATATGAAGTTGAAGACGAGTTGTTCAACTTACTTTGGATGTGGAGAGACCTTAATTTTGAACCGACAGAGATAATGATATTGGAGGTGTTGGTCAATCTACCAGATATCGAGGCACGCAAAATTTTGAGGCATGCAAACTTGAATCTCTCACTGAGTACTCCGATGGAGGTTAAAAGCGAGGAAGATCACGAAGGTTTTGAAATAAATTCTTCCTATAGTGATGTTGACACTTGGCCATGGCCAAGTGAGCAAGTTTACGTGAATTATAGATACGAAGACATTCATCAGAAACGAAGATATGAGACTGAAAGAGAGGAATTTGGGAGACCGCAAATGGAACGTGCAAGAGTCCGCCGAAGTTTTTTAAATTATCTCAAATAATGGAAACCTGTCTTGTTTGCTTATTTATTACTAAATTTATCATATTTATTGCTATATTTATTCAACTTTCATGAAATTTATCTATTTATTTATTTATTTATTTATTTGTTTACATAGATCATATTATCTTTACTTATTCAATTTTAACAATCAATTTTTCAAAGTAAAAGGCAGGATCATCAAAGAAATTCTACTCCAGGTTAACAAAAAGCCACAACATTAAATTAATTTTGAGATTTTTTCTTTGTTCTTCTCTCCCTTACAGCGGCTGCCAAATCATTCAACATATCTACTGTTGTTTCCCATGAAACGCAACCATCTGTGATAGAAACACCGTATTTCAAACCTGCTTTTCCTTCTGGAGGAACAGATTGTTTGCCCTCATTGATGTTAGACTCGATCATCACACCGATAAGTTTGTCTTGACCGTTCAGTATCTGTCTTGCAACTTCTTTTAAAACTTTTGGTTGATTTCTGTAATCCTTGTTCGAATTTCCATGAGAACAATCAACCATCAATCCGTTTGAACCTTCTGGTAAAGCTGCTATCAGCTCATTGACGTTCTTTTCATCGTAATTTGTTCCTTTAGTACCACCTCTCAATATGACAAAACAATTGTCGTTACCTTTAGTGGCAGTAATGGCAGCCAAACCATGTTTGGTAACACCCATGAAGTGATGAGGATTGGATGCGGCCTGAATGGCATCGATAGCAACACCTAAGGTTCCATCTGTACCGTTCTTGAAACCAATTGGGAAGGATAACCCAGAGGCTAATTCTCTATGTAACTGTGATTCTGTAGTTCTCGCACCAATGGCACCAAATGACAACAAATCACCCAAGAACTGTGGAGAAATGGTGTCCAACATCTCCGAACCGATGGGGACCCCAGCATCAGTTAAATCCGCGTATAACTTTCTCGAGATCAGTAAACCTTTATTGATATTGTAGGATGAGTTGATCTCTGGATCGTTGATTAAACCTTTCCAACCAACAGTAGTTCTTGGCTTTTCTAAATATGCTCTCATTATGATGACTAAATCATCTTTCAACTCGTCAGCCAAAGCCTTCAATCTTGAAGCATAGACCAAGGCAGCCTCTGGATCATGGATCGAACATGGACCCACAATCACGAGGCAACGATCATCTTTGAAGCTGATCACATCGGAAGATGCTCTTCTAGCAGCAACCACTGTTTTCAAAGCAGTCTTCGAAGCTGGATATTCCTGTGTCAATAAAGCTGGGGAAACTAATGGGTTGTAGCCCAAAATTCTAACATCATCGAAATCATCAGGTTGTGGAGTCTGATAAGGGAATGTTAATACACATATGTCTCGGTATGAGTTGCCTGGAAAACCAAGCCCAGCAACTAGAATACAATTAATATTCGATCACTCCCGGTTAATATTCAAACTTACTTGTGACATGTTGGATATGTTTATTTAAATAAAAAGGATTTTAGAATGTAGATTGTAAATGCTTTTGAAGAACTAAAAAATGACAATTTTTCAACGAAAAGAATTTGCTTCAAAAATGATTCATTCTTTCTTTCTTCTTCCTTCCCACGGCCATTTTAAAAGAAAAACAAAAAAAACTTTTCATGATGACTCAAATGTCGCCTGATTGGGAAGAGCCTTGGATGACTCATACAATAATTACCTAATCTGGTAAATATGAGAGTAGTCCATCTCAAAAACATTTTGTGTATCTGATAAATAGGATTGGGAGAGAAGAAGAGCGCTGATTTGCATCTGAAAGTTGAGCGGGGAAGAGTGTGTTGACTGCTGCTAATCCATTCCCAGCATGTGGACACAGAATTCAAATCTTCCATGCTACATTGTCGGGTTAGATACTGATGTTATGTCTTAACCCAATCAAATTTATATCGTTAACCTCGTAATCATCATCAACCCCGCCCCTGCATCGTACTAATGCCCTCCACATTCCACATTACTGTTCGCCGTAAGAAAGTTAAAAGATAGTAAATTTTCTCCGTAATCATTAGCTAGCTCACAGTCACTAAAGATCACCAGTCGAGCTCATCCTCATCTCAACACTGGTCCTTGCAAATTCAAACAAGCATACAGGATCTTTTTTGAGTGGTCATATCCTCATACTTCTTGGTTGGAATTTAGATGAGACTCAGACCAATATCTACAGTAGTTAAGAAGGTCTACTCGACTTCCGAAAATCAGTTTTATGGGAGTAGAGTAGTGAATGAGTGATACAGAGCCATGAGTATTGCCAAAAATGATCTTGAACAAGTCCTTTGCATTTATATTGATAAAAAAGGGATTTGAAAATGAAATTGTGTTTCATTTGATTGCAACTTTGCGTTGGGATTTGCGTAATGTTTATGAAGGATAAGAGTAATTGTTGTCACTCTGTTTAAAAACTGTTTGAAAATCATCTTGTTTGACTTGCATAGATAAATGAGTTTTCATTTAGAAACTGTCCAACTAAAGACAAGCAATTTGGTTAAAAATGAAACTGATTTCTATCGAATTTGGAAATGTACCTGGTTTAGCCTGTACCTTGATATTGAGTATACATAATAAAATTCTCTTCAACTTTTGTAAGAACGTAGATCAAAAAGGTTGCTTCACAATTAAAATACAAATACAAAAAAAGACTATAACTGTAGCATTAACTCATAGCCATATTACAAGAGAAAAACATCTGTACAAGAACATATAGAAGTAGATCTCAGTGCCATACAAGGCTCTTAAAGTATGTTCTGATGAATCCTCATGACATCTTCTATAATGAATTTCGATTTATTGTACACGAAAAAAAAAGGTACAAACACTAATGATCTTAAAGATGCTACAGTGACAAGAGAAGATTGTCTTGAACTTTTCAAAAATGGTATTACACAATGACAAGTGGGATAAGAAAGCAAAGAGAAACTATATGATCAAGCATGGTCTTAAGCCACAAGTCAATCCCAGCTCAAAACCGAAGCAAAGACTGCATTTTGTGCAAAATAAGTTTGATGAACAACAGGAGCTTTCGTCTTCAGAGTCAGAGAATGAGTTGTTTCCCGAATTAGGGGACGAGTCCGCGAAGCTGCTGCCACTGAAGTTGACCGAATCCACTTCTGGCGAGGCTTTGGTACCTGATGTAGATTCCCTTGTCGGATCAGAAGCCGAATCAGAGCAAGAAGAGGAATCGGGGTCAAATAACTGGAGATATAAAGATCTACCATCTTCAGACGAGAATGATTTTGATATTCCTTTGGAAGCACTTAAGAAAAGTGCTAATCAGAGCTTTACTAATTTGAAGTCATCGAGGAATTTAAATAAGATCTCCTCAGCTGATCTTCTCAATCTCAAAGTTGGAGATCACAAAGAACCCATAATTGATGAAGGTTCCCTCGATTCTCATATCAGGGTTCTCACTGAAGATGAGAAGCAGAAATTTTTCGAGTTACAGGAAAAGACAGCCAAACTGAAGGAGTATCAACAAGCAAAGATTAAATTCAGTGATGAACTTGATTCTTTTAAGAAACGACAGAAACAACCCACCACCAAAATATTAGATTTGACCGACAAGGACAGTTATAAAGATAAAGTGCAAGCTCGATTTATGCTGTCTCGTGGGCAAACAAAATCTCAAATTACCGAAGAAGAGTTTGCAAATGACTTGGATGAATTACTAGGTGATGGAGCTAAATTGTCAAACTCTAAGAAAGATCAAATACAACTAGATCAGGGCATTGAAGATCTTCTATTGCAACTTGACAAACTTCCTACACCAAAAAAGTCCTCTTCAATCACGAATCATGTTTCGAATAAGCCAATGTATTTACCAGAAGAAGCAGATGAGAAATTCTTAGAAGAATTGTTATAATGACGACATAGTCGTGTATCACCCAAAACGGCTCCTTTCAGGGTAACAAATTTTTTTCTCTTTGTTCTCTTTTAAAATTTTTTTTTTTTTTTTCTTCTCTCTTCCTTCTCAAAAAGAAGTTTTCAAAGTCTGTTAGCAAGAAAAGACATTAAATCAGATTTAATAAGAATGTCAGTATCAGCATCAAAGGCTAAGAGAGAGGCAAAAAGACTTGCTGCCGGTAAAGCTCCAAGAAAAGGCAAGAAGGATAAGGATGTTGACACCACCGCTGAGGAGATTGCCCAATTGAAGTTGCAGACTGATAAAGATGGTATTTCAGATAGAGTCACCACAGGTGTTTTGGATTCTTTAAAAACTTCAAGAGATATCAAATTATCTTCCGTTTCATTGTTATTTCATGGTAAAGTTTTGATTCAAGACTCTGGTTTGGAATTCAACTATGGCCGTCATTATGGTTTGTTGGGTGAAAATGGTTGTGGTAAATCAACATTGTTAAAGTCAATTGCCGCAAGAGAATTCCCAATTCCAGATAACATTGATATTTATTTGTTAGATGAACCAGCTGAACCAACCGAATGGTCTGCTTTAGAGTATGTTGTCAGAGAAGCCGAGCATGAATTGCTGAGATTGGAAAAACAAGTTGAAGATATTATTGTTGAAGATGGTCCAGAGTCATTGTTGTTGGATCCATTATATGAAAGAATCGATTCATTGGATTCGTCAACTTTTGAATCAAGAGCTGCTGTCATCTTAACTGGTTTAGGTTTCAACGCTCAAACTATCAAGAAGAAGACCAAGGATATGTCTGGTGGTTGGAGAATGAGAGTTGCCTTGAGTAAAGCTTTGTTTGTCAAACCAACCTTATTGTTATTGGACGACCCTACAGCCCATTTAGATTTGGAAGCCTGTGTCTGGTTAGAAGAATATTTGAAGAGATTTGAAAGAACATTGGTTTTGGTTTCTCATTCCCAAGATTTCTTGAATGGTGTTTGTACCAATATGATTGATATGAGACTGAAGAAGTTATTACTGTACGGTGGTAACTATGACTCATACGTCAAAACTAGATCAGAATTGGAAACTAATCAAATGAAACAATACCAAAAACAACAAGATGAAATTATCCATATTAAGAAGTTTATTGCCAGTGCTGGTACATATGCTAACTTGGTCAGACAAGCTAAATCTAGGCAAAAGATCTTGGATAAGATGGAGGCTGATGGTTTGATTGAGCCTGTTGCCGCCGATAAGGTATTTTCATTCAGATTTCCAGACGTTGAAAAATTACCACCACCAGTCTTGGCCTTTGACAATATATCATTTGCCTATGACGAGTCAGTAGAGAACAGGTTGTATGAGAATTTATCATTTGGTGTAGATATGGATTCCAGAATTGCTTTAGTTGGTCCAAATGGTGTTGGTAAATCCACATTGTTAAAAATCATGACAGGTCAATTGCAACCTCAAGATGGTAGAGTTTCCAAACATTCACATATCAAGATGGGTGTTTACTCACAACATTCCCAAGATCAATTGGACTTGACAAAGACTCCATTAGAATTTGTCCGTGACAGATTCTCCAGCATCTCTCAAGATTTCCAATATTGGAGAGGTCAATTGGGTAGATATGGTTTGACTGGTGAAGGTCAAACAGCACAGATGGCTACTTTATCTGAAGGTCAACGTTCAAGAGTTGTCTTTGCTTTGTTGGCATTGGAGGCTCCAAACATCCTTTTGTTGGATGAACCTACTAACGGTTTGGATATCCCAACCATTGATTCCTTAGCTGATGCTATTAACGCTTTCAACGGTGGTGTCGTTGTTGTTTCCCATGATTTCCGTTTGTTGGATAAGATTGCCAAAGATATCTTTGTTGTTGAAAATAAGACAGCTACAAGATGGGAAGGTGGTATTCTGCTGTATAAGCTGAAATTGGCAAAGAATGTTGTCTTATAATCTTGAATTGTCCCATTTCAGTTTCACTTCATTTTGTATTTTATTTATTTTTTGTTTATCAGTTATTTCGGTATTATTGTTGTTTTGATCCTATATATATTTGGTATAAATGATAATGATATAATAAAGCATTTATAAAGTACTTCCGATTCACGTAATTTTGGCCGTTCTATATCTGCGTTGTATAGTCTTCCTTCGTGCAGCCGAATATCTCTATCTAATCAATAAGGTCTTCCAAGCACAATGAATTCTCAAAGTTTTGAGAAAGGGTCTTCTGTAGCTCGAGGAGTATATCTATTGTAACTTCACAAGACCGAACACTCTGTGAACTGACTTTACTCATAATCTCTTTTCAATTGGCAGTAGCAAATAGTCTCTGAGAGCAAAATCAAAACAATTCTTTGGAATGAACATTTGTTCTCTATATCATGTATGTCTTAGAGTCCAGCGTAATCATCTACAGTGGGGCTTCACCATGGTATTCCATAAAGAGTGAAATATTATCAATGCCAACATTTCTATTTGATAAGAAATCCAGTACACATACACCAGAGTTGTGAGTTGCAAAATGTGGAGAACTTGGGGTCCAAAAACGCACACCAAAAAAAAAAAAGACAAGAAACAAACAATCAGAGTCTGATTAATTGATTCGAAGAAACAAATTCAACTGAATATCATCATACACCTAGACGATGCCTAAATATGAAGTAAGCGCTATGTTGATTCTCTTTCATTCCACTAAGTATCTTTACTAACAAATTCCACAAGTTGATTGATGCCGATCCTAATTTTTACAAGGTGGTCAGATACTTTAGATTGAGAGACTATGCCTCATGGGCACTGATGACCGCTGCTGGACCTGGTTTATTGATTCTCATGGAAAAGTTGGAGCCTGTTAAGGGTCGGAAGTTTAGGATGCCCGCACCGGGCCTGTTGAGAGTGACAACACTTCTTGGATTTGTAGGTGGATTTATCTTTGCGTATAACGACTCCACAAAGCGGTTCTGGGGTTGGTCAGAGAATGACAAAGAGATCAAGAGGGATCGGTATGAGGTCAAGAAGCTGTTATCGCTTAGACAGTCTCCATATGGGATATCAACGATGTCGAACTATTTACAAGACATGTCTGCTAGAAATTCAACAAATTCACAATTGCTTTTAAGTGTATTTCCCTTCTTTAATTTTGCAAATCATCAAAACCATGGAATTGATTTAAGAAAATATTATGAGGTTAGACCAGGCGAAGAGCTGTGGGGATTTGGTGAGTTGCCACCACTAGAAGAGATTAAAGACTTGGCTATCGGAGATCAATACAAGAGTTACACTAATTATCCAGAGGACTTTTGAAAAGCTTATGTGAGAGAAGCCAGATCTGAGTTTTCGCCTTACAATGAGCTTTCTATTTAATTGGTTTTATGGGCTCTGTCTCATCTATTTATCTATTTTTTATTTGGCAGTTTATCTGTCCATTTATTTATTTACTTGATCATTGATTAATTTATTTATTTATTTATTTTGTTTCCCCCTTTGACTGCAGTGCTTGAAACAGGCTCACCAAATTTCAATAACTTCGACATCTGATGAGAATTTGTAAATGGCTTCATTTATCAATGTGTATAATAATAATCCTTGATAACAATAATTATCAATTTCACGAAAAGAAAAAAAAATTTGACCTAAAAATTTTTTAAGCAGAGATGAGATTGTAAAAATCACTTCAGAAACCTATATCACAAGTACACAAAAATGAAACTCGACACTTCTCATATGAGATATTTGACAGCTGACGATTTTAAAGTCTCGCAAGGTGTCGAAATAGGATCCAGAAGCCACTATGTGGTGCCTACGAAATTGATCTATCAACTAAGTGGTTTGAGAAATCAATCCGGTGTGCTCAAGTCAATCGGAGACTTGGCCAAGTTGAACTTGATATCGAGGTTGAGAAATGCAAAATATGATGGTTACAGGTTGACATACAACGGGTTTGATTACTTGGCTATCAAGAATTTGTGGGACAGACAGAGCTTGGTACAGGTGGGAACTACGATTGGTGTAGGTAAGGAGAGTGATATTTATTCTGTTGATGATCCAAATGGAGTACAAAGGGTGATGAAGATCCATAGACTTGGTAGAACTTCGTTTCGTACTGTGAAAAACAATAGAGACTACTTGAAAAAAAATCAGTCTGAAAATTGGATGTACCTTTCACGATTAGCTGCTGAGAAGGAGTATCAATTTATGGTGACCTTATTCGACAATGGATTTTCGGTACCTCATCCATATGATGCCTCTAGACATTGTGTTGTAATGGAATTGATCAATGGGTTCCCAATGAGACAATTGAAAGAGCACCATGATTACAAGAAACTTTACTCGGATTTGATGAAGTTTGTGATCAAATTGGCAAATCAAGGCTTGATACACTGTGACTACAACGAATTTAACATTATGATAAGAGACGTTGAAGATGTTGGTAAATTTGATGAAGACTTTGTTGTTATTGATTTCCCTCAATGTGTTTCTATTGATCATGTTGATGCCGAACAATATTTCAAGAGAGATGTCAATTGTATCAGAAAGTTTTTCAGGAAGAGATTCAACTACGTTCCTGAAAATGACTCAACTATGCTTGATACCGATGGGTATGGTGAAGGTTTCGCTTATGCATATCCAGTCTTTAAAAGGGATGTACATAGACTGGGGGAATTAGATTTATTGGTGCGCGCTTCAGGTTTTGTGAGAAAGACAAAACTGATGTTGAGGGAGGAATCACTGGAAGAGAAAGAATTGGAGAAAGCATTCGATAGCATGAGAGTGACAGAGTTTGAAGATGAGAATGACGATGAAGTTGAAGAAGAGGAGAGTGACTATGACTCTGAGGATTATGACGATTTAGAAGATAGCGATGATGAAAACCTGCCCGATGAGGAGAAGTTGGATGAGGAAAATGAAAAAATCATTGAAGCCTTGAGTGAGGGAAAGAACTTAAAAGTTGATAAGCTTGGTAACTATATACTAGATGATGAGGAGGCTGAATAGAGTGCTGTTGATCTAGAGTGAATAAATATTTTGAATATGAACTCCTGCTCGCCAAAATCGTCGTAACCGTTCTCAATAATTGACTCAAGCTCGCTGAAATTCAGCAGCAGCATTGAATTCCAAAGCGTCTCTCTTACATCGCTAAAATTTTTTCTGATGGGCACTTGTAACAAGACTCTGCCACTTGGTGCAAGATACTTTTGCACCATATCGACAATCAACGGTGGGTGATGTGGAGAATACAACGGATCTGAAAATATAAGAGTGTTGTATTTCTTACCCTGATTAATCTTGTCAAATGCCGCACTATTGGACCAATCAAGGACCTCTACATGAGGAATTCCCCCAAGGTCTAACGACTTATTGTTCAATTTTAAATTCTTAGACAAGTTAGCCACAATATCGGGCAAGTCGGTCAACGTCAACAGGCGAATCCCAAGTGATATGCAAGTGATACCTACCAAGCCAGTTCCGGATCCAAGTTCCAACACCGGTTCTGAAATCAAGTCCGGGTGGTCAATAATCCGTTGTGATAACATCAAAGAAGAGCCCCACGTTTTCAAACCCAAATTGTCATATGTTAATTTGGGTTCGACAAGATAAATAGGTGGAAGCTTTTTCAAAATTATTTTCCTTGTGAACTCAGGTTGTACAGTACGATCGCAAAGCTCAGTTATTCTCAAACTGGACTCCATCCATATACTTTCCTTCATGTCTTCATTGTCTATCCAGGTTAATTGTGATGAAACTATGTTCAACAAATATTCGTTAATATTTGTTGCTGTGTGCGACAAATTAGCCAACTTAGGGATACTCTGGAAGATAGTATTTGTTTTAAACCAGGGCATCGTCTCCTCCAACTCAATCAAACTTATACCTCTGTCACTCAACATCTCATCGACCGATTTGCTCTCTGCAAAGCCTCCAAAGTTCACTGGTGGGTCCTGTCTCAACAATCTTAACAAGATGTATAGCACTTCTGCTGGAGGTTTCAATGACAAAAAAGGAAGGTCTAATCCCTGAACTGGAATATCGACATCATTGAAATCTTGGTCTTCCTCTCTTTTTCCCTCATCTTCGAGAGCAGATACTGGAGTTAAAGTCCTTTTGACGGGGATCTCGAAGTAACCAGATGGGAATATCAATGCACTGTTGCTTTCCACACCAGAGTTAGGTGTCACAGGAGACAAATATGAAAGAACATCGAATTCATCCATCAATATAATTCTATTTGACTACTTCTTCTTCTTCTTCTTCTAGTACACAATTTTTTTTTTTCTTTTTCACTTTTTCCATCCCTCTCTGTATTTTTGGTTGACAAAAGAAGAACATCAGAAGATTAGACAAGATATACGCGTCCCATAATTACATACAACATTAATTATGGCATTACCACAACGATTCCAACACTCCTTGGTGCCGGAGGAGATCAATTTTATTGCAGAGAATGAAAATGTCTCTGTGCTTCCCAGATATACCATGGAAGGTATGCAACTTATAGGAGTAAGTGAAAAGCTTTATTCGATGATGGTCCGATAACAATACTAATTGGAACAAAAAACAGACACGATTACCACCGCTTCGAGCAATGAGAAGAGAAGACATCCCGCTTTGGTTGGCGTTGATTTTGAAAGCACAAGACAAATGTAATATAATACCACCCGCTTGGTTAACATTACAAAACTTGACCTCTCTATACCAACAAGAGATAGATCAACCGACAGTATTCAGTAAGCTACCTTGGCACTGGCTAGAGATATCTAAAATGCTACTAGACAAGGCAAGCGATGATCTTGCTGATCCTCCGCATCTGCTACGGTCAATCATACAAGATTTGGTGGAGGTGAGATTGACAAAGACAAGACAAGGAATAAAAGAGTTAAACTCTGTATATTTACAATTGGATAACCTATCGATGATGGAGATCAACACTTTGAAACCATTTTGCGTAAATGTGATGGGAAAGTTGGTGGAGCTCAGCCAAAGCGTTGAACAACAAGAGGATCAATCTGAGAATAATGCTGGATATTATGACAATAACGATGAAGATTATGGAGAAGAAGAAGAAGATTGAAATGAAGCGAAAAAACCACAAAAGAAAAAAATTGCAAAATGAGTCAATTTTATACCTAACAGAGTGCAACATAAATTCAGAGACACATATACGTAGATATATATATTTATGTATATGTTACAATTTATAGTCCGGCCGCATTTACTGGTGAATCGGATCTCTTCACTTTCAATCAAAACTATTACTGTATGTATCAGATCAGGAGTTAAACTGGGAGTCATTGAAAAAAACTAACAATTGTATTGAAAACTAGTCCCTTCATTCAATTGAAGGATTCAGATCAAATGTCGATAAACACAAACAAGCCACTGATGATAAGAGGAATTTGATCTTGTCCATCTTAAAATCTACTTCTGGGAAAAGAGAAGCCAGAGACTACTTGAAAAAATACTCACTATTGAAAAACATTGATGATCAAAATAAACAGGCCAAGTATGAATCTATTATAGACTATGGTACATCACTTGAGAAAAATGAAAAGACCAAATACGATAAGATTATTGATAACTTGATTGAGGGCCATGGTAAGACTGGTACCGTCCCCGCTCTGCTCCATATAGATTCCGAGTTGGAGTTGTCTGACACCTTGAGAGTTGCTATCATGAAGATCAGAGATTTCGAATCCCTAGCCACAGAGACGGTCAATGGAATTGGTTTGACTATATACAGCATGATCAGATTAGGTGTAAGCCCCATTATAGTTATTGATAATGACGAAGAGATGATCAAAAATTCAACATCATTAAAACCCAGTTTCTCACAATTAACCCGCAAGATCATTGAACAATCAGATAATTTGATGGACGCCATTCTCGCTTCTTCAAAGGGTAAGGACAATAACATTGAAAGCCGTTCCGTACGTGGGGTTTTTGAAATTGGTGAACATGGTTTAGAGTTAACGCTTCCCGAGAGTTTATTGATTCCCATATCACAAGGTGTGATACCAATCATCTATCCAATCGCGTATAACTTGAAAACTTCAAGTCAAGATTTATTGACTTCTACTCAGGTTCTCAATTGTTTGGTAGATGACTTGTCCCTGTTGAATACAACTAGCGATGAAGAATTGTTGACAATTGAAAAAATAATATTTGTTGAACCAGAAGGGGGAATCCCTTCGATAGAGAGGTTCAAGTCATCGCACGTGTTTATAAATTTATTACAAGAATATGAGGATATTCAGTCAGAGTTGCACATTGGGTTTTTGAAACCCATCGAAAGGGATATACATTTGAACAATCTTTACCTCATGGATCAGTTGTTGAGTAAATTGCCAAATTCGACAGGAATTATAACCACTCCTGAAATTGCAACTTTAGCTGACAAAACTAGATACACAAATCCAATCATTTACAATATTTTAACCGATAGACCAGTCATATCTTCTTCATTGCCAGTCAATTTGACCAAGACCCCTCTATTGAACACGACAATTATCAAAAAGGGTATTCCAATCAGAATTGTTGAATCGGTAAACGGTTTAGACTTGGTGGATAATCCACTGATTGATTTGAAGAAACTAAAATCGCTTATTGATGACTCCTTCAAAAGAAAGTTAGATTTGTCGCACTATTTACAAAGGATCAATAACAAAGTTCTAGCCATCATCGTGGCGGGGGATTACGAAGGTGCAGCAATTATCACTAAAGAGCAAAATGATGTGCCTTATCTTGACAAATTTGCTGTCTCCACCAAATCGCAAGGATCTACTGGAGTTGCTGACATCATATTCAAAAGTTTGTTAAATCAATTTCCAGAGCAATTGATCTGGAGATCGAGGAAAACAAATCCAGTTAACAAATGGTATTTTGAGCGTAGTAAATTCAATTTGTCAATACCAAATTCGGATTGGAAGGTGTTTTACTCGGGTTCTAAAAATTTGACATTGTCTGACGTGGATAAGTATGTCACAATTTGCAAAGATATTGAACCAAGTTGGGAAGTTTCAAACTGAAATTGTCATTTGTGCAATCGATAGTTAAGTCACACATGTCATGTCATTAGATTGTTATATTATTAATTAATCGAACATTCTTTATTCTTGATGAATCAATTCTCTTCTTAATTAAATCGTTTCTTTCTGTATCAGTTCTTTTCTTTTTTAATAATAGTGATACAGTTGCTTTGTTAATTGCACTACCGTGATCTAACAACTCCACAGAAGTCATTCTCTACACATCTAGCCATCAAAAAGAGCAAACACAACTATATTCTAATTGCTTCACTTTAATCTTAAATCACACTTGAAGCAATTAAAACAAAGACTTATGGACTCACTAAGATATAAAAACCACCCCGATGTCTCTTGCTTTCGACATTCAATGTAGATGTAAGAATCTGCAATAATTGAAAATGTCTAATATTATGGATAAAATCTCAAACAAATTAAACGGTAACGAGAAGAATTCTCAAACCGATCAATCAGGAATGAACCCTAGTTCAAACACTAGATCAAGTCAAAAAAGAGGAAACTTGGGCACTACTGATGAAACTTACTCTACTCAAGATCAAGGTCAATTCGATACGCGCAACCAAGGAGGTTACAAAGAGGGCTATCATGACCAAGGCATGCTGGGACAATATGGCGATAGCAATGGATTCCAACAACAGCAACCACCACATCAAAGGGTCAATCAAGGTGGTTACGAGCAGAGAGGTCGCGATGACGATTTAGGCTTTGTTGACAATAGAAATGAAGGAATGCTCAATCAGAGTGGTACCAAGGATCAAAGTTATGGTATGTACGATCAAGATGATCCACAATTGTCATCAGGTAGAAAACAGACTGGTAAGCAGCAAGGCTATGGTAGTGCTGAACAACAGGCTGATTTGGGACGTAACTTCTCCTAATCTGGTATCGATCCGATAATGTTGAAACGAATGTCTTTGATATGGCTTTTTTTTTTATAGTTGGTTTAACGAGGTGCAATGAGGCTTGCCATTTTTTAACGGATGGATTTACGTAATGTTAAAATAAATCCAGAAGGCTTTATCTAAAAGGCTATCTTCTCTCTATGTGCAACAGCAAATTCATTAGCATAAAAGCAGTGATTCCACAAGTTTCGCTAAAAGCGTAAGTCTTTATTAAATGAGTGTCAAAGTTTGGGGGGGTGAAATTACTCGAAAGACAAATTTTAATCGGCCGTGTTTCTATCAAACTCAACATACTCACTATAATGCTTCTGTGCAATCGACCATGTTCATATTCCAATTTCCCATCTTCTGTTATTGGAAGAGGAATATGTGTAGCAATCCGTTCCTAGATCACTGCCGAATTGAGCCCTTTTTTGGGAATATTAAAGTAATTTTGCGGTATTCAAATTATCTTTGAATATCCAATGGCTTTCCCACTACAATGCCCATATTGTTCTTTCTGAATTACTCACACCAACATCTATGCTACACCTGTTTCACAATCTGACCATGATGCTGTCACTCAATTATATTTCATTTCCTGGTAATCCGCTTCTGGTGACTTATCATTGCAGGATGTATTGTTCAACAATTTTTATCAAGTCATGAAGGCGATATTAATTTATGATCATCGGATGTGCAAGTACTACCGTGGATCTATATTAGTAACCACCATACATTATCTACAACTTCATGTCATGTAAGCGCCATGTATTACTGCAGTAAAGCAAGTTTAATCTTTTTTCTGTCCGAAGCGAGCGAAGAATAAGTAAAGAGCTGGGGTTGACAAAAGAAAAATATCAATTTTTTGAAACTTGTTCAATGACTTGATAACACAATGTTGTCGATAAGTAACAAGTCACCGATTAAAGCATCCTTACCGAAGTCTTTCAAAAGAATGTTATACAATTCCTTGAAGGAGCTCCCGAAATCACAGACATTCACAGAGAGGCTTGATCCTGATCCATTAATAAAATCAAAAGATGATGCTTTCAAGTTGTCAGAATCACCATCATCTCTGGAATATGCTAATTTTGCTAAAAAAAGAATACTCGCGTCGGGTGCTTACTCATTCACCAAGCCTCAAGATCGTAAGGAGTACAAATTTTTAATGGCTAGTGATGCAGCCTTGGAAACATTGGGTTTACCTTTAGAAGAAGCCAACAACCCAGAATTCCAAAAAGTTGTCAGCGGAGAAGATTACAAATCAAATGGATTTTTCCCATACAGTCAAGCCTATGCAGGATGGCAGTTCGGCACCTTTGCTGGTCAATTGGGTGATGGACGTGTCGTCAATCTCTTTGAGGTGAAAACACTGGATGATAAGAGATATGAATTACAATTAAAAGGTGCTGGATTAACACCATTTTCCCGTTTCGCCGATGGCAAAGCAGTGTTAAGATCAAGCATCAGAGAGTTTGTCATATCTGAAGCATTACACCTGATTGGCATTCCTACAACCAGAGCTCTCGCGATTACGCTTTTACCACAGACAAGGGCCATGAGAAGCGGTATGGAGCAATGTGCTGTTGTATGTCGTATGGCTGAAAGTTGGATCAGAATAGGAACATTTGACTTGTACAGAATGCGTAGCGATCGTGAAGGAATAAGAAAATTGGCAGATTATGTTATTGATGAGGTGTTTCACACTACATGGACTGCAGAGGTTAGTGGTTATATTCCCGCCAGTTTAGGGAATTTGACCAGATACGACAAGATGTATTTGGAGATAGTACTGAGGAATGCTGCTACTGTTGCTAAATGGCAGCTGTATGGATTTTTGAACGGTGTGTTGAACACTGATAATACTTCGATCATTGGTTTATCCATTGACTTTGGACCATTTGCATTCATGGATAGGTTTGATCCAAATTACACTTCGAACCACGATGACCATAAGTTGAGGTATAGTTATAGTGAGACTCCTAATGCAATCTTCTGGAACTTGGCAAGATTGGGTGAGGACTTGGTTGAGTTGATAGGTGCAGATGAAAAGTTGATCGATGATGAATTATTTATTGAGAAAGGCGTGCCACTGGACCAACAAGAGAATGTCTTAAATAGATGTACCGAAGTTGTTCAACTCGCACATGGTGTTTACCAAAAGAAATTTTTGGATGACTACTGGTTTTTGATGACTCAAAGGTTAGGGCTCAGGGAGCACAAGGAAAGCGATGAAAATGAACTAGTGTCACCTATGTTGGACATGTTACAGGAACTAAAATTGGATTATAATAACTTCTTTGTCATTTTACAGAACTTGAAGTTCTCGATGGAGTCAACTACCGATTATAACAAGTTGGCTGAACTGTTTGTGCCGATCAATTACAAAGAGAGCATCACCGCTAATATACCAAAGGAAGAAATCATAGAGGGGCTCGCAGTTTGGTTGCAAAAGTTCCATACCAAGTTATTGGAGGATAATATCACAGATGAAATGAGATTTCAAATTGCCTCCAAGGTAAATCCGATTTTCACACCTAGAAATTGGATGTTACAAGATGTTATAGAGTACACCGAAGACAACGAAGGTGATATTAAATATCTATCCAAGTTCTTGAAAATGTGTACTAATCCCTATGATGCTTCAAAATGGGGCGATGCAGATAAGGATTTGGAGCAAAGATGGATGAGTACGGTAGATGATGATCGTTTGTTGATGAGTAAATGCAGTTGTTCGAGTTGATTGTATTGCATGATAATATTATAATAAATGGAAAATTTTCGGAGCGATCCATGGCCCACCAACAGCAACTTTTTTGGTATCTCTTTATTCAAAGTGTGTATTTAATGAATATTTTTGGCAAAATATAAATAACCTTTACGATTCTTGTTAATATGTCGTTCTCTTCTTGCACTGTATTGGGTAAGCAGTGGTAGTTAAAAATGTTTTCTTTCAACAATGAAGCTTCCCAACTGCCTATTTAGCTAGCTTGGAAATGAATTCTATGGCAAAGACTGAACCACCAAAATTTTGCAATATTTAATTCTACAATTTATTCGATCTTGTTCGTTGTCGTAAAGATATTTTAAAATAAAATAAAAAGGAAGAGATGTACTTACAGACCTTAAAGCTGAGAGCAATCCCAACTTCAAAACAATACAAAAATACATCATGTTTCGACCTCATAGTCATCGGATTCACATCCTATGATTAGATTCACAAAAAACTCATACAGAAACTTCTTCAAAAATGATTCCAAACCTCTTGGGATTACGCTGCTCTCGAGATTGTGCAAAGGATGAACAGAACTATGCTCAACTTTTGAGAATAAAAATTTCACAAATGTAATTCCTGTGATGATGGTGGTATTGATGATGTGAGATAATAATTGTTATTCCAGCACAGTTTTATGACATCATTCAATTCTTCAACGTATATGACATCGATACCAAACTTTTCCCTGATAAACTTCTCAGGAGGACCATTTATAAGTTTTTTCTCACCTTTGGCTAACAAATTTTCCTCTTGTTTTAGAATAAACTCTGTATCGCGCTTGTTAAATCTCAAATAATATTCAATGATATCCTTTCTGTTCAATCTTGGCAACAACACTTTATCAATTTTACGAGTCAAATGAGCACCCAACAATTTCTCCATTACACCTCCAATTGGCAAGATCAAACCACGTAATGTGATCTCACCAGTCATTGCAATATTACCAGGGATAGGTTGATCAAGCACCAGGGAAATTAGACACATTGATATTGTGATTCCTGCACTAGGACCATCTTTAGAAACCGAGCCCATTGGCACATGGAGATGAAACTCATGATTATTCAAAGCTTTTAACAGCAATGCATTGTCCTTGTTTAAAGACAGCAGGTTCAAAATTGACTTCACTAAGGAACTAGCAATTTTGCCACTCTCTCTGAGCACTTCACCTAATCTTCCTGTCATGGTCATTTGAAAATTGGAACTAGGTAATGAAATCATTTCAAAGATCAATTTGGATCCACTTCCATCACTGTTGTAACTCAACCCGTTTACTACCCCACTTCTATGAGATAATTGTTGCTCCAATTTCAATTCATCCTTGATATGAGGTGGAATACCAATGTACAAGGCAATTTGGTCTTGAATCACCACGGGATCATATCCGAGTGGTAACACCAGTGATATATCGCCTGCACCAAGTAGTTTAGAGTATTCAATGGCCTTACCACGACAAATGGCACTTATTGTTCTCTCTAGATTACGAACACCCGATTCTCTAGTGTAATCCGTGCATATTCTCAAGATCACATCATCATTTAATTGAACAGAATTTTTAGGCAATCCACTTCTGATGATCTGTCTTGGTAAGATAAAGTTTTTAACAATTTCAACTTTCTCCATGTAATTATATCCATTTATCTCCAATAACTCCATCCTGTCTAATAACGGAGGCGATAAAAGATAATGATCATTGGATGTGCATAAAAAGAGCACATTCGAAAGATCTACAGGGAATCCAATGTAGTGGTCTGTGAAGTTGATGTTTTGTTCAGGATCCAATACTTCTAACAACGCTGCAGCAGGATCTCCATTGACTTTATTTCCAGATGAGTTGCCACCGACCACCTTATCAATCTCGTCCAAAAGGATAACAGGGTTGTTTGTTTGTGCTTTACGCAAAGCTTGGATGATTAAACCAGGTAATGCCCCAACGTAAGTACGTCTATGACCTTTAATTTCGCTCTCATCTTTTAATCCCCCAAGTGAAATCCTTTGAAATTTTCTGTTTAAAGTGGTAGCTATAGATTTTGCCAATGAAGTCTTTCCCACACCGGGTGGACCAGTCAACAATAATATAGGAGCTTTACTTGCATCTTTTGATTTTATTTTATTATGCAAATTCAAAATAGCAAGATATTCTAAGATTCTGTCCTTAACATTATCTAACCCATAATGGTCTTTGTCCAATTGTAATTTTGCTTTTGCCAAATCTACTTGATGTACCAGATCATTTGAACTATTCCATGGAATGTCTTCAACCGTTTCTAGATATGATAACAAAGTATGATATTCTGAATTGTTGGGTGTGAGTTTTTTCAAACGCTTGAAATCCTTGATAATCAATTTTTTGCCATCCGCAGATATGTTGAAGTGATCGATTTTTTTGATAAACTGATCCAACTTGTCTATATCCTCATCCAGATCACTAGAGTCTGGAGCACCATTGCTGCTCATGGTATTGCTACTGCCAATTAATCCATGTGGCCGCTGATCATATTGATTTTTGGAATTGAAATCTTCAACCAAAAATCTCAAGCTTTTCAAATGAGTGGTTATTATTTTGCTTTGTAAAACTTTGGAGTTTAAAGAACTCCAATTATCAACGACAATATCTAGATTTTCAATTTCTTGAAAGACGGAAATTCCAAATTGTACCAAATCGTTAAAGGTCAGAATTCTGTCAGATTTATCAAGCTTGAACAATATTGAACACTTTTGCGCTAAAGTGAAAGGGAAAATGGCAACCAACATGTCGATTGCATTTAATTGCTGTTCCAAAATGATTGATTTTTTATCAAAAAGATTAGCGATTTTAACAATATTATCCAAGGTTTTGGGATCCTTCGTCAATTGTGTGTACAAGACGTTAGCCAAAGGAGATAACAACAAGAAAGTTCTCTTTAATTGTTTCCTCTTAGAGTTGTCAATACCAGATTTGGCAAACAGAGCTGTCGTATATGACTCCAAGAACAGTCTGATCAGTTTCACAAACAGACGCACAGAAACATTGTCAATTGAACTAGCAAGTGGTTGACGTTGTTCGATATTCAGTTCTAGCTTGACTATTGCTTCATCTTCCTTGATCATTTTGATCAAAGCAGCTCTTTCTAAACCATGGAAAAGAACAGTTACAGTTGCATCGTTATCTACCACACCGACAACGCGTGACACGGTGGCAACCTTAGTTTTAGATGCATAATGATAACCTGGTAAACAACCAATGACTATCCAATCTTGCAAAGGTGAAAAAGAATTCTTCGGCCTCTCAGCTTGCATGTGATTTTGAAATCTTTGCATTCCAACCACACAATGACTCGATAATCTCTTGGAAACTATTGTATTGTAGTCCGAGGCATAATCATCATCATCGTTTTGCTCATGCTCTATTGTTGATAAAAAGTTTAAGATCGAATCATCCTTTGTTATCGAACCGAATTTTGATAATAACAGAAAGGCTTGCAGCCTGGTGTAGGAAACCCTAAACAACGAGCCGGGTAGCTGTATGTCTCTAGGAGGAAGTTGTAAAACGGGAAGAGTTAGATCGAAAGCTGACATGATGAGGAACCAAAACCAAATAGTTGTAGATGTAATCTGTTCTTCTTATCTTCCCTTAACTTCTTCTCCTCTTTTGTGCGCAAGGAAAGACGAATGGGTTATAATTTCCTCTTTCGGTAATCTGTCTTTTTTCGAAAAAAGATCAAGTTGGGGGAAAAGGGGCTGTTTGATACGTAATAAGATGGATATATATATTTATATATATATATATAATGACAGTACTTAACTGATCTATACTTATTAAAAAGAGAGATGGCTCACACCAAATTCATTTCTGTACAGCAACTGTTTATGATAATTACAAAAAAAAGGGGAAGTACCCTACAGATAACTGTTAAGAGAGATTGTCTGTTCGGTGAAAGGATCGGTCCGTTAAGACAAATAATACAAAAGGGCGTGTCCATTTCTACTAAAAACCCAACGAAAAAATTAAAAATTTTCTTCTTTCAAATTAAACAAATAAAACCAAGTAAAACAAAACAAACAAACAAACAAACAAACAAGCAAAAAGACACAAATCAAAATCAGTTAGATCTACACTCCACACTCCCACAAACCCTCAGATCATACATTTCTCAACTCATCCATTCACTGTTTTGTCACAACACCTCTTTTTACTGTCACAACTTGCTCAGATTACCATTCAATCTTTGCTAGTCTTGTCTGTCGCTAATCATCTCAACCACTATAGGTGATTGATCTCATTATAGTGTGTCTCTCACAAGTGTCTCTCGCTCTTTCTTTTTTTTTTTTTTCCTATTATTAGCAGTTGAGCACTTTTTCCTTTTTTATTTTTTAATTTGTTAGTCCAGCATCTTCATCCATCATATTATCATACTAAGAGAAAGTTATCATACTTAAGATGAAAGTATTGGTGTCTTCAAGGTTTTTCTCCTTGTTCTGGGTATTCATCTTGGCTACCCAGGTTTCTGCTAGGAGAAAATTATCTCTGTCCTCTTTGGTGACATGTATGCCAAATTCACAATTGCTTGCAAAGCAGTTTGAAGTGGAATTCGATCTGGATAATCGTGCTTTACACTATACTTTGAACATGAACAGTGAAATCAATGGTTATATTTTGGCTGACGTTATAGTATATGCCTATGGTTTCAAAATTATTGAAAGAACTGTTAACTTATGTGACATTGGATGGAAACAATTTTGTCCCTTATATCCTGGCATCATAGACATTGATTCGATTCAATACTTGAGTCAAAGTTTGGTAGATGAGCTTCCTGGTATCGCCTTCACAGTTCCTGATATCGATGCCGTTGCCAGGGTCATTGTTAGAAATTATAACGGTACTGAGTTGGCTTGTATACAGGCCAGTTTTGGTAATGGGAAAACCGTTAGTCATATTGCTGCTAAATGGGTTACTGCTGTCGTTGCCGGTGTTGGCCTTTTAGTTTCTGCATTGTTGAGTGCATTCGGTAATTCGAACTCTGCATCACATATCTCTGCCAATGCTGTTTCCTTATTTTTATACTTTCAAAGTGTTGTTATCGTTTCCATGTGTCATGTCCAAGAAATGCCACCAATTGCTGCTGCTTGGGCTGAAAATTTGTCATGGTCAATGGGTTTGATCAGAGTCACTTTTATGCAAGATATCTTTAGATGGTATGTCCAATCCACAGGTGGAACCCCATCTTTGAATTTTAAAAATGATACCGTTGCCATCTTAGTTCAAAGATCTTTCAACGCTTTCAAGCGTGCAATAGGAATGCAATACATCGAAGACATCTTGACCAAAAGAGATTCACCTATCTATGGTTTGGAAGGTAACAACAACTTGTTGATTTTCCGTGGTATTGAAAGAGTCGCCTACAAAGCTCACATTGAGATAACAAGTGTTTGTTGTACAGGTTTCACGTTTTTTGTATTATGTGCTTATGTCGTGCTTGGTGTTTTCTTTGTTTTCTATTCTTCTTTACTGTTTTTGGTCAAAATGGGTTGGATTAGATCCAATACGCTGTCCGATTTCAGAAAAAATTGGAAAAGTATTATGAAGGGTGTCTTGCAGAGATATATTTACATTGGTTATACCCAGTTAATGATATTGTCAATGTGGCAATTCATTGAAAGAGACTCTGCAGCTGTTATTGTTCTTCTGTGTGTCTTCTTGGTTTTCTCACTGAGTATCATGGCCTGGTCTTGTTTCAGAACTTTGCAATTTGGTAGACAATCTGTTAAGTTGCATCATAATCCAGCACTGATCCTATATGGAGATCAAAGAGTCTTGAACAAATACGGTTGGTTTTATACAATGTTCAAGCTGCAACGTTACTGGTGGGGTGCTGTGCTTTTGACACACACCACCGTGAAGCTGTTATTCATTGCATTTGCTCAATCATCCGGTAAGACTCAAGCATTTGCATTGTTTATCACCGATTTACTGTACTGTTGTTGGTTAATCTATGAAAGACCTTATCTTGACAAGCCAACAAATATTATCAATATTTTGATCAGTGTTGTTGTAACGGTGAACTCATTTTTATTCACATTTTTCTCAAATTTGTACCATCAACCGGCTGCAGTCGCTTCCATCATGGGTTGGGTTTTCTTCATTTTGAATGCTGCTTTTACAGTTATATTGTTGGTGATGATTTTGGTTTATGCCTTCATTGCCATCTTTTCCAAAAATCCAGATGCAAGATTTCACCCTGCCAAAGATGATAGAACATCATTCCAGAACAAGAATGCCATGCACTTTGATGAGAACGATAAGTACATTCCTCAACACAACTCTGATGATGAGTTGATGGCATTGGGTATTACTGCCAAGGATCATAATGAAAATTGGGCTGGTGAAATGTACAAGTTGAGAGATAACTTGGGTTCTGACGATCTCTCCACTTCAAAGACCACCGACGAGACTGTGGACGCTGATGAATCATTTGGTGCTAAGTTTGTGCACAAGCTCACTAGGGGAAAATCTTTGACCATGAGAAGGAACAAACAAAGTCCCTTGACTACTACCACCAAAAGTGTCGATGGCACCAGCGATAGTCTGGATGATTTGAACAGTAGCACTGTCAATAATGAACAGAATACAAGAGATTCTGAATTTACACCTCCATACCCAACTTCCAATGTACTTCATGGGCGTACAGATTCAGTTACTCCAATGATACCACAACAAAATATATTTTCATCTCCAGATGACGTTCAGACCATGACCACTACAGGGATATCAAATTATGACGCTGAAGATGCCACCAATATTCATGACTTCAATTTTAGAAATTTGAGCATGGGACGAGGAGGTACCAATAACTCACCGCAACAACAACAACAACAACAACGACCACAACAACTGCCGTATGAGTTTGACGATTTAGGGGACTCGATGGCTGAATTGGCTAATGACGATGACTTTACTAAACACAGTAAGCCTAAGAAAGGAAAATTCGGCTTCTTGCATAGGTGACCAATTGATCCTTGTTAACCTTTTTTCAATCGTTCAGTTGAATTTCATATAGTCATGTTTTCATTTTTTTTTTTTCAAGTTGTTGTTATTTTTGTTGCTCTACCCGGTTTGTTATTGTGTTTTTTTTTTTTTTTTTATTCATATTCTAGTCTTTGTTCTTGACAAAGTGAGTTGAGTGGTGATTTTGTTGCCATATCAATCCTTGGATGGTTTGGGTTTTGAAAATTTCTTTATATGTCTTCTTGACTCGGTTGATGATTGATTGCTCGGTTTATGATACGCAAACTGAGACTTCTTCATCATGGTTGTTTTCTTTTAAAATCTATGTCAGATTTATTCAAAAATATCATATATGTATACTATTATTATTATTATTATCAATCTACGTTCAATTTCATATGCAAACGTTTGTTTACGCTTATTAAACTAGTTGTTTTGGTTTTCCTGTATTGCAACGTATTCGAAAAGCATAGGCGGAACCATGGTATACCCAGTTCAAATTTGCAAGGATCTTAATGAAGGTTAATTAATGACTTGATTTACATATAGCTCAATTGGTCAGTTTTGTTGATCAATCGATTATCTTTACACCCATTCCACGTTTTTTTTCACACAATTATGTATCATATTATATAAAAAATATAATCCCCTTTACATGTCAAGTTGATCCCACGCATCTTCAAGTAACTCAAGCTTATCCAACAGTTGCTGCTCTTCTTCCAATACAATTGATGTCAAGAACCTTGAATCAACATTCATATCCCTCCCTACCCCCATCGCTACTTTCTTGTTATCTTTTTTCAACAGATAATGATCCAACTCCACTAACAGATTGTAAACAAAATTTGAGGTTTTGGAAATGACATGACTCAACCTCATGAGCTCCAGCGGGGTATATTGGTACTCTTCATTGACATTCATCTCGTCATACCAACTCTGTTGGCCTTTTACATTCAACCATTTTTCTTTAAATCTTGGATCCAAAGTCGATGGTGTGTAAAGGTATGGAATTCTTTGCATGACATGCACCCCGCTCGAAAACTGAAACCATTGCTTCGATATGTCATCACTGAGTAAAGGCGCTATCGGTTTCGATAATTGAGGATCACAACTTAGTTGTGGTGTGCGTAACGAATTGCGATATGAATCCATCACCGATTGTTTGTCCTCTTGTGATATATGACACACATAGATCCCACCAATGAATCGATGGGGCGCATAGAGACCCATGAGTCTACGAGCATATTTTTTGCGTCTGACCAAGTTATAACATATAAAATCATCTTCGAAATCAAGTTGAGAAAGTTGTGGAGGAGTGAGTACTTCCAAGTCAGATGAAGTGATGAATCGTTTGCGGCCTATGTACTCTTCGATCTTCTTGCGTGTTGTGAGTTTGGAGAGGACTCCTTGGGCAAAATCTGAAACATACTGCATGATTCCTGGAATTGCCATTGCTTTAGGAACAGCTACTGATATTGGTATTGCAGTGGAATTTCTGGCCTTGCTTATTTTAAATGTCTTGTTAAAGTTGGTGCTGATGAAGCCCTCAGAAGCCCCTTCCACGTGATCTTGAAACATTTGAAACAAGGTTTGTACCTCTGGAATCTCCAGGTAATCATAAACATCCAATTCCTTTCTTTTCTCTTTCATATTTCGAATAACAGTCCCACCAAATCTTCCCTTACTGATCAGGTTTTCACCAGACGCCAATCCATCCATAATATCTGCTCTACTAACGCTATCAGTTACATCCTTGGATTCGACATTGAGAGATGAGGGGGCAACCACCTCTTTATAGCTAGGTTTTAGCAAGCAAAAGGGCCTATTGAACTCGATATCCACATTCCTATCTACGTTCATAACTCTTTCAAAATCTACTGAACCTGCCTCACAATGGCTAATACTATTGAAATGAATGACAGGCGATTTCCAACCATTGACAATGTATTCGCGGTGAATTCTGAACCCAGTATACTTGATCCATGAAGATCCATGTGGATCACATATCTTGTCTTGCTTGGAATAAAAAGTTTGTAACGAAGATTCAAGATAGAATAATAGTATTAACAGCATAATTTGAAGCATAGTTGATGTGCGTATAACAAGGCGCAAACTCAGTATCTGATTATGACAAGGAATACGTAAAGTAGAAATAATTTGAACAACTTCATAGTCTTCTAAAGTGTGATTTGATAAGGGGTATTCTGGAGATGAAAATGAAACTAGAGTAATCGGTGTAACAGAAAAGCGATTGAGGTTACATAAATCCACCCCTCCTAAATATAAAAGGGCGCTTAAGAATTCTGTCAGCTTTTTCTATCACACAAAAAAAAAAAAAAAAAAAAATTTACCACAAAATTGTTCATAGAATACTATTCAAATCTAGATTACAATTATAAAATTAAAAAACTACCCGTCTCTCATAAATCAGCTTGTTTAGTTTCGGTGAACTCGTTCAAATTCTTCATAAATTTTAACGTATCCACTAAAATAAACTCGTTGATGAAAATTTTGAAATCTATCAACAATAAAAAATTCAATTCTAATCCAGCATACTCCTTTACATTCAACCCCACAATTCTGCAATAATGCTTTATCTTGTAGTTATTGTCCTCCAAGAACTTCAACGCAACTCTCGTTGCAGTCAACATGATTCTGTAAAAATTTAACGTATTGAAGGGCATCATTTTCAATCCATTAAATCGCAACTTCTTCTCTTGCTGGTCATAATATAAACCCAACACCATATTTGATAAGTAAACGGAACACAGTAAAATTACAGAGGTGGATAGTGAACAATGCTTGAAAATGCGATCTATATACTGTGATGTGGTTAACGAAGGTGTTTGTTTCAAATAGAATCGCTTCAGTAAGGTCATCTTTTTAGACTCCACTTGTTCTAAGTCCAATTGAAAATTATACCGCAACTTATTGCTCAGCTTTAAATTGGCAATCATCTCCGGATCTTCGTCATTTTCAGATTGAAGAGTGGGCACAAATTCATCGATGGTGGGTGACGATAATGATGTTGCTGATGGCGACGATTTCACCACCAGCGCCAACTTGCTCAACTGCGTAAGGAGATGATCATCTCCGAGTAAGGAGAGTGATAAAAGGTTATCAATTTGATTTTTCAATAACGAGAGCAGCTCATTCGGTGTTATACTGCTCAAGATATAGTTCTCTTGCTCTATCCGCTGATATAAACTAGTTATATCGTTAGTTGTAGTCATCGTAATTTTTGGATGATGTTGACTTATCTATCAAACCATGCGTTGACCTCTTTGTTTTTTTTTATTGTTTTTTTCCGACCGTTATTTTTGTTAACCTTTCTTTGATCGTCAGTAATGACGCTGTCTAGTTTACTCGCTTGACTTGACTTCTCCTTGACATGGTTTTTCTCAGGTTGATCATCTGAGGACTTGATTGATTTGGCTTGGTAGGCTTTGAAAGTCATTATGGTGTACCGGGGGTTGTGCTTTAGTGTTATACTACTGTGTTTCTCATCTTAAATAGACCAAACTTACTATTCTAAATATAGAGGGATCTGTAATAGATGAATTAGATCACCAAGATTGATAAAAACCATATTTAGCAATCAAAGATCATATGAGTCTTGAAGTCTACTAATGGATAGTTGAATCGTCAAGAGTTTTAACTTCTATTGTGGACTCTTTTCCACGTTTCTTATTATTGATCGTTTTCTTGATTTCTAAGGCGACTGAACATTCTTTGTATTGTTCAAAGAATTGTAACTTAGAATATGCGGCATTGATTAGTGCATCAGGAACTGATTTTTGATTTCGGAGTTGACCAGCTTGTCTGAAATTTGAAATGACGCTGTTAGCTCCAATTGAATTAATTCCCCTTTAAGCTTACCACTTGGTATGATTTTTTTTTTGTATCTATATATCTCGAAAACCATGCAATCTAAAACACATCCTCTTTCTCATTAAACAGCGAAATTCGCTATTCTTTGAATCAGTAACTCTCTGGTACAGTGACAACATCATTATTACTTTAAGTGGTTGATACTCCATGCACGACAGGAAAATGCACAGTTTTTGGTCTGCAGGTAGGTATCACATAGTTAAAAAACAAAATCGCAGAGGGACAAAAATCATCAACTATCATAGCCACTGAAACTGCTAAGATAATAACAAGTTGAAGATGGAGAAAATCGAAGAAGATTCTAACAGAATCATCACACAATGCCATCTTGGAAAATGCTTCATTCTTTCACGTGGATAATTGAAATTCTGAATCTTTTGAAGGTGAGAGGAAACAACACAGAATGGGAAAACGATTTGCTCCATGACAAACTTCTCAAGGAGTTCAAAGCCCTGAACTTCAAATTTAAAGTACTGTATATGCTAACTTGTGGAATGGGGCCGATTACTACGTTGAGTTATGATTCAACCCAAGAATGCTGTAGTCAAAGAAGAATGGGTTTATCCTATCTGGAAAACGAATTTACTCAAATACCTTTCACTACGGCGCTATCTATCGTATAGCACCTTTCCTTATTCGGAAATTGTCAGTGGAAGATATTGGGTCGAGATTTTATGAGCCGCTATATGACGAATTGGTGAAGGATAAGGTGGACTTGAGACATCTCTATAAAGACATCATCAATCCGACCTTTGACATGTTCGAAAACTCAGAGCTGCTACCTGAAAATGAGTTCGCATTGGAAACAGAAATTCGCACAAGAGTTTGTCAACCCTTGCTAGGGTTTGTGAACAATAGATTAGATGCTGCTATAAAAGAATGGAGTGAGGAAGATGTAAATTATTTTAGTACAAAAAGTGTACTTCAGAGTCAAATCGACCCAATCGGTAAACAAAGACTCCGGAAATTACTGTTACGAAAGGTTAATTTGGCAACAACCGGACTATATGTGACACCTGATGCATCAATTGGAATCACTATCAATATGGGGAAAAAGTCTTTACCTTACTCATTGGCGTCAATCATTAAAGTAAAATTACCTGGCGAACATTCCCTTGCAGAATTGTTGAATTTGTTAAATTGGTTTTTACTGACAAACAATACCACTTTCATGAGCCTCATCAAGGGAGAAGAACCGCATCATGACAAAATGTTTTTCAAAAGCGGAGCTCAAATTCTTTCTTGCCTTTGACCTGAACTCATAATGGACGTTCACAAGTCTCCATCTAGGTGGAGTCACGAATGGTGGCAAGTTCTTATACTTAATTTGCTCCCGCTTGAAAAGGTTTTGTAACTGATATCTGGGCAGTAATACTGTTGGACATATGGCGTTTTCAACATATGTCTGTGAAATCATAAAAATGTTATTTTGCAATAACCAAAATTTGAGCCCCAAAACTGAATATGAAACGTTTCAAGATAACATCAATTACA
>JAKTUO010000055.1:0-61817 GCA_030556755.1 Nakazawaea anatomiae | reverse complement strand
AATGTAGGCACCAGATGAATTGCACTACCAGTATCCAAAATGAAATCTGGATATTTTTTGTAGTACAGGGGCACATGCCAACACAATCTTGAGATAATTTCAGTGATTGAAAGTATTAATTTAATTACACATTTTCTGAGGGTCCACATCATCGAGCTTGCTAGTTGGTGGTGCTTGAAAAAATCACAAATCATGAAAGTGACTTGAGATTTTATATCACGGTACAGAACAGACTCAAAAAATTGGACCATGCACAAGAGATGAACAGATAAACCTGCATCGCAATCTGCTCATCACATATGCATTTTTTTGCTAGCAGGGCAGTAACAGAGATCGCCTTATCGCTCTCCAACGCTGAAAACCTCATAGCAACATTTCAAGTCACACTAATCTTATCATCCTATTAGTTTTGTGGACGACCCATCATGTGTTCCAAAAGTGGTCGAATTGGGCTCTGGCAACACGAGGCAATTTTTTCCACAATCTGATGTCGTCATCGCTTGATTCTGAGTTAGAATCCTCCTCCTATAATAATGTTAGACTTATGTAAACACATACGGAACCACTAGGATTCGAACCCAGGTCCTTTAGTTTCATGATAGATAAAGCAATATACTAAAGAAGCTTTTTCAGGGTTCTTAATCCGACCAATAGGATAAATCGTTTTCTGTTCAACAAAGACAGAATTTATACACTTGATCGAATTATCAATCAAGTCTTCAGCGGCTACATACATCTGGCACGTTATCAATCAGTTTTCTTCTACACGTTTTCATTTCATTTCCCAAGTATCCATTCTTTTCAATCGTAAACTACAGATACTAATCCTGCAACATATGGAAACTCGAAATGACGTCATTAGGGCCATCATTTCCCCATACTTTTGACAGAAATAGCCAATCATATTTCGAATGGTGTCTTTATCATCATTATTTTTTGACTTCTCTTTTTGTTGTATTTCTTTGTTATCGATTTCTACTACCTTCCACTCTGTTGACTGAAAATTTAAATTCCCCATACTTTATTCATTTCCTCTTATTTCCACACTCCCAAATAACTCTTTTGTTTTTTCCCTTTTCTTTTTATTCCACTATTTTGACAAAAATATCAAATAAGAAGGTGTTTTTGCTTATTGGAAAGTGAATAGTTTCCTATTCACCGAAGTTTATTTTGATATGTCATCTTTTTACTTTATTCAATGAGGCGTAAATATATAGTTCATCTATACATAGTCGAATAAAGGTACTCAAAAAGAATAATGACAGAATCTTCATGGTTATAAAATGATCGAAGATTTTATTAATTCCAACTGTCGCTTGGAATTTATCAGCAATATTTGTCATGTGCTATAGATACAAGCTTTAAACCATTTTCTTTTTTAATCAATTACCTCGTATATAAGCACTTCTCTTTCACACCATCATTTTTCTTTAAATTAAATGTCGAAGGATTGACCTCCAATTTCTGGTTCTCCGTGGCCACACCTATGGTAAAATCTTGACATTATGGTTACATAGCCCAATTTTTCATGTACTACTATCATCGTTTGTTACAGAAAATTGCTCCCCCTATTCATCCTGGTCTAAGCCCTTCGAATGGTGATGTCTGACATTGTGAATGAGTGGGAAACCAGTTAGCACTCAAAGCCTGTGAGAGACCTATTGATTGCAAATTTTTTCCAATTGTCAGACACACATTTCCTATCTGTTTATGTAAGTCTCTCTGAAAGAATATTGATATGGGCAACAATAACCCCTCGTCATATAACTTTGAACATTTCGATTTCTGCTCAGCAACTTTTTGAGTCGCAAAATCAGGACATTTTTGTTCAAGCTTCAATTTGTTCCAGCCCTCTTCGATATAGACGCATTACACTAAAGAACCTTTGTTAGGGGGGTTTTTGGGGGGATTTCGGTCTAGTTGTAGCTGATGATGAAACTGTGTCACTACGTAGATCATTTTGATATACATATACATAATTGGATGCCGTATCATCCAAAAAATTGTATTACCACATTGGGATAGAAGTATTTTAATCTGTGTAATAGACACAATTAACTCCAAACTGATATTTTCTCAATTGTTATGAAAAATAATCACATATAGTTAAAAGTTTCCTTTCGAAAATACTTATGAAACAGATATAAATCTTTTGGCTCTGTGTAGCCTCGTTTATTTACCATAGTGATATCAAACCATTATTTGTATTTTATATCACTTTTTATGTTTGCTTGCTGCTCTTCAAGCATTGTTAAAAAAATCGAAGTTATCTTTTTTGAAGTATACTATGTCATTAAGTGCAAAAGCTTCAAAAGGGAGATTTTGGTAAAGCGCTTCTTGATCATCAATGACGAGATCTTCTTTTAAAGGTAATACTTACCAAAGTCCCGTGTATATGTATATATGATTACAAAAGAGAATTATTGAACATTGCTTCAAATATCGTTAACTTCATAAAACAGAAATAGTCACTCCATCGAGAATTTCAATGCATTGATACGTATTATGGCTTACACCTCACATCTGGGACGTTGGATAGAGGTATAAAAAATTGATTTCAACTTAAAAAATAAAGAAAATGATAAAATGCTCTCGAAGATGGCCCAGGATTCATCTTCACGATAACAAAAGGTGTCTAAACATAAAGCTGACACAAAAAAAATATATATATATATAACTCAACTCAAATTGTGGTAACTTTGTCCACACTGAATCTGTTAGTATCCAATCCAGGGATAGCACAAGACAGCTTAGAGGAAGTAGAACAATAAGTCTCCGGTGGAACACTGATCCCCCACTGACTGGAAAAGAGATTTGACCAATGGAAAACTTCACTTCTGAGGCCTTCACCTTCCAAGATCTCTCTGTATCTTGTCTCAACACCAATGTTCCAAGGAGACAAAAACATCTGAACACTTTCACCGGCATCTGCTGAGCAAGAGACACCTAACTCGAATGAGATTGATGCTGAGACACTAAATGTGGTGGATATAGTAATGAATTGGATAATTCCGTCGGCAAGACCCAAAGTTCCAGAAACACCGGAGTTGAAGCTGAAACTGATGGACTTACTAATGGATCCACCACTACCAAAACTTGAATCCAAACATGAACTGATTGGGATTTTTGGGCTTAACAAAAAAGGCACGCCCACTTTCCCTTGGATTTCAAATCTTCCCGTATCTGTTGCCATTTTGGTCTCATTCATGGATGTATTAGACAGCAATGTGTTTGATTCTAAGCTAATGGGTTTTGAAATAAATCTCCAGCTTTTCTCATCTTCATCAACAACAACAATAGGATAAGGCAACTTATAAAAACTCAGATTCTCATAAGTCTTAGGATCGACAACAATTACCTTCATTTGTTGAGCCGACTCTTGTTGTGGCATAATTGAAGTATCAGGTTGAAATGTTGTGAGATTGATTGTTGCTAAGTAGTTCTCAACATTGATCTTTTTCTTTGGGAATTCAACTTGAATGTCACTTAGTGGTTCCCTTTTCAACAATTGCGACAATGGAGTTGGGACTGTCATCTTCAAATCAGGTAATTGGGTAATTTGTGTTTCACTTATTGGCTTCAATTGTGTTCCACTTGGTAACTTGAAGTCAGGTGATTGGGTAATTTGTGTTTCACTTATTGGCTTCAATTGTGTTCCACTTGGTAACTTGAAGTCAGGTGATTGGGTAATTTGTGTTTCACTTATTGGCTTCAATTGTGTTCCACTTGGTAACTTGAAGTCAGGTGATTGGGTAATTTGTGTTTCACTTATTGGCTTCAATTGTGTTCCACTTGGTAACTTGAAGTCAGGTGATTGGGTAATTTGTGTTTCACTTATTGGCTTCAATTGTGTTCCACTTGGTAACTTGAAGTCAGGTGATTGGGTAATTTGGGTAACTTTGGCTGACTTTGGATAAGTTTCACTTGTTGTCTTTGAGTCAAATGATTCATTAGTTTGTGGCAATTTTAATGTCATTGTGTAATTAAATCTTGGTGGGAACTTGAAATCAGGGGGAAATGTTGGTCTAGATGACTCTGGATATGTCTCGGTTGGTACCTCGGAATAAGCTGATCGGGAAATTTTTGTACATCCAAATGACTTTGTTTTATTTGGATACAAGATGTCAAACAAGTCAGATAATTCGGGAAATTGTGTGACTCTAGGTGAGTTTGCATATGCTTCACCGGTTGTTATTGTAAGAGATGGCATGAGTGGAAGTTCAAGTGTGACTGAAGTCGAATTCGCCCAAAATTGTCTATAACTTGTAAGATTATTTGGCTTCGATGCCACCAGTGTGGTGACAATGATGTCTGCGACTGGTAGAGCGCAACAGTAAGCGGCGAAGCTGATCAAGGTAATCACACTACCTTTCATCTTTGTTGGCATTAAAGATTTATCATAAAATTAAAAATAAGACCTGTATCAGGCTGAATTTATATACTGTTGTAAGTAGCAGAGTAAAGATCTTCACATAAACTTTATTCGAGTAATATTTTATGTTATGGCTAATCTAAAAGTTTTTAGCAGATTAAATCTCAGCAGATCAATTATGCTGCTACTAATAATGAGTCTCGGTGAACATGCAGATGATTTTACAGATGAAGTCTGTTTCATGGTATCTGAAAAAGCTGTAAAGTTTTTATATGGCAAAGAGTAATAGAGCTGTTAACACCTCATTATGAACGGAATGTTGGTGCGTTTTTCCCAATACCAGTCAAGAAAGAAGGGATCAGATCAGATCAAAGTCTCAGATCGGAAAAAAACCCGATTATTCTCATGTTTTAATGATTAACAGATGACATAAAAATGTCAAACATGTTATATTCATCGACACGAACGCTAAAGACATCCCAACATGTTTTCTCATCTATGGAAACGCTGAAGTCATCTTATAGATCTTTTTTAAACGCCGCCGCTAATTTGTTTGATTGAAGGATCAGTCAATCGTCTCTGAAGTAACAAACTGATTTGTGTAATTCATACCTTCCAATACTAGACTGTTATATGGTGATGATGTTAAAAATATTAATTTGATAACTTTGATTTTTCATAAGCATATCCTCAACGATGTTGATGATGGAGGATGTTCAAAGCGTGAGAAAGGGCAAAAAAATTATGTATGTCTATGCACGAGACAACATTATTGCTTACACTACTGGTTTCAAATCACCAGTCTTACAACTCTGTCAATCAATGTTTACCATCCTGAGACAGTTATCAGCCCCAATATCGGATCATGGGTTTTCCTCATTACATGAACTGAGTAACACTTCCTTCAATTTATGATTACTATTTATATAGTCCGTACACATGCTTATTCGAAGATCATGTATCAGTAAAATAAATTTCATATTATATCATATCATAAAAAAAATAAAGAAACAGAAAAGAATGGCTGAACTACCATATCAACCGACTTTTATAAATACAATTTTTGTCGAACGAAGAAGGCCCATGCTTCAACCATATTCTTCAGTACAATCACTCCATTAGAGTCTCTAATCATGGAATCGTCGGAATCAGCACCTCCTCTGTTGTTCTCCCTTTGTGTTTGAAGATATTGTTGAAATTCGTCGAATAAGTTATCGGGCTCTGGTTCCCTAGTAGTATTGATGCCTTTATTGAGACCCATGTCCTCTTCTTCCTCTTGGTTGGTGTTGGAGTACTGTTCTTGCATAAGCTCATGTGACTTCTCTCTGTTCTGTTTATGGTGAATATGCCTCAACCTCAATGATTTTGTTAAATGGATATCGAAGTTGTTGAGCTTTCCCATTATAGCAGTGCCAACGCTACTAATTGAGTAAGCCATGGAAGACTTTGATATTCTCTTTGGCACAGAAGTCTTCAAATAATCTTGTTCTGTCGGGGTGTAACTCATTTCATCGTCACTCATAAAACTTGAGTCGGAACTGAAACTGACAATTTTTGGTGTACTCTTCTGACCAGGCTGCCTCAAACAACTTTTTGTAGGTGTTCCAGAGCTGAGTGATGAGTTTGGAGAACCGTAGGCAGTTGAAGTCTGGTATCCCATAGAAACCAAGTCTTCTTGCGAAGAGTATCTGCTTTCAACAGTCTCCCAAGTAGTATCTCTTGAGTTGTAACCGTCACCAGCTTTTCTAATACAGTTGACGCAACGACATTCCTCATTGACCGAGTCGACATCAAAATGAGTGCTTGAAGAAATCAGCCTTTTTTCTGAAACATCAGAATTTGTCTTTCTCACACAACTAGTTGGAATCTGACAATGCTGTTGTTGTTCGAAGGAAGACACTGATGCAAGGTCATAAATTTCTGTATTTTTTGTAGTCGGATCGAATGCTTCACACTGTGAGCTTGTATGACCGATGAGATCAAGGATTTCATTAATAAGAGATTCCTGAGATTGTTCTTCAATAGCAGTTTGAGCTTCTGGCTGTTGTAAGTCTTCTTCCATATTGAAGGAAGGGTCGCATTCAATTGTTGGAAGACTAAAGTTGGCCAATTTATGATGTCTTCTTTTAGCACCAAAGATGAAAAACCGCTTGAGAAAACCGTGAGGGTTCTTTTGTGAATTACCACGTGTATATGTTTCATGCTCAGAGGTTGTAGGACCGATGAGATCAAGGATTTCATTAATAAGAGATTCCTGAGATTGTTCTTCGATAGCAGTATGAGCTTCTGGCTGTTGTAAGTCTTCTTCCATATTGAAGGAAGGGTCGCATTCAATTGTTGGAAGACTCAAGTTGGCCAATTTATGATGTCTTCTTTTAGCACCAAAGATAAAGAACCGCTTGAGAAAACCGTGAGTGTTCTCATCACCCTTTTGTGAAATACCACGTGTATATGTTTCATGCTCAGAGGTTGTAGGACCGATGAGATCAAGGATTTCATTAATAAGAGATTCCTGAGATTGTTCTTCAGTAGCAGTATGAGTGTCTGGCTGTTGTAAGTCTTCTTCCATACTGAAGGAAGGGTCGCATTCAATTGTTGGAAGACTCAAGTTGGCCAATTTATGATGTCTTCTTTTAGCACCAAAGATAAAAAACCGCTTGAGAAAACCGTGAGTGTTCTCATCACCCTTTTGTGAAATACCACGTGTATATGTTTCATGCTCAGAGATTGTAGGACCGATGAGATCAAGGATTTCATTAATAAGAGATTCCTGAGATTGTTCTTCAATAGCAGTATGAGCTTCTGGCTGTTGTAAGTCTTCTTCCATATTGAAGGAAGGGTCGCATTCAATTGTTGGAAGACTAAAGTTGGCCAATTTATGATGTCTTCTTACAGCGCTAAAACCGAAAACTCTCTTAAGAAAACCATGATGTCCATTTTGTGCAATATCTGGTGTATATGATTCTTCAGCTGAGCACATGATTAAATCGTTGGCTCCAAAGGCTGCATCTTTATATGGTTTGACTGTTGTTGGTTGTTGTAATCCCTCAGTTTTATTACCATCTATTTGGTAAGCGCCAATGAGGGATGTATTGATATCGTTTTTTGTAAGCGCTGGATGTCCTTGAAGATTCTGTGAATCTTGTGAGAGCGACCTTTCAATTAGGTCATCTCCTGCCAAATTGATTGAAGGCATTCTTGAAGCGAGTAAAACGTCATTAGATTCACTCTCTGTGATGATCAGCGGTCTATCATTGATATCATGTTTCATGTGGAAGTGTTCCATTTTCATCATATGGCATCTCATCCTGACCCTATGCAGCAGAATTCTGAATCCCGTCATAATTGGCAAATGTTTCTTTCGGTATCAATGATAATTGTAGCTGTTCAATGTCAGATGAATAAAATAAGAATCAAATCTGAGTCTTGTATGGCTTCGTTCAAATGTGGAGGTTGTGTATATGTTGTTGAGCTTTTGTTATTAAGTGTGTGTGTGTTTAATTTGATTTGACGCTGAGGTGTGTCAATAATTTATTGCTGTTAATTGTGTTTGATGTATCTGATGAGAAAACAAATATATTAAATTGAAAGGGATCACCAAACAGTTTTTTTATATGATCGAATGTAGCGCTCTTTGATTTTTTTTTCAACAGTGATGGGCCACAAAAGCGACAAGTAAACTTTTATGGAAAAGCACATGCCAAAAAAAAAATAGAAAGGGCCACCCAATGCCATCATGATGCCAACGATGTGCACTATAGTAACACACCGTTGTATGTTATTCTTCCAAGAACCTATTTGTTCATGAATCACTACACTGATTGTCTTTTATCCCAGTCATGCATTGATGTTCATATATATGGGAGAATGACTAGTCCTCTGCATTTTTACACCTGCTCAGCACACTATACATTCCAATCAATAATTTTTTATCTCTTTGAAAGATCCAAACCCTTCAAATCTCAACCCCAAAACAACAAACTGGAGATGAAAAACTCAAACCCAAAACATACTTCTTATTGTACATCAGAAACAAGCACATTCTCCCACAGAAATTAAGTTTTTATCTCATGTAGTTACCACGCTGATTCTTCTGCTGTTGTTGTTGCTGCTGCTGTTGTTGTTGTTGTTGTTGTTGTTGGAATTGCTGTTGGAATTGCTGAACAGCAAGTAAATCACTGGCCGTCGTGTTGGGCGGCACCACCACAGTGACACCACCATTATGACCATTATTAGGATTCGATTGTTGCTGCCCCCTACTCATATTCGAAAGGGTGGGATTGATTGCTGAGATAGCGGAATTGGAAGCACCGTATTGCGGATGATTAACTGGAAGGTTGAAATTTGGATACGGTATGACATATTGAGTATTCTGCTGCTGCTGCTGTTGCTGCTGTCTATGTCGTTTTTGTATATCGTCACGAGTGAAATCATTGAAATTGTAGGAGGTTATTATCCTTGGCGCGCTAAGATGTTGTTGTGAGATGCCATTACCGCTAACATCATTATTCACTGAGCGGTCGCTGTTGGTACGCTCGAATTCGAGGAGCCTGTCGTTGGCTGAGATAGATTCGTCTCTTTTTCTCTTGCGTTCAATTTTCTCCTTCACATTGCTGTCACTCATGAAAGAGCGCAAGAAGAATGAATTGGTCTCTTTGGTGAAAGAATTCAAAAACCTACTGAATTGCAAAGCCGATTCGTGATTCGAATGCTTGTCGAAAAATGGCTTCACCTTACGTAAAAGGGCCGAACTCAATTCACGGATCTCCAGCGTATCTTCAAAGACATTTTCCTGTTGTTGTTGTTGATGATGATGATGGTGTGGTTGGAGTTGACCCAATCCAGCCTGATTCTCATTATCGAAAAAATTTGGATTGCCCTCAAATTCTTTCTTCACCAACAAGGCAATATCCTTTTCTGTCATGTGCACATTGACCACCATCTCATCTTTGGGGAAGATGAAGCTATCGATGGTGTAATTGATTCTAATGAAATTTTTATCGTTGAAGATTTTCAACAATCCTATCAATTGACTTTCTCTTACAGTGTCCTTCACTATGAACATTCTCTTTGAATCCTCATCAAAATCATCATCATCGTCCATAGACTCTGGAGTCGTTCGTTGAGACTCCGGTAACAAACCAGAATTTTTAAAGCACTGGACAAATAAGTGAGGGTCCTGTATCAATTGATACCATGAGTCCATCACGTACCCTATCAAGTCAGTCTTGGTGAATTGAAACTCTTGTGGATGAGTTTGGCCCGACATAAGTTTTTTCAAAAAATACTGCAATATACAATCTTTGATCAACACTTTGTATAATCTTAGAATACCATAGTCCATTGGATAATATCTTAATCGATTCAATGACTCACTGAAGTAGAGCAATTGGATATTGACCAATTTAGTCGTGGGTACGAAATGTGGATAGAAATTATCACACAAGATCACTATTGGTTCACTGATCACTTGATCCAATTTGTTTAAATAGTTATAAAACATCTCTGGAGTCATCAACCCATTTTTGTTCCAATATAAATGAGGAACCGCCGTCTGATTCAGCGGTATTGGGGAGTCAGTAACGATCAACGGTGTCGCCACGTTGCAACCTTCAGCATTAGCGAGAACGCCGATGGTGATTCTTTTAGTTGGGTTGATAAATGATAGTCCATTTAAGGTGTCTGATTCGTCGAAATCGTTGAGCGAGCTGTTCATACCAAAGAATGGGAAATCGGTTTTGACACTGATCTCGTCAAATTGGTAGATTTGTCGATATGAGTAATTTGATAATTCCTTTTTCAATCTCAGTTTCTCCATGTTTAAATTGTTGATTTTGAATTCGTCACGTTGCTTATAAAAAAATTCAGCAACATTTTTCTTGAGCTCACTTCTCTTTTTAAAATAATGTAACCAACCATTAGACTTTGTTGTCAAGCTAGCAATGGTCTCATCGTCAACTTGATGATAAATCTTGTAAAATTCTGTCCATTTCGAAATCAAAAATCGTTCAGAGTATTTCTTATTCTCATTCAAAGATTGATCATAAAATACTTGCAAACACCGATTCACTTCAGGGTATTTGAATTTTGGTTTCGTCTTGTACACTTTAGCATTGCCAACATTCAAGCTGTCATACTCAAGCCTCAATTTTGGTTCACTGAGAACCCATCTATTTAACGTGGATTTTGTCACGGTAAATTCACCAAGATCACTGAAATGCTTCACCGTCTTCAATTGATTTTTCTTTTCAGAGGCATTATGCCAATTCAAGACTTGTATTTTTTGCAGCAACGTAGCCCTAGGCAATTTGATGTTGATGTTGTTGTTGTTGTTGTTGCTATTAATTCTGATATTGCTGTTGCTGCTTGGGAATCCTTCATCCACATTAGCTTCTTCTTCTTCTTCTTCTTCTTCTTCTTCTTCTTCTTCTTCTTCATCGTCTTCATTACCATCTTCGTCGTCGTCCTGTGGAGGTGGTGGTTGTTGCTGTGCAGAGATGGGCAACAACGATTGGAATTCAAGGCTCTGGAGCTGCTCATGCAGTCGCTGGTGCGAGAGGAGTTGCGGGTCGGTTCTCCCCGAGGTTGAAGTCATCTCGGGTCAATCAAATGGTAAGTAGGCATTCACGATCTTTATCATCTCTATCTCTAATTGATTTTTTTTTCCCGCTCTCTTTATCTTTCGGAAACAGTCGTGTGTAAAAGATACAAACATGGATTTAAATCATACTTAAAGTTATATCTTCTTTCCATTTGTAACACTGATGCGGCAGTTGCAGTGGAACTCTATGGGGATGGTGTTCATTTGTTAGTAGAGAGAGAAAGAGCTCCAAATGAGGCAGGAGGAGAAAGCGGGGGCAAGGTATCTTAAAGGCGCAAGCTCGTTGAGGAAAGGCATTTGTTACGAATTGGTAGCGGTAATGAAAAGTGTGATGACGCAGGTAAGTGAATTCTGGATTTCAAAGGTTGAGTACTCTTATATTTCATCGACCTGTTTGTAAGCTGCTGGAGGGATTGTAAAGGTAACATGTATGCATGTCACGCAGATAACAGATGCGACAATTGCATTTGCATTTGCAAATTGGGAAGAACTTGGTAGAGGGATCAATTAAATAAAATCTTACAATACAATGTGTAATTAAACGAAGCGTTTTATGATAAAAAACAAAATGGGGAAGAAAAACCAAACAAACAAAGAAAAATGTACCGATTAATTAATTGATTGACCAGAAATGAAAGCGACAAAAACAAAGAAAATGAGAGAAAAAAGAGTAAGAGGAAGAAGAAAACACACCAGATTCAACAAGTGAAATTGAAAGATCAAGAAGAAAGAGAGATAAAAGGAAGATTGGGCAAAAACAGAAAAAAGACATTTATAATCGGATGAGAGCCACCATAATTAATGCCGAGTTCTCCAAGGTGATGCAAATGGGGGAGAAGAATGATACTGATGATGAATGCATCACCTTCTTGGCGATGGGGTGAATACCGAAGTGACAAAATCGTTCAACACAAACGAGCTGCCTTTTTTCCCAGGAGTCACTGGCGCTGGAAGTCTATAATTACCCACCACCAAATGGTTTGAACCGTGTGATGAGGATATTGAATTGTTGTTATTATTATTGTTATTATTACCATTACCAAAGAAATCTAGTGATCTTGAATGGTCTGAAGATGTCAAGGGAGTAGAACCTAAGGCATTGGCTGCCAGTATTCCAGCAGATGTTGGTGGAGTGGAGTTGAGGAAACTTGTTGTGTCCATGGAGGTGAATAACCGTTTAGGTGTGGTTGGTAATATTGTTCTTCTAATGGGTTGTTGTGCCGGTGATGGAGCTGGGGAAGGCGAGTTGGCAAAAAACATCAACAATTCAGCAGCCTGGCCCGAGTTGTTATTGTTATTGTTATTGTGCTTCTTTCTCTTTGATGAGGAGGAAGCAGAGGAGAATGAAGACGAATTAGGGTCGACTAATGAGGGGAGTGTGTTGATCGGGGTCCTGTTGGGGTACAAGATCCGGTGGGATGTGGTTGAAGTTGGAGTCTTGAATGTGTCGGCGGCAAGGCCCAGGTTGTTGATCACTTTCAGTTTTGGTGTAGATAACAAGTCGTAATTGATATGTGTCTGTGAGGAAGTGGAATACATCGAAGCAGTATTGGATAACGAAACATGTTTTCTCGGTGGAGTAGAAGGAGCAGCAGTAGCAGCGGAAGAAGCCATACCTCCAATAGTACTAGTAGTAGTGTTGTTGAGGTCAATGGATCCATAGAGTGGAGATGATGGGATATTGCTAGTGCTGTTGTTGGATTTTTTAGTGGGAGATTCGTACTCATCAGTTTCGTACTCGTCATGGAATTCGATCAATGGCTCTTGTTGATCAAGCTGGTGATGACGGGTTGGATACAAGTTTTCAAACGACCTCTTTCTTGTGATTTGATTCTGCGAGGAAGGTGGAGTTGGCAATACCAATTCTTGCTGTTGTTGTTGTTGTTGTTGTTGTTGTTGGTGGAGTTGGTGATGAGATGTTGCTGAGGCTGATCTTGGTAATGAAATTTTCTTGTTGGTGGTGTTATTGGAGCTGGTTGAAATGGTGGAGGAATATGAACGTTGAATTGAAGATGGTGGCTGACCAGTGGCTTGCTTGTTAGTGAATTCGGTTTTATTCTTTGCCTTTAATAGTTTAGTTTTCAATTGTCTTGTGATTCTAGCAATTTCGGCTCTTTTCAAGATAGCCTGAGCTATAGCCTCTTCATCTTGAGATGGTGATAAGTTTTGCTGTTGTTGTTGATGATGAGACAGGTGCATTGTAAATTGGATGAAATAGCAAAAAAGTGATCTGTTGGTGGATTGAAGGATTGGAATGTCTTTTTTTTATTATTAAATCTCCTTCTTTCTCTTGTATATTGGGATGTGATATGGCTATTTGAATATTGAGAAGTTGTGAATATGGTCCATGGGATAATTCCAAGTGTGTGTGTGTGTGTACAATGTATATATATATATATATATATATAATGTATATAATGGATATGATCGGTGTTTGTTTTAATTCTCTTTTTGGTAAAAAAAAAGTTTTTTTTTTTTATTTTTTTTTCTTTGGCGGAGAATCAAAAAATGAGAAGAAGAGGAAGAAGAAGGAGAGACGCGTATGTGAAATAAATATATAGATATATTTATCTATATATTGGTATATAGTGGATAGATTGAATAGTAGATAGATAGTATAGTATATAGGCTGGATCATAGATTGGTTTGACAACAACTGAGACTGAGATCAAAGATTACGATAGTATAGATAGACATATAACACCTTCCTAATCGGGGTTTTAATTAATCTTTATTTTAATAAGTCGCGTAAAGAACATTTTGCGCCCCTGCAAAAATCAGCTAATCAAATATCTCCACAAGCTTCGTACATATATACATATATATACCACCGCATCAACCGACAGCATTGCGGGCCTATGATCCTGAAAAATACAAAAATGGATTTCATTCGACCCGTGACTCTGGCTAAATAAGTTTCCGTTGAATCCATCCTATATATATCACTTGACCCGTGATTTTGGTGATGGGGTTAAGACCTTCATTTAAATTAAAAATTCAGCAATTCCATGATCCTGGTAGAGACATGAGATCATGGTAGATATAAAAATAGGGTTCGCCAGACCCTTAACTCTGGCTGAATGGATCCCCATTGAATCCTTCCTATATACATCCCTTGGTCTGTATTCAGGTGACACACATCCCTGATTGTGGGGTTGTGAGAGATCTTCAGAAAATCCTATTTCACCAATTTTCAGAATCTGGAATCTGATTTTGATTTGTGGTTGGTAGGGGGAATGCCTACATTCTTCACCCAAGACGAGGATTTGAGGAAATCAAACTCCATCTTTTATCTCTAATCGCCGAGGGCGCGAAGGGGCGTTCAACTGATTCAATTTAGGAAATGCCTCTCCCCTCTCCCCTCATATAAAAGATATGAGAGAGACAGGGTTTGAAGCTTCTTCAGATCCAAACTTCAAACTAAGAGCGTAGATTCAAGCTTCATTCGCTGATGGTCCAATGCATATTGGATGCATAGCTGAAATTAGTGTATGCAGGCGTACAATGAAATATCAATTAATAATCTTTCATGACCTGTCTTCTCATATAGAGTCTTACTGCAATTGAATTATCAATATTGTGTACAGCTAGCTACGGCTAGCTAGCTTGCAAAATAAACATGACAGCGCCCCATCTGCTTTTACCAGTGATGATGTTTCATTTCTGCTAGTTATTTGATTTTCTGACAATGGTGAGACGATATTGCTATACAGGAGATAAAAACGTCATCTCACCACCACCACTACCACAAACTCTCTTCCAAATCAACAACAACAGCAACCAACAAATGACGTATTTTAAACTGTCAAGTTAATCATCAAAAAACTGAACCAATCATGCCCACCGACCCTGCATTACGATCCAAATCTCTTTTCCATCTGAAGATCATCCTAGTTTGACATCCTTCTGGACCCACAAAATTAGCAGTTGATGAGCACGGTATAGGACTGATCCGGAATTGATTCGGTATGGAAGATAGTTAAGAATTTCAAACTGCTGAGGCAGAACCAATTTCAAGGAGAAACATCCAGGTACCAGAATATGGATTATTCAAAGATGAAGTCACCTACTGGTAAGATGGCAAATTTGTTATTGGGAAAAGATTGGAGTGAAAGAGAAATAGGATAAGGCTGTATTTTGGGCTAGTTAGATGTTGATATGTGTAGCTCACTTCAACGACGTTTTACTTCAAATCGCAAATTCGTAGCTCCAAGTGATGACACAAGATCAAAAGACCCTTGAGAATCTCACGATTAATTTATACCCTATTGGACCTAAATGATGGACAAGGCAGCAAGTAAACTCCATATTTGGTTTTGAAAAAAATCACGCAGTGTCGCCTTTTTTGCCCTGGTCTACAAGTGAATATTGTTTAATGTTCTTCCATTTTATTTCTTGAAAGCTGCTATTGATATTCTATGAGGTTAAGACAAAAGACAATGACTAACAGAAGAGCAACAGAGTTAAAAACTGAATTTTAAAAGGATTTGAAAAGGAAATTGGATTATGTCAAGACAGAAGTTGCTGATTGGCAATTGCTTCAACAAGTGATGAACCTGAAGTTTTTCAAAGATGCAAATGAAGGATGTATACCCTTTTCGAAGATTGCACGAAAGGTGAGCGATAATAAGTATATCTCAGTTGAAGAATTCTTCGAGGAATTAAAGAATATTGCCTTTAGCGTAAGTTTAACATTTGGGCCTACAACGAAATATAACAAAATAGCAGCAGCATTGTTAGGAAAGGTCCAGTTCTTAGAACGACGTGCGACAAGAACAATGCCGTCAAATGAACTTGAGAGAGATGATGCACAACAACCCATTACAGCTCTGGAAGCCGGTACCAATAATTCATTGGATAAGAGTATGCACAGGCTTAGTGAATCTAGTAATCTTGAGCAAGCAGAAGTTGTTGAGGCGACAAATGGATCATCAGAAACGAACAGAGCTGGTTCACAAGGAACTGAACAAGCATCATCAGACAATAAAATGAATGACAATCAAAAACATAGACTACGTCCTCGAATTACGGTGGGAAAATTTGAGTTTATTTATCTCGTTGCTTTCCGTTTTAAAGATGATTTGGAATCAATTAAGAACATGCCATTCAATGACCGAATGATCCTCGGTAAAAAGTACTTGTTGAGAGCACCGATGCCCACACCTACTGATTTAACCGGATTTGAGTCTCATTCCATCACAGATCTCAAGTCTAGGTTTGACGGCAAGCCTTCAGCAAGGGTGCAAATTGATACTTCGGTGTATGAGTTTTTCGTCAAAAAATTTGCAGATCTATCTAGAGGCAACATAGTGATCACGAAGCAAAACGGTATTGAGCCACGGGATTTCTTTGAGCGGTTTGTAAGAACGTTTGTGACAACATATGGGGGATTTTTGTGGAAGGCAGATAGAGGAGTTGAAGTTGGCTACGCTCAATACCAAGAACGTCCATGGAATGAGTACTATATCGAAGACTTGCTCGAAAGAACCTTATATTATCCTTTGAGAGGGATTTTGGATGACCTGTTGAAATCTCAACAGAAAGTTGTCGCTGAAGCATTAGAAAATTCTGTCGAAAGAGATCACTCGTGCCTGATAAAAAGTGCTGACCTTTGTAATGGAAGAATTAAGACAATAGTTAATTGTTTTTATCAATGCTTGAAGCTTAACTTCTTCCGGAGTGAATCTACTACTGATTTCTTCGGTTATTTTGCAAAAGCTGCTCCTCCTTTGCTAGTATACCCAACAACACTATTCGAAGTGAAATACGTCAACTTTAATTTGTCGCTAGGAATACATTCTCTCAAAAAATTGAACAACGGTGAGAAGGAGGTGGAAAGAACGTCAATATTGAATGAGGTTGAGAAAACCATCTCAAAGTATGTTACTCTTTGCTTACAGACAGGAGTTCATAAATTCGTGTTGACAGATTTTATCTGTTTTTTGATGGTGAAATTGAAACCCCTGAAGACTACAGAACAGAACAATAACAGCATCATTGAAAATGCGATTGGGTTTGAGTCCGAATACTTTGTTTGCTATTACGATGATGACTATGTTCGTCTAATGATTGCAAGCTTCTTAGCAACAACCGCTGAGTCAATCCGAGAGCAAGAGGAATTCAGAGAGTTTGTGTTTTGAATGGTGGAAAAAGATACGCCGTCAAGAGTAGAAGATGAGAAAATGAGAGAATAACGCTCTTCAAATAATGTCGTTGCTGATAGTGGCAGTAGCTCCGATCATTCAGGACCTTAAGGTTGTCGAAGTGGGTTTTATTCTTAAAGTTCAAAATAACTATCTGACACAGAAGATAACTCGACAGCGGTACAGGAGATGCTACGAACTTCCTTCAAAACTCTTAGCACCGGCCAGGAGTTGAAGCCAATGAAATTTGACCCAGAGCAACTTCGGTGTTCCAAACTCTCACCTACTTCGGATGAAATGAACGAAGAAATCAGGTCGGTATACAAGGTATTTGGGTGCAATCAACAGAACTGAAACCTAGGCGTATAACAGTTTCCAAATCTATTCTTTCGATCATAAACTGAATATAAAACCCTAAGAAGACTCTTTCAAAATTGGTAATTTCACACACTACTTCTTTTTACAAAACAAAAAGAAAAAAAATTTTCCATTTCTTCTCTCGTTTCTATTATATACCAAGTATAACTTTTCAATTCCTAAAAAGACATCAAAACCAATACTTCATACATGTCGTTTTAATAGTAAGTTTTCAATATTTTTACGTGGATGTGATTGCACTGCTTTTACACCCCCTTTTTCTCTTTTTCTCCCAGGTTTTCAACACATATATATACATACACATGATGATGACATTAAAAAACAGACTTGAAATGACTTAATTGTCATACTGTGAGTTCTTTTATGATTTCTAAAGACTACAACGGTATCTGATATACGTATATTTATAATGAAAATTCAAACAGAAGAAAGAAGGAGAATAGTTTTTGATAATCCATATGTTCAAATTTACTAACTAATGTTTTCAAAAGCCGGTAAATGTCAAAGAGAAAAACACATCTCTACAACATATATGCTAATCCATTACCTATAAATTTACAAAAGTTCTCAATTTGTAACATCATATTTGGATTTGACATCAGACAAGATGAAATAACTGTCATTTACGAAGATGAAGTTTTCAAATCCGCTGATGATTTTTCCACTAATCAATTGTGGTTCAATGGGTTTTTCGGTAAAGGATCTTTGAGCAGATCGGAACCTTCATTTGGTGAACGTACCAAGAGAAGATTATCGTTATTATCACCAGATGAGGCTGCATCCACCTTGACTTCGGAAGAGATTACCAAGTTGAGAAGAGAAGAGAGACTCGATTTCAAAAAGAAAAGATCGCAGTTGGAATCACTTGAAAATCAGTACAAAGTGTCCAATGATATAATCGGATTACAACAAGTGGAAAAGGCCAAGAATGAATTGACAAGTGGCCAAAAGTTGAAAAAACCTATTGCACAATTGTTTCAAGATTATTATAAACATGAGACACTACTTCGAGTAAGACAAGAGGATGAAATCTTGATCAATGATCCAATTCACCTTAAAGACCTCGAATATTTACAACTATTGCCCGTTGAAGTTTTATTTCTACTGTTGATCAACAGAATCCAACTACATACAAGCACCAATGACCCTTCATCATCATCACACTTGTTGAGGATGTCATTGAGAGATCTAATCAATATTGTCATTCCAAATTTTGGTCGATACTCTATCGAATTACTGGAATTTGTCGTTTATTACCATTACAAATCTCTTGGCTGGTGTGTCAAATCAGGTGTTAAATTTTCCACAGATTACATTCTCTACGAGAAGGGTCCTGTTTTCAACCATGCCAACTTTGCCATCATGGTGATGCCACCACCGGCAATCGATGACGATACCACTGCCTTGGACTGGATCCAATTGAGCTCGTACAATAGAGTGGTGAGCGGGGTGAAGAAACAGTTGGTTTTGAATTATGTTGAGATGGATCACGTGGAGGAGCAACAGTTACAGGAATTTGCTCAGTTGTTACTGCTGCTGCCATCATCATCAAAGTCACTGGTTGATAAAGATGATGATAAAGATGATTTGATTAAGGAGAAGTTTTTGAAGATTTTGGGAAAGATTACAGTTAATGAATTTGGGATAAATATGTGGTCGAGTACCAGGAACAGGGAATAACGTTCCGCAAGCTTTAATTTTTTTTGATCTATGTATTGATTATTTATTGACATAATTCGTATATTTATTTAATCATCAATTAGGTGGTCTCTACCGTCGTCGTATTGATATCCATTTTCAGTGGTCTCGATTATTTACATAAATCATACATCTGACAGCGTGTAATTCTTGTGTCTTAGAATGTGAAAAAAAAATTTGCAAAAGAAAAGAACAACACATACAGCATAAAATATACATACAATTTATCCAAACAACAACAATAATGATGATGATGCACTCACAATTGTCGACAACTACACCGTTCCAACTCATTCTCGTCTTTCTCACTTTTCTCTGCGCCTCGCACGCTAGCATATTCGATTTTTTCGGCCAAGACCAACACCAACAACACCAACAACAAAGACAACAACAACAACAACGTCAATTAGACATCCAGCAAGAATTCACCAAATCGTCTTGTGACAGATACTTATGCAAGGACACGTTACAATGTGTGGACTCATACGTGGATTGTCCCTGTGTGTTCCCAGATGCACAGATCAAGTGTGTGTTGCCTGATAAGAAGAGTTATGTGTGTTTTAGCAAGGATGGTGAGAGAGATTGTGGATTTGTAAATAAGGCGTATAAAGGGTTAGTGTGATATGGGGAGGGACCATCATCTTTACCACTGATCATTCACCAGTACTAAATGCAAATTCAATAGATCATTTTGTGAACAGATAAACATATCGCATTGCGTGGCATCTCAATACCCAGATCAAGTGTGCCTTGCCTTGTAAAAAGAGTTTGTGAACAGATATAGATATGACAATGCGTGCACCCCAATGAAATGATCAAATGTGTGTTTGCTTTCAAGAAGAGTTATGTGTGTTGAGCAAGGATGGCGAAAGGGATTGTGGGTTTGTCAATAAGGCGTATAAAAGGGTTGGTTCAATAGAGTTGATAGCCCAGTGGAATGATAACATAAGGGGAGTTTTCAACTGAAGAATATGTGTACATATACAAGATAAATTTAAGGGTGATTGAATCAGGGCAAAAATATCTCTGTCATATACTCTTCATCTTGTGGAATTGAATCGTCAGCCTTGTTTAAACAAGGATCCCTTGTGAATTATCTTTTACTATTGAACAAAAACATCGTATCACTTTGTAAGAGTACAACACTAGTCAATATAGAGATTTAGTTAATACATACAACACTTTCAATTTGATCGATATCACGGGAAGAGCATCACAGTTTTATCAATGATAGGTGGATAAAAAATGTCGGATGAACATAACATATTGTAGACTAACTTGCAAACCATATTCTAATTTTTAAATTTGACAGAGGTAAGATTTTAGAATGTATCTATATTATTCCTTCTCCGCTTTTTATTTCGTTTGTGTTATGAAGCAAAATCGTACGAACTTAGTGGTTTTTAGGATTTATTGTTATTGCTCAAGACCTTTAAGCTTACTTGTTGAGTTCAAGCTAAACGGTATTCTCGAACAATTGATATTATTAAGAAATATTACCATAAAATCCCCACCCTTGTTGCTATAAAAATTGTGTAAATGCCGTTTACAATCATGGTTTGGAGGTAAAATTGCGGTTCGATAAATTAGTCTCTCGTTTCCAGTGGAAGAGTTTGGTTGATATCACAATCCCTGTTATCAGCGGTAATTCCTGTTAAGGTGGCACACTACGATCACAACGGGGGCTGTCGCATCAGCACATGTGTCATTTAGCGGATTTTGAAATATCAATCACGATAAGCTCAAATTATATAAGTTGAGGACATAATTCTACTCTCTGAAACAGACAATGCATCTTATTCAATCAGAAATAAAAAGCTTTTCACACCAAATAATAAATAGCTATTACAATGAGTGTCAAATTCAACAACAAAATCGGATTCGGTACTATGGGTCTCACCTGGGTTCCAGAACCTGTCCCAAAGGATCAAGCATTTGATGCTATCAAAATTGCCATTGACAATGGCGTTGATTTGTTGGTTTCAGGGGAGTTCTATGGTTTTCAACCGAAGGAACTCAATTTGATCTATTTGAAAGAATTCTTTGAGAAATATCCAGAATTGAGATCAAAAGTCAAGATCTCTGTTAAAGGTGGTCTCAATACGGAAAATTTTCACCCTGACGGTTCAAAGGAAGGTGTTTCAAGATCTATCAACAACACTTTGAAATATCTTGATTTCATTGATATCTTTGAGTGTGCTAGAGTTGATCCTAAGGTGCCAATTGAAGAGAGCATTGGTTATATCAAGGAATTTGTTGACCTGGGAAAGGTTGGTGGTATTTCATTGTCAGAAGTCAGTGCTAAGTCTATCAGAAAGGCGGCTTCTGTTTCTCCAATCTCGGCTGTGGAAATTGAATTCTCGTTATGGTCATTTGGAATCTTGACCGATGGCGTTTATGACACTTGTAAAGAGTTAGGCATCCCAATTTTGGCTTATTCTCCTTTAGGAAGAGGCTTCTTAAGTGGTAAATTCAAAACAGTCGAGGATGTTAAGAAGGAAGGTGGTATTTTAGTCCTTGTTGACAGGCTCAACATTGAAGAATACTTCGATCACAACTTGAAGTTAACTGAGATGGTTAATGATTTCGCTGCAAAGAAAAAAGTCACTCCATCTCAATTGGCCTTAGCTTGGATTCTCAAGCACCCAGGTATCGTTCCTATACCAGGTACCTCTAAATCATCAAGAGTCTTGGAGAATTTGGCATCCGCTAAAGTTGACTTGACCGATGCTGAGTACAAAGAGATCAATGATTTCTTACTGAATTTTGAAATCAAAGGTTCGAGACAGAATGCTGCAGCTGAAGCCTTATTGATGCAATAGTTTGATTAATCTTGATATAATTTGTAAATGAAGAGGGTACAAAAGCGAATCAAATGTGTTGATGATGAATAGATGAGTTTGCGGGGAGCACCCCCCCTCTGCTCAACAACAAGAACAACAAAAACTCGCATAATAAATTATTTTAATTATTATAATTTAAATATGTGATTATCTATTTTAATGATTCTTAATATTATTATGTTCTTATTATTAATTCTATTTACATTTATCATCTTCAATTTACATAGTTATATTAAAGCGATGAACATTGGACAGGTTGTAATAGATGTGTTAGATTGCCGGGATTAGTAAATACTACAATTGGTAATCAATTGTAATGTTTCACCTAAAACAGAGCTATTACATTGATAAAAATTGGTCCCCAGTCTTTCAGCTTCGTATGAAAGAGCAACCATTATTATTCATTTACTTTATTACTATAAAAAGGGAACTATTCCGTACTTTTTACCAGACCTAGAAAGGTTAGGGTTTTTATATATAAGATGATCAATACATTTATTTAAACAGTAAATTCCCTCCTATCTTTATAGTAAACATTATTATATGGATAGTAGACATTATTACTCAGGTGAGAAAGAAAGAAAGAATGAATGAAAATGATAACATGAATATAAATATAAACATATAAACAAATGGCAAAATAAAGAATTAAAAACAATTGGGGTTTGAAAAGGGATAAGAAATCAAACATTTTTTGAAACCAAAAGAAACGCACATCAACCACAACATAATCAAAAACTTATATCAGCAACAGGTGTGGATTTGTGTATATAGGTATAGAACACACCACAATGCAATCAAAACTTGTATCAACAACATGTATGGATTTGTATATATATATATATTTAGCACATCACAACAATCAAAAAATTATATCAACAACATGTATGGATTTGTATATATATATACACATATATATTTATAAGTTATGAAAAATTACATACATAAATCAAAGAACATATTTTCCAAGGATGAAAGCTAACAATGCAATCACCAAGGCTATTGGAATTGGAATACCACCTTTTGTCAGTGCTTGACGATCAACAGGTGAATAATCTTCAAATTGTAAATTTTCAACCCCTTCTTCAGCTGCTGAAGCTGGCGTCTTGGCAAATGCCGGTGGTGGCTTAGGTGTTGACAATGGTGAATTTTGTTCTCTCTTTTTCAATGAAGCCAATGAATTCTTTGGTTGTGATGGTGGTAATTCAGAAACAGAAGGTTCAACTTGTTGATGTGTAGTGACAAATGATGAATCGGCGATGTTATTATTACCAGCACCGGTCTCTTCTGTAGCAGCAACATCCTTTGGTGATGTTGTTGCATAGTTCGAGGCAGTAGCTCCAATGAATGGGAATGCAGCTCCATTAGTGGCACCTGCAGCAGCCACTGGTGGTGAAGAAGAAGCAATATGGGCAGCACTAGCTTGATTGCTTGAAGCAGCATGAGTCGTAGTGTTGGTGGTGGCAGAAGCAGCAGAGTTGGAGTTAAGTGGAGCATTATTACCGGTGAGATAATTGACTTTTATCTTCTTGCTAGTGGCTTTAAATTCTGATTCCAAAGTTGGCCATAAATCGGCAACTTTAGCTTCGGCATCATCGTATGGACAAGGTAAAGTTACCAATAAAAATTTGTCCTTACATTTGAAACCTACTGGTGGTTCTGCATCTAAACCTTGTGAGATTATCGATACTTCCAATGATTCACCTGGTTGGATGATGGATGCATTTGGCCTAACGCAATATCTGTATGTATATACATACGTTGTTAGTATTGGAGGTTATAAATCAAAATTTGACTTAGATGAATACATACAATTTTGGAGCTGTTGTCTTGACTTTGAAAGCCAAGGTCTCTGCTGAGGTATTTGTCAAGAGAAGTTTCTCAGTTGAAGGATGAGTGAAAGGTCCTGAAATTTGATTTTTGAATGTTAGTATAATTGAAGAGAGAGACGATTTGCTGATCACTTATCACCCATTATCATCTATTGTTCAAGGTGATACTTTGATTTGATGAATGAATTCGTTCTTTTTCTTTCACTCCGCAAGTAAAAAAAAATGTGTACTTATGGCACGGAGAAAGCAACCTGATGAAGATGATCCATCCAACACATGATATCACATGTGTCGATGAAGTGGCTCATCTTTTATCATCATCATCATTATCATCTATAACGAAAGAGCAAGAAGATCATTTAAAACAAAAAGCACATACCTTTGAATTCTAAAACTGCTGGTGACACTTCCATCTTTTTTGATTTATTCTTTTCTTTGCTCTTTTAGTTTGGTATTACTTGTTCTTTTGTTGTTTGCTTTGCGGGTGATTTATATATTATTGAATCTCGTGATTGGGAAATCAAATATTAATGTTATGAATCAGACCAATTGGGGATGTATTGTTATTGATGATAGCGTACTAATGATGATATGATATATATACATAGATATATACATATATATATTTGTAATAACCGCCGTTTGTTGTTGTTGTCTGTCTCTCTTTTTCTCGAGAATTTTTTTTTTTCTTTTGAAGCAAAATTTCATATTCACGGATGACTTCCTAATACAGTATATTATACTTGATTTGACTTTATTTTGTTCTCTTATATACATATACAATTTAATAGTCATCACCTCTTGATACAACTTCTTTATGTGTTGGATGAAGTAAGATTGTATGTTCATATTGTGCTGTGTAACAACCTTTGATATCGGAGATAGGTGGGTAATCTTGAACAATACCAGATTTGACCAATTGATTCAACAGTAACAAATATTTATCTTCACCTAATCTATCCAAATAACGACGACAAAATGGTAATGTACCGAAATTAGTGTTAATTGTATTTAACAATTGCTTTGCACTATTCAATCTAACAGCGATATGATCTGTGTTATCATTTTTAGCATAATGACTACACTCACCTGAATTAACGACATAACCTTTACCGGTACTACCGAAAGTTTCAATGGCAAAGGTTTCACCTTCTTCCATCTTTGTGGTGTCACCATTTTTAACAATAGGGACAGTTTTACCACCATGGATACGATATTGACCAATGTTATGACCATTTAAATTTCTGATACATTTAACAGGATAAGTTTTACCATCCAATTCCAATTCATAACTTTCCATTGTCTCTTGAACAGCTTCTCCAATATCTGTTAATCTTACATCAATTCCAGCTTCCTTGATACCGGTATTAGTGGCCAGCTTGACAGCAGCTAATAAATTATCATATTTATGATCAAATGTCAATGTGAAGGCACAATCAATGATATGACCATTGACATGGACACCGAAATCAACTTTCATGACATCTTCATAATTTAATACAGTCTTGTCACCGGCATTAGGGGTATAATGGGCAGCACAATGGTTTACTGATAATCCAGTTGGGAATCCAACACCACCTTTTAATCCATCTTGTCCACTTAAAGTTCTTGTTGTATTTTCAATAGTTTCTGCAATATCAATCATTGACATTCCAGGTTTAATAACAGATTTGGCATAATTTCTAACTCTACGATGAATCTCTGCACCTTTTCTAAACTCTTGCCAATAATTGTTTTGTTCTCTATCGAGGTATCTTTTTTCTTCATCTGTTGTTCTATATGAGTTTTCATCTTTATAGTATTGAGTTTCACCTTCTGGGTAGATTCCATCTGGGTAATAGGTATCTATGGCCACCTTCTTCTTGTTCTTCTTTTTCTTATTGGTTTTCTTCTTTTTCTTCTTCTTGTCACCGGTGGCAGTATCATCATTATCTTCATCATCTTCTTCATTATCTTCTTCTTCTTTACTGTTCAACTTGTTGGCATTTGAGGTGGTGGTGGTGGTGGCGGTTTCCAAGTCCAATTGGCTGACTTTTTCTGTCACACCATATGTTGTGCCGGTACTTTCAAGATTGGCAGTTGACATTGTTGTGGTTATAATATACTGATACTATGTATATATATATATATATATATTCTCTCTTTCTCTTTTTGTTGAATAAGAATAACCAGAAGTACACGACTTTTTTAAAAAAGGGAAGAGTCAGAGGGAAACGCCAATAAGAGAATATACAGAATATAAAGAACACCTTCCCAAGTTTCATCCATATTTATATATAGAAACGAGTCAATTATAGTAAAATATAAGAAGTGACTTCTATAAATAATGAAAACTTAAGGATTGTCCCATTTATAAATTGCAAAAACGAGTTTTGAACCAATTTGCACGTGATTTGTCTATTTGACACATTTTTCGCTTATCTTTATAACATAACATAACGCTTAATCAATTAATTTCGTTTTCCAAAGGTTATTGTGAATCAACATGACCAATAGAAGATCAACAAAGATACAAACTGCACAAACTGAATTACAAAGTGATTTAAGAAGGAAGTTGGATCATGTCAAGACTGAGGTGGGAGATTGGCGCAAGCTTGACAAAGCAATGAAGACGGTGCTTCTGGAAAATCCATCAATGCAACGTATATCCTTTAGGGATATTGGACGGAAGTTGAGCCAGTATACTTCAGTTGAAGCATTCATCGAAGACTTGAGATATATTGCCAATAGAGTAATTTCAGTCTATGGTGCTGGAACTCCGTCCCACCAATTAGGGCAAGTGTTGTTAAGAACAGTCAAATCATTACAACAACGTAAATTGAATGAGAATCAAAAACATAGACTACGTCCTCGAATCATGATGGAAAACGTTGATTATGATTATTTAGCTGTTTTTCGGCTCAATTATGATTTGGAATCAACTAGGGTTATGTCAGACAATGACAAATTTATTCTCGAATTAAAGTATTTGTTGAAAGTTCCGATGCCCATGCCTACTAAATTAAGCGGATTGCGGTCTTATTCCAACACAAGTCTCAAGTCAAAGGCTGATAGTATAGCTCCATCAGAAATAACAATCAGGAATGTGTCGTATGTGATTAAGAAATTCGCAGAGCTATTCATAGGCAACATAGTGATCAAGGAGGAAAATTCTATTCAGCCAGGTACTTTCTTTAATCTGTATGTACAAAGGTTCATGGCAGCATATGGAAGATTCTTGGAGAGGGCATATAGAGGATTTCATGTTGACACCGCTCAATCACCGCAACCTACAAATACTGAGAGACAGCTAAAATATATGCTCCGGGACAGCTTATATTGGCCTTTGAAGGGAATTTTAGATGACCTGTTGAAATTTCAACAGGGAAGGGTAGCTCAGGTTTTGGAAAAATCTGTCGAAGAAAGATACCGCACGGGGCTGATAGAAAACATTGAGCCTGAATATCGACTGATCGACATGACAGTTGATTGTTTCTACCCGCAGGCGAGGCTCAATTTCTTCGGTTCAGATAGTATTCCAAACTTTTGTAGCGGCTATTTCACCCAATTAGATCCAGCTTCGCAAAATCGTTCTTTGCTAGTATACCCAACATTACTAGGGGAAATGAAGTATGTTAATTTCAATTTGTCTTTAGCGATTAATACCCTTAGGAGAATGAACAATAGTGAAGAGGTAGAAAGAACTTCAATAGTGGAAGAGGTTGAGAAAACCATCTCAAAGTATGTGACTCATTGTTTAAACACCGGAGTCAACAAGTTTATATTAACAGACTACCTATGTTTCTTGATGGTGAAATTAAAACCACTTGATACTACAGAAAAGAATAAAAATACCGTCATTGAAAATGCGACTGGGATTGAGTCGGAATACTTTGTTTGCTATTACGATGATGACTATGCTCGTCTAATGATTGCAAGCTTCTTAGCAACAACTGCTGAGTCAATCGAAGAGCAAGAGAAGTTCACAGAGTTTGCGTTTGAATTTGTGAAAGCAAATACGCCGTCAAGGGTAGAAGATGAGCAAAACAGAGAATCAGTTACTTCAGGTGAAGTTGTTGCCGATAGTGGCAGTAATTCCGATCATTTAGGTCCTCAAGGTTCTCAAAGTGAAAATTCTCCCCAAAGTTCTAGACAACTGGCTAAAATTGCAGATAACTTGACAGCGGTACAAAATTTGCTGCCAACCCCACGTCCATCCAAAGATCTCACCACTGACCAGGAAATGGAGCAGATGAAATTTGACCCAGAGCAATTTCGACATTGTTACTTTTTGATGCTTGGGAAGATGATTGTGGAACGTATCTATGTCGATCGAGGTATTGCACAGGTTGTTTCTGTGAAAAGAGAATTCTTAGACGAGCTACCGAAGAGAAACAAGGTTCCTCTCATGGAATCTAAACTGGCTGACAATGTTTGCTTGAAGATATACGACCCGGTGTGGTCAGCATATCAGGAATGGAAGTATATAACAGACCTCGATGAGGTTGTCAAGATGGGGTTGAGTTACCAGAGAGCTATTGATTTCACAGTAACAGAGGTGGAAGCTTATCTTCAACTCCAAGACCTCTTTGGGAAAACCATACCTCGCCTTTATGCCTTTGGTCGTTTGATGGATATTGAAAATCATGTGGGAGAACCTTATTATCGATTTCAAGGTGGCTATTTGTTGATGGAAAGATTAGTTCCATCCTCTAGGAACAGGGAGAAAAATATCACGTATCAAGTGATCGAAAATGAGGTGATTCCTGCGATAAAAGAAATCCACAAGAGAGGAGTGCTTCATGGGGACATACGCAGAGACAACATTATGTTTACTGATGACGGTGTCAAGATTTTGGATTTCGGGAATTCCAAACTCTCACCTAGTAAGGATGAATTTCAGAAGGAAGTAAACTCGGTTTACGAGATATTTGGGAAGAAACCACCCGAAGAGCCGCAAGGAACTGACAGATAAATAGTATAACAATATTTTGAATCTATTCTTTCTCAATTACTTTTTTTGATTTTAATCTAATCGCATCATTATTATAGTTGTTGCAGTAAATCATGTACTTGTGAGGTAAGTAAATTATGTATTAAGTATAACTCTGAGACTTTTCAATTTCTTTATAGAAGACTCATTCTAAAAATGAAACTATTGAAAATGAGAAAAGAAGAAAGATAAGGATTTAGGGCAAAAACATGGTTTTGACTTCCTTTACATTCTTTTAATATACCTGTATTGTGTGTAATAATAAGATAAAGGGTCGTGTAATAGAAACATGAAAAATTATCAACAAAAAAAAAAAATGAAAATGAAAAAAGAAGAAGAAGAAGAGATTCATACAACTACAACATAATACACATAATAAAATGTTAAAACTAATAACTATATCATCTATATCACCATCACGTCTATGGATCACTTCAGCAAGACGTCTTAACTCAACATCTGAAGCTTCTAAGAGAACTTTTGACTTGCTCAACATTGTCACTTCATCAAATACAGATAAAATACCAAAGAAATCATCATCATCATCAAATAAAATAACTTCTAAATTGAACAACTCATATTTGGATTCACAACTATCATATAAGAAACCAACTTATAATTCTCGTTCAGGTGATTTGGTATCATTTGAAGAAGATGCCAAAGTGTTTCTGCAAGAGTTACCTAGAACAGGTACAGGCATGGGTACATCAGTTGAAGTTCGTAATGGTAATGTTAAATCGGCATTAAGTCAATTATCAAGACAATTAAGAGTGGAAGAAATTAGAAATGTTAAACATAAACAAAGATATCATTTGAAACCAAGTAAAGTGAAGGGAGAATTGAAGACACAAAAGAGGAAAATGTGGTTTCATGCTGGTTTGAAACAATTGTTTAAATCGGTTAAAGATGCAAGAAGAAGAGGTTATTAAATATTTTGTGAGTATTTCAATATTTTGCATTAACCCACTTGTATATATATATATATAGATGTATGTGATCATTATTATTAGAGCAATAAAATGATCTTGATACTAATAGGAATCTTTCTTCCTTATTCCTCAATATCCTGTAGTTCATGATATGTGTAAAATGAGAAAAAAAAAAAAGTTTATGCCTTACAATACAAGGGATCTCTCTATCATATAATAGATACGTATATATATATATACCCATGTACAGGGGATATATATATATATATCTAATAGACACATACAGCCATGTCATCATCAGCAACATCAGCAGCTATCAACTTATTAAACACCATAGTCGGTAGTGGCATGCTAGCCATGTCCTTTGGTATCAAACAGAATGGTATACTGTTAGGTATAATAGTTATCACTTTAAGTGCAATAACATCATCATTTGGATTATTTTTACAAAATAAATGTTCAAAATTTGTCCCACAGGGTGATGCATCATTCTTTACACTATCACAACTAACTTATCCATCATTGAGTGTCTTATTCGATATGGCCATCGCTGTTAAATGCTTTGGTGTTGGTATATCATATGTAGTTGTTATTGGTGATTTAATGCCTAAGATTGTTGAATCGATCATCATTGGAAAAACAGATGATATCGATCAACAATATCAATGGTTGGTTAATAGAAATATATGGATCACTATATTCATGTCGATAGTGGTTCCCTTGTCATTTTTAAGAAGGCTTGATTCATTGAAATATGCTTCAATGGTGGCACTATCCTCAGTGGCGTATTTGGTGGTGTTGGTATTTGAACATTTCTTCAAGAATGATATGATAAAGGGAGATATAAGAGTTTGGGAACCACAAAGTTTTACCTCTGTTGTATCTGCGTTCCCAATTTTTGTATTTGCCTATACTTGTCATCAAAATATGTTTTCATTGATCAATGAATTGAAAGATAAATCTTTGACAAATGTCAATAAAGTCATATTCACCGCCATTGGTACAGCAATGGTATTATACATCTTTGTTGGTACAGCTGGATATTTAACATTTGGTGATAACGTTACCGGTAATATCATCGCCATGTACCCACATTCGATCTCTACAACCATTGGACAAATTGCCATCGTCATCTTAGTGATGCTATCGTTCCCTTTACAATGTCATCCATGTAGAGCTTCAGTTAATCATGTATTACATTATTTCAAACATAGATCGACAACAACAACAAGATCATTGAAAAGGACAAAACCAAAGTATCGATTTGGCAACAGACTCGAATCGAACACTAGTAACATCACAACAACAACGATCACATCATCTGAAAGACAAAGTCTTTTGAATTTCCATAACGATGAGTTGATAGAAGAAGGAGGCACCATTGCTAATAATGATGATATCACAGTTGTACCAACACTAGGAAATAAAAGATTTATCATCTTGACTACATTGATCTTATTGCTCAGTTATGCAGTAGCCATGCTTGTTACCTCATTAGAGAAAGTGTTAGGTTTAGTTGGATCAACTGGATCCACTTCAATAAGTTTTATACTCCCTGGGATATTCGGGTATACCTTAATTGGATCACAACAAGAACAATTGGAAGAGGAAGGTACAATTATAGTGATCAGTACTAAGGATAAGATTATCAAATATGCCTCATTGCTGTTGGCTTGTTGGGGTGTCATTGTGATGATAGTGAGCTTGACTGCTACATTGTTCTTAGGAGCTCATCATTGAATATTCTAGGTAATATATATTTATTGTAATATAGAAATTCGCGTAGAAAGATCTATATATATATACATTGTTAAATGATGTAGGTCGGACTATAGCAATTGTATTATAGACCCATTCTTTACATTCTTATACGAAGTATATATCAGATTGTCTTTCTATTGATCATATATAATGTGTTATATAATACATCTCCATATCAATAAGAAGAAGAATAACGCGTTCTCCATTGTGTGGGTAGTGCAAGAAAAAAACAAAAAAATTCATTTCAAATTTTATGACAACAATTGATTCACACAAATCTCTCTTTCATATATATTGAATACAATTCACTCTTTAATTCATCACTTTCAAAACAAAGAAAGACAGAGACACATTTGTGACGCTTCTTGTTCATCACACATATATATACACACACCATTCCATTCCCTTTGTACCTTAACCAGTTGATCACTATCACTATTATTAATATTTGAAATCAAAACATTGATATTGAATACAGCTTAGTTCTCTGATTCATTTCACTTTATCCCTCTCAAGAATACACATAGGCACACTACACAGTACACAGAGGTATTAATACAGAGGCTTAGCAGATAGGGTACATAATACAAGAGCTCGAATTCACATATTACACGATACGCAGAGGATACAAATACCCGAATTGACTCATATACATCACACACATACTCAATTTCCAATTCACATATCACACACAGAGAACCAATGTCATTTAACATATCGAATATCATATCAGATCCATTTGCAGTGGGAATGTTATCTATGGCATCAATAGCGTGGCTCATAACGTTTGTAGCAGCCATTGCAGCTGATGTTCAAGATTTTTTCCCCAAACTTTCATGGTGGGGTGTAATGTTTCAATTGATACTTAATGTATCAATATCGATATTATATATGACTGATACAATTGAATATTATAGGTCATTAATAGTGGGAATGATTAGTATTGCATTTGTATATTCGACTAATAGTTCCAATACGTTGGTTTATTCGAATCAATCATCAAAACTGGCTGCTGCTGCAGGTTGTATCTTATTATCGATGATTAATCTTTGTTGGTTATTATATTTCGGTTCTGATCCAAATAGTCCAACTAGTCAATGGATAGATAGTTTTTCAAGCAGGAACAGAAATGCTGCATCTGCATCAGCTGCTCATCATCAACAGCAACAACAACAGATACAACAACAGCAACAAAAGATGATGTCTGAGAGTACAGCTAATCCATTTGGTTATTCATCAAATCAACTGCCATATATGGCATCATCAACACAATTGACAGGGTTGGAAAATGGTGAAGAACCATCAGCAGTTGGATATTATAGTAATGCCGCCACAGCGATCAATAATACAAATGAATTAAGTGATAATGATATCGATGAATTGGATGATATGGATGATGATATGGATATTGTCAATGCGAGGGCTCATCATCATGGATCTAATGATGCAGATGTTGTTATTGCTAATGATGACGATGACGATGATGAAGATAGTTATCCATATACGGTAAAGGCATTATATAATTATGATGCTAATCCTGCGGATGCTACAGAACTTTCATTTGTGAAAGGTGAGATATTAAAAGTACAATCAATAAATGGTAGATGGTGGCAAGCGAAGAATAAAGTTGGGAAAGTTGGTATATTACCAAGTAATTATGTTGAAAAAATTGATGAATAAAAGAGAGAGTTTATAGTTATTATATATATGAAATGTGTTTTTTTTTATTAGGTGTGTTGTGTTGTAAGGTAGCCGCGGTGTGGGAATGTGTACTTTTGTAGTTGGACAATTTTTTGTTGTACTCTCTTTCATTTCTCTCATTTTAACTTTGATTTCATATAATTGTATATCAAATCATTCTATGCTTTTATTTATAATTTATTATATATATTTTTGACTATTTTGTTTTATGTGACTAAAGATATGCAATTTGAGATAAATCAAATTGATGTTTTGCATACTGATACAAGATATACTTGTAGATAGCATTACAAAATATTGAAGCGCTTATCAATTTATATAAATACATGAAATCAAAAAAGGATGGTTATGCACTTTTTTTAATAAATTACAAACACTTATATTGAATAATCTATATAAAACTCCGTAAATATACATATATATATATATTTATATATGTCATAAACCCAGCTGAATGAATTGAAAAACACCAATCAAAGACCCCCCTTTTCAAAGAACCAAACAAATTTAGCACAAGATGAAATAGATGTATATATATATATATCAAATTTCATCACCTTACCAACCACCTATGCACAAATATATATATATATATATATATATATAAGCATTCGTAACATTTTCTTATTTATTTTCAAATAACAATGTTATTCCAACCATGACAACAACAAACAGTAATGATGTCTCCTTTGAAGGATAAATCAACTGTGAGTCTTCACACTTGGTTGAATTCTGTTTTTGTTTTTGTTTTTGTTGTGATATCAGAGGTGATATTGATTGGAATTTAGATTCCTTGGAGTGTATCAGTAATTTAGTATTGGTTGTTGTATTGGATATGTTAGTGGTTGTGGTGGTGGTGGTAAGTGGTACCGGTGATGAAGATGACGATGTGGGTTTGTTATTGTAATTCAAATGAATAGAGTAATGTTCATTAGGTAGTTGTTTCTTGTGACGATGAGTGAGGTTATGATGTCTATGCCACATCAATTCATGATGATGATCATTATCAGGGATTATTGTTGTTGTTGTTGTAGATGCTTGATCAAGTGATGATGATGTGATTGGGGATTTGATAGGTTTTTCAAATGGTTCTTCTGTATTGATTTTGCTTTCATCTTGACCATTGTTGTTGTTGACAATTTTCTTAGTAATTGTTGATTTTATTACTGTTGGAGTGAAGGCAACGTATTGATCCAAGATGAAGTATGAACAGATGATCACTACAATGAATAATAATATCATTTCTTGTGTATCAAAGAGTGGATTTATACCCTTTATCGATTCCCATATATAATCTATGATCAAATTTAATGAATTGAACCTGTAATAAAAGAGAAATAATTTGTTTTCAAGGTATGTGATACTTTGATATAAATTTCTTAATCTCATATCTGATATGTTTTGTGGATATCGATTTGAGATATCTAAGAGATGAGGGTTCATCATGCGAGGTATATTATTGGGGAATTGTCCATTCATTTGTGTATGTATATGGGTATATGATACATATCATATAGAAGCATTATCTATAGTATATATATATATATATATAATATACATAATATACATAATACAATAGTGATGATATCGAATGATGGTTTTATTTTGAAATTATGAAAATAAATCAAATCACATCATTCTCTCTTAAAAAGAGCAAATTAAGAAAAAAAAAATGGTTTGATTTATCTTTTGTATCAGCAACAATCAAATCCCCTATTTAATATTAATTAAATAAATAGATCAGGTGTCTAATATATATATATATATCTATATGATATGGCTCTTATCCGATATACTTATAATGATAATGTAATAATATCTTTTATCTTATTTATTCTCGTTTATTAAATAAAAGATTGCCACTTCTCAGATTAAATTAGTCAATCCCCTTCTTTACATGAAATACATATTCATTCCCCTTACTCTCCTTTCTTTATATCACATCCCGTTTGTAATCTTTCTCTCAAACACAATATATACACACACACACACACAAACTATGTAAGAAACTTATCCATTTTCCAATTATCTCTCTCTCTCTCTCTCAACAGCAAAAAAGTAAAAAAAAAATGTAAAAAAAACAAAAAATAAACGCCAAAACACATAATATAGAATGGATCAGATTGATATAATAGATCAAATGGAATAGTATCATTATCATCATCACTTCCCAAGAAAGCAAACAATCATCACTCATTTGTTTCATATTACTGATCGTGTCCACCACCACCAAAAAAATATTGATCATAATCTCCCATACATTGACGTGCATTATATACATCACCTTTGTGTGAGTTCCTCATCATGAATAGCAACAACCTTTTCAAACCTAATGAGTCCGCAATTAAGCAATTAAGGTCTCAGATCTTTTATCTCATCGATAATGATCTTTTACAATCAGCTGGATTCGCTTGTGAAAGACTCATGGCTCAAAATGCTTTAAACCTTGACTCAATACACTTATATGGATTAGTATTGTACAAGAGGAAGAAATACAGTACAGCCATCAATCTTACCATAAATCATCGACATGTCGGTTGTGCATATGTATGTGCAAGGGCATCTATCGAATTGGGTGAATATGATAGAGGTGATAAAGTCCTCTCTGGTGTTGTCGATCTTTGGAAGAATAACAACAACACAGACAAAAATTCTGAATTTGAAAGAAATATCATACCCGATGCCGCTTCTTGTTTAACCCTATTGGGGAAATTACAAACTTTACTCAACAATAAACCAAAAGCTGCTTGGTATTACTCAGAAGCATTGAAATTAAATCCTTATATCTTTGAAGCATTTGAAGAACTTTGCAAAATGGGTGCACAAGTGAGAACTAGAGCCATATACAAGATACCAACACTGAATATAATAATAAATGAATCTCCACCTACTTCTCATTTGTTTACATCCACAGTCAACAATGGACAACAGTTTGACACAGATTCATTACAACAACAACAACAACAACAAGAAACCTCACAACAACATCAACTCTTGGTAACACCCAATATCAAATCAACTAAAAACTTTTTTTCAAGGCCCTTGTCAACTCCAGATAATAATACTACAACGAAAGCTAGACAACAAATTCCACCACTGCCCGATGCTCCTACAAGAAAACCAATAAGGCAACAAGCAAGTTATGATGCATTCACAAAGCCATCAGATACAATAAATAGACGAAGTTCAAGGTTAACACTGGCAAAAGTGACATCAAGATTGATTTCACATCCTTTAAACAGTTTGACCGGTAATAATATTATCAATTCAACAACAACAACGGCAACGACAACAGGAACAGGAAGTTCACAAAATAACAATAACAACAATAATATTGTATCACAAAATTCGTTGAAAAGGGGAAGACAACCAAGTGTGTCGAACAATACCAGTTTTCAAAGTGTCAATTTAAAAAATACATCATCATCTGGTGAAACTTATCTTGTTAGCATTTATCTATTATTTGCAAGAGCTTATAAAGCTAGTTGTTCATATGATTGTTTCAAGGCTATTAGGATCTTGGATTCATTACCAGATCATGAAAAGCAAACTCCATGGGTATTGGGAAAATTAGGTCGATTACATTTTGAAATTGTCAATTATGAAGAATCATTAATATATTTCGATAAATTAAGAGAAATGGATAGAACAAGATTAGAAGATATGGAATATTTTTCAACTTTATTATGGCATCTTCATGATGAAAGTAAATTAAGTTTTTTAGCTCATGAATTACTGAGTATTGATGATTTATCACCAGAGACATGGGTTGCCTTGGGTAATTCATTTTCATTAAGAAAAGATGCTGATCAAGCAATAACTTGTTTCCAAAAAGCTGTTGAATTGGATAGTAATTTTGCATATGCATACACTCTTCAAGGTCATGAACATGTATCAAATGATGCATTTGAAAATGCATTACAAAGTTTCAGAAGTGCACTCTTGATAGATGAAAGACATTATAATGCCTTATATGGAATGGGGATGGTATATTTAAAACTTGGTGATTTTCATAAAGCTGAATATCATTTCCGTAAACTGTTGGAGACAAATCCAGTTAATTGTATATTAATTTGTTGTCTTGGAATGGTTTTAGAGAAATTAAACAAGAGAGAACAAGCTTTAAAACAATATGTATTTGCTCATAAATTACAACCATTATCACTGTTAGCTTTGTTTAAGAAACTGCAATTATTATTTGCAATGGAAGATTTCGAAACTGCTACAATTGATTTCGAAAAATTATGTGATATAGCACCAGATGAAGCCTCTGTACATTTCTTATTAGGTCAATTATACAAGATTAATGGTAATAAATATGGTGCTATAAGAGAATTCACCGTGGCTTTAAATCTTGATCCAAAAGGTTCTCATTTGATTAAAGAAGCAATGGAATCATTAGGAGATTTTTCATCTGATGAATCAATGCTTGAAGAGAATAAAGAGAATTGATTTATATAAATAAAATCTTGATCCAAAAGGTTCTCATTTGATGAGAGAAGCGGAAGGAATCATTAGGTGATTCAGCTTGAAGAGAATAAAGAGAATTGATTTATATAAATAAAATCTTGATCCAAAAGGTTCTCATTTGATTAGAGAAGCAATGGAATCATTAGGAGATTTTTCATCTGATGAATCAATGCTTGAAAAGAATAAAGAGAATTGACTTATATGAATAAATCTTGATCCAAAAGGTTCTCATTTGATTAAAGAAGCAATGGAATCATTAGGAGATTTTTCATCTGATGAATCAATGCTTGAAAAGAATAAAGAGAATTGACTTATATGAATAAATCTTGATCCAAAAGGTTCTCATTTGATTAAAGAAGCAATGGAATCATTAGGAGATTTTTCATCTGATGAATCAATGCTTGAAAAGAATAAAGAGAATTGACTTATATGAATAAATCTTGATCCAAAAGGTTCTCATTTGATTAAAGAAGCAATGGAATCATTAAGAGATTTTTCATCTGATGAATCAATGCTTGAAGAGAATAAAGAGAATTGATTTATATAAATAAAATCTTGATCCAAAAGGTTCTCATTTGATGAGAGAAGCGGAAGGAATCATTAGGTGATTCAGCTTGAAGAGAATAAAGAGAATTGATTTATATAAATAAAATCTTGATCCAAGAGGTTCTCATTTGATTAAAGAAGCGGAAGGAATCATTAGGTGATTCAGCTTGAAGAGAATAAAGAGAATTGATTTTTATGAATATATCTTGATCCAAAAGGTTCTCATTTGATTAGAGAAGCAATGTTTGGATGTTGTTAACCTCTATATAATTAACTCGTTGTTAAAACTCCATCATTGTATACAGTTGATTTGATGCTAAACTACATCATTGTATATACAATTGATTCGATGTCACCCTTGTATACAATTAATGTAATCTTTAATGTTGCCATATCGACTAAGAGCGTAGCATATCTCTCAAGATATTTTATTCACTATGCCGTTTGAAATAAGTTCGATAATAAATAATTCACTAGTTAGATAAGTAAAGATATACTCTTCATTGAAGACTCATTTCATAATTAAAAAAGGAGGTTTAAAAAAAGATCAGGATAATGGCATGATTAAATAAGTCAATAGGCCAACGAAACTTGGATGATGAGAACTCCATAACCGCGGTTGACTATTTAGTGATGTTTACTCGTCGAATTGATACCGAATGGCCAATCCACAGAACGCCTGAAAAACAAAATGTGGAACTTCGAGCCACGGGTAAAACCAGATCTTGAAATTCCATAGAAACTGGTTCCACTAGTTATTCCTGTTTGATGATGAGTATATGTCCACATCGATATCATGCGATTCATACCGACACACACATCACCATTTTCGTTTGAGAAAAATTTCAACTTTTCAACCCATCTCTGCTGCTACGCAGTCTACTCAAAACGGTAGCTACATCAACGAGCTTGTTCCACATTCTCAGCTTCGCATATTTGTCAACTGGTTTCGCACTCAAACACCCACTTATACCCTGTATGAAATCCAATTGCTAACGAGGGCTCCAGGGATGGGGGGATGAGCTATTAATGTTGATAATGGGTGAACTCCAATCTCTCAATACAACAATAGGTCAACTTTCGAAAAACACATTTCTCACCTATCGCAGCACAATCTTGCTGATGCTATCCTAAACCCAGATTTTTTTAGATAGACACTCAACACCGACTCACAACCAATCAGCAGCATTTTTACAACCACCGAAATCAACCGATGCGGCGCTTGCTACCTACTTTCCAAAACCCGGTACACATCCAGCACATAACACACCCAGCACAAGCACCCCATCACATCAGTAGTCACTTTAAAAAAACCTGTCAATCCATACCCGCGATATGCTATCCATCTCAACTCATCAGTAGTCACTTCAAATAAACCTTTCAATCCATACCCGCGATATGCTATCAATCTCAACCCATTGGTAGTCACTTCAAAAAACATTTCAATCCAACATAATGTATGTGATTAACATTATAACAAAGCTCCCATATGAATCTCACAACAAATTTTGAAACCAACCCTGTTTTCTGTTATTAACCGCCACGTCACTCACTTTCTTCAAACCACTAGAATATAACCACAATTGTATCCATGTAACCAGCACTTGACCCGATATCATCTCATCATACTAGCACCCACCTTTTGCAACCTTTGCCTACCGCCATCATCTTTTTATATACTCTATATAATCCACATTTTACTCTGAGAACTCTCTGTAAATCTGATCAACAGGATATAAAAAAAAGTAAGAATATAATCAAATTTGTAAATTGGAAATGACTTTCTTTAAATATTGATCCTTTTGTTACACAAAAACGAAAAAACAAGTAGTGCAAAAAATACAAGCATGTGATTTACGTATCTATCTTTTTAATCTGGGTTGGACCCGTGTAGACAAATTATTGAATACATATGAAGGTTTCTGAAATAGTTTGGGTGAGGATTTACAATCGACTTAAGTAATGTGGTGGTGGAGGGGAGATTACATGTGAACAATCCGGTGTAGGAATTGGCCTCTCTTGAAATTTTTCTACATTCTCAAATCAAATAGAAAGAGTCATACAAGGCGATGTCAAGTGTTTGTTTGTTGTAGCTTTATAGTCAAGATAACTTGTATTAGAGGCATTTGATATCAATTTGACAAGAACAGTACTCTACTTTATACACTTGCCTCTACAAACTTGTACCATGTGTGTCTGAGCTGATGAAGTAATTTGCAAAATCAAAATTATCCACTTTTGAAAGAAATCATATTTGATAAATTCACTTCATTGTAAACAAAGTTTAACTTGACGAGCTCAAGACACAGTGGGATTACCAATGTCTCAACAATTTCTCTTATAATTTGCCGCTATTCGATATCATATGTTATCGATAGCGAAGTACCTGAAATAGAAGTAGTGTACTAAATCACAACATTCGGCCTTTGACGCACGCAGTTGTAAAAGAAAAAAAAGTGAGGTGATGCAATCGATCGATCCGATAAATTCTTATGGAATGTGGTATTACGAGCGTAATATCAAGGGTGCAGGTTCATCTATTTAACTTTAGGAATGTTGCCACTTCAAGATTGGGTGATGATATATAAAGACAAATTATTCTCATTATTAAAAGTCACTCTTTTGTATTCCCCACTTTGCTGAACTCCACTTAAAGCCCCAACAACCAAGATCACATAAAAGATAAGATAAAAATAATGCTTTCCACATTTGCAACTGCTTCTGCTATGGCAGGGCCATTGAGACTGTTGGCTACACCACAAAATGTCACTAGAGGTTTAGTTTTTAGTGGAATAATGTTACGCTCCTTGCGTCCATCATGGACTAGCTATCTGCTGAGGAAGAATTATTCTTCGTTTAACAGACCATCACAAATGATGATGAGACAGCAAGATACAACAGCAACAACAAGAAGGTTCAAATCATCAGCATCACCAATGAATGATGATGCAATGACCATTGAGAATGCCATGTTTCATGATTTGAAAATGAGCCAAGTCGAGTTAGGTAATTATGAGCGTGGATTGAGGTTGAAATTCTTGCAAACGAAATTGGATGAACAAAAAGGTTTGATCGAAAAATTGGAGAGAGATCTTATGGAGTTCAAATCGAATTTCCAATAAGCCTAATGGCATTTATTGAATGTGGTGGGAGGGGGATGTCGTGAAGGTTTGGTTTGATTTTTTTTACTTGGGGTGTCGTAATTCGGTGGATTGGCGCTTATGCTTTGCATTTTTATCATATTAAAGTTGGATATTGGCTGAAGCCAAATCTAAACTGATCTGCTCATTTTTTCAATCATTCTTACGAACTGATCAATATGAGGCAACGTTTTATTATTTTTTTCTTCATTTTTTTAATTGATGGCATTGTGTTCGAAACAAAATTAATTATAGCAGAAAGTATGTACTTTATGGAAAAACATTATTTCTCATTGATTGTAAAAAGGTTTGAGCATATATTAGTAAATAATCAAGCATGAAGATAAACCAAACAAGCTGGTAAAGATATGAGGTGCCACCAAAAAAAGAAAAGAAAGCAATAAAATGCATTAAGCAGAGCAAAGACTTATATATAATGGGTAAGTGAAGCGTAAGCGGTAAAAAATGTAGTAAGCAAATATGAGCATTATTAAAAGCATATGGCTAAATTATAATACAGCATGGATATCATCTTTTTCACTGCTGAAAGTAATTTTCGCTTTGCTGAAATCTTCTTCTCCTATCATCCTGGTCGTGTTCGTACAACACTTCATCATAACTTGGTAAATTGTCATCGTTCACCTTACCAACTGCATAGAGAATTTCTTCAGTACCATTATCGTCCCAAGAATTTGAGCCGTTGTTGTAATTACCGCTAATCAACAATCCAGCTGATTGATGGGTTACCATCAGCGGTGGCATTAATGGCGATGAATTCTGCTGCAAGTTGTCAGATTGCCGTTGAATATTTTGCAAACCACTGTAAATGTTGATATCAGTGGTCAATGAGGTGCGCACTAGGGGATCACTGCTGGTGATTTTCCGATGTGATGAAAACGACGCCTTAATCGTTAAAGCATACGTTCTCTCAATGTTACAAGATTTGAAAGTTGGTGCAACGTCATCGGGGACGATGGCATCTTTGTATATCTCCCGTGGAATCTCAAGTTCGTATAAATTCGATTTCCCAGAGTTCAAATCTCGAGCATTGGATCTTTGGACATTGCGTAAATTAAATTTTTTGTCCATGTTATTCAAATCTAGCAACATCTTGGTTGTATGATGGTCTTGAAAATTGGTCTGAATGGTGACCCTTGTCTTCATGGTTAAGAAAATTTGTAAAGATTTCAAATAGACATTACCCAAACCTGATGATTCACCATTGGGCAACTCATAAAATTGAGAGTTTTTGGTGGAAATCAAATATAATTTGAAATTAGGTTTCTTGGTTGGGATCATATATGCAGGATACTTGAAGCGAGCCTCGAGAAATACTGGAAGATTGATAGGTTTGACTTCTGGTCTGAAAACTGGTCTAGATGGTGGTGCGGTTTTGGTCGTTGTGGTACTAGTCGGTGATGATGTTGTTGTGGAGATGGATGAATTCGAGACACGTCGTTTGGGAGATGGTGGTGGTGTTGTTACATCATTTCCCAGAAAGAGAGACCTGAAAAAACCTCTTTTTGAAGAATCGGCCAGTGAAACCTGGACTGGCTTTATATTTTTTTCATATTGTACAATCTTAGTGGATGATGGTGTCGCATAACATGCAACAATCTCTGGTATTTTATTGGGCAAGGTAAATTCCTTACGTACAAAACATTGTTTCAATTCCTCATCTCTGTTCATCAAAGACGGTGAATCAACGGGCAAGAATACAAACGGTTCAAAAGATCTCATGTTGACTTTGAATAAACTCGATCTCTTTGCTGTGACTTTGATGAAGTAACGAATGTTGGCTAATTCGCCTAACCCACTCAACGATGGTGGTAGTTTATTACAAGAGTGTGACAAAGAGTATTTTAAATTCTCCTTATAACATGAGTTGGTCAATGGAATCTTGAACTCAAATGGGTAATTGTACTCCCCTGGGATCAATGTAAATTTTGATGTCTTCGCCACATCTCTCACATTTTTGGGTGGGAAAGCTATAGCTGTATCATACAACAATTTGTGTGTGCAATCCAATCTTCGACGCTCGGTCTTACCCTTGGGTGTAAACAGAGTAATATACAACACAGTATTTGATACACCTTCAAGTTTCACCTGGATGGAGTCCAATGTGATCTCTGAGCTCGTTTTAAAATGAATAAAACCCTTTATCGTATCGTAATTGGTGAAAGTGCCCCCAGTCTTAGTTTTGTCTATTGAGATAGACAATTGATGCAGTGCAACCATTTGATAAACGTTGATAGTTGTCCTTTAATTAAATGTGTGGTGCTGAAATACAGCACTAGAACGAGAGCAACAACACTCTTATTTCATCAATCATCTTATCGGATGTGTTTGTTAGCCTATTGTGGTCTATTTTTATCTTTTTTTTTTCCAGCTTCTTATTTGGGGCTGTTTGATCATCCTGATAAAGAGCAAATGTGGCTGGCTACAAACTACATAAAATGATCTGGTGATTGTCATATTGTCAAGAACAAACGAAACAAAGGTAAAAAGAGACTAATCTAATCGGATGGAACACCAACTGAGTTAATTTGGGACAAACGTCTTTTCAATTTGAGTCCATTCAACTCTTTATAGTAATGGAGTTTTCTCCTCAACGAGCCCCCAGTATAATTGTAACCACAAATTGATCCCCTCTCACCCTCTAAATCGCTGGATAGCGGCAAATTCTCATCAAAGACACCACTATTATATTTGTACTGATGAGACAAATTGCTGAAGCTTTTTCTTCTAGGAATATGTTTCGCCTTCATCAACATTATCAGCGTATCTCTTGGTTTGGTCAGTTTTTTTAATTTGGATGGCACAATCGGTAAGTTAGTACAGTAGATGCAACTGTGATTTAAATTGCCCTTCACAGAATTTATTTCACCAACTTTATTGTTGTTATTGCCATGAAAATGACATCTCGTCATCCGATCATCCACCATTCCTTTAAATTTACCCCATGGGACAAATTTCACCAGTGTGATCGAATCATCAATATAAAGGGAGGTGATCGAATTTCCTCCACTCTCCTGGCACTCATCATATGAATACTTTGATGAATTCATTGGTGCAAATGAAGAACTCTGCGATTGGAGATTACTATTACCGCTGCTGTCGGGGTGTGAGTACCTTACAGAAGCATCATCATCGGACAGGCGACTCACCACTTCTTCGACAACTGGATCGCTCAATGATAGAGAACTTATTGTATTCAGTGCCCAGGTGCCAATTTGTGACATTTCGTTATAACCGCCATTGATTGTAGCACCATCAAAATGAACTCCTGTATCTTCATCCTTATTTAGACGAGAACAAAAATGATCAATACCAACACGATTATGAGAAGATTGCGAATCATCTCCGCTGTTCGATTTCGATATGATAAGCTCTGGAAGATTAATTCTTTGTCTTTGAGTAGTAATGGTGGTGGTGTTATTCGCTGATGATATGAATGACACGGAACTCATAAACTTATGTATAAATCACACCCTCTTAGCCAATAAAATTGTGGCGCCAGTCTAAGAGTTCAAAATTCAAATCTGTAGCAAATGAGAGGAATGTATCAAAATGAATAGCTGTTTTTGAGGTTGATACAAAAGGGAGCTTGATTATGACAATTTCTGTTTTTAAATTAAGAAAATGAATATGACAACAAAAACGGCTCAATTTTTATCAGCGGCTGATTCAGTTTTTTCCTTTGAATATTTTTTTTCTATTGTGCCAAATGCGGAAGGTGATTAATAAATTATTAATGCTTTTGTCTTTTTTATGTGTTCTATATACAATCACATACTTCCTGACTCTATCTAAACTTTACTGTGACCAGTATAATACAACTTACTGCCGCCTCCAATCAATCAACTTTGATAGCATTGTAAATTTTGGAGATGAAAACGACCGAACACAAAAGCCCAATACTACCACATGCTAATCCAAAAACTGTACTTAAGATGATGATATAAACAAAGTAAAACAACGATGATATGAAATCAACAACTTTCAAGTAAACAATGAAATAGTACACTCCATAAATCAAAATGTAAAAAGAGATACAACCACCCAGTACGATGAATGATCTCCATTGCCATCTATAATCGCCATGATTCAAGGCCAAGTAGGTTGATACGATTGTAGTCTCAATAACCACAACTATGAGTAAGATGATGGTGGCCAATAGAAAACCATACATGTAATAAAAAGTTGTCTTTTCCAACCAAACCGACTTGAATACGAACAATAACTCAACGTATATTATTCCGAATGGAATTAATCCGAATACTGGAATGGCAAACGAGTATTTGTTGTAAAAAGGTTGAACGGGAATGGGAGTTCTATTCAAGATCCCTAAAGTATTATTGTTACCAACGCTACCAATTCCAGAAGATGCAGTAGCACCAATTCTCTGTTGGGCCAAGAAAGTTGATGATGGTGACACTGATATGGAAGATGACAAATCTTTTTTGTTACTAAAATAACCACCAAGTATGGACAATGGGATTTCCAATAATAAGAAAAACATAAATAGCACCATTATCGTTCCGAATGGTAACGCAGTTGATGAATCCTTTGCCCATACAAATAAATTCAAGATCATAGCCACAATGAATATACTACCACTGAGGCCTCCACCACAATACAGAGAAACAGAAAGCCAACTTACTTTGCTATAAGTCTCACCACTAAATCTTTTATAGAATTGGATACCCGAGTACCCAGCAGTGAAACCAGCCATCACAAATAAGATTATGGACACTGTGATGACACTACCTCTATGTTCCGGACCTAACAAGCCAGACGCACATAGTATGGCAACACCAATAGTGGTGAATACCAATTGGATACCAGATCCAGCAAGAACAGCCAACAACAAAGGTTTCTCCAGTGGAGTATTGACATCGTTGACGATAGCTCTCCATCCAGAGTCAAGTCTTTGATCTTCTTCCTCCAACTTTGCACCTTCATCAAATTTCAACATCTTGTTGACTTCATCGGCAAATGAGTCGGTGGATGAATTTGAGATCAAATGGAACAGTTTCATGCTACTACCGGATCTATCATTGTATTTCCATTTTTTATACGTGTTGATGTCTTTGTTCAAAGTTCTCAAGAGAACAACACCAACTATAGCCGATAAGAATAGCACCAAGACAAATGAATTCATCAACGAAAGCCAATGGATTTTTTCTTGATTTACTTCACCAGCAAAATAAAGATCCCAACGTTTATACCAAGAAACATCTTTTTCCTCCCTCCAATACACGGCATATGTGAATGGAATTAAAATCTTTTCCGTTATTGTTGGGTCCAATTGATAATTGGCAAAATTTCTAGATGCACCAGGACAATGGAAATCACTTACTGATCTTGGATACACTTCAAAACCGACAATTGTCTTTCTCTTTGGATCATTATTCTCTTTATGCCATCTTATGACCAACATGACATGGTTATGCAAATAAGTCTTATCATCTTGAACAAAACCTAATGGAAATCCGGCAGCGTAATATTTGTCATTATTTGTCGAACTTATAAAAGTTGTTGCACTGGGAAGATCATCGATAATCCACTCCACGACATAACCTTTTCTAATCAACTCATCAGCTCTTCTAACACCTTCTGGTTGAGTGATTCTATCACATATTCTCTTACATGGCTCATCTTTTTCGAAAAAAATATGGTAATCAGAGTCAAATATACGATCACCTCGTATAATTTCACCCAAAGAGAGATGAACCAGTCTCTTATCACCTTTGGGACATACAAAAGGCATATCATAGTATGCATATGGCAATTCTGTAGAGTCAGATTCCACCTTATTAACCAAGAGTGGTACTTCTTCATCAGTTTCGAAATATCTGGGTGACCAGCCTGTTTTTATTGTTAGTATATATATAACACACACACACACATAATATAGGGAAATAAATATCAGTTTTTCACGTACCCAATCCTAAACTGAAGCCATTACAGAGTTGAGCTAGTAGTACTAGACACATCCATATCACTCTATGTTGCATCATTTATGACCATTGAAAATTGAGTAATTGCAATAAAAAATGTAAAGAAGTAAAAGAACTATGAAATTGCAAAGAGAAAAAAATTGAGTAATATATTTATCTGCTCTTCTTCAACAAATGAAGTGGGGGGGCTTTTTTTTTTTAATTTGAACTGATATCGGTAGTGAAGCCAATTAGTTTTAATTGAATCGATTGGTTGGATGTCTATGATATGTTTGATATAACTAACTAGTTCAGATCAATAAATTCTTTAATAATAGTTGTTCTTCTTCTTATTTCTAAATTTTTTTTTGTTGTTTTCTCCTTTCTTCTTCTCGCTAAAAGACACAAATTATTTATTTATTTGGCGTCTCTTTTTTTGATGGAATGTGAGACACAAAGTACTTGTGTGATCTATACGAATATATTTATATTGTAATGTATAGATATAATTGACCAAATCAAAAGATGACCTTTTGTCTATTTGACATCAAACTTTTGAAAGCTTCGAAAGACTGCAAAATCAAAAGTTTATACGTGGATAGTCAAGGCCCTGAAGTAAGGCCTAGAACCAATATTGGGGGCTGTCTGTACGTGTGTCTTAGAATTACCAAATTAGCATATTTCTACATTAAGCAATCTAGGTGTTTTTTTTTGCTGGTGCAATTTTTTTGGGGACGAAGAAGAAGAAGAATCATATATACAACATACTGGGCTGCATTTTACAACACACAATTCAACCATGGTAAGCATATATCACTCTTATCCCGATTGATCCTGATCTATCGAGTTCTCTTTGAACGTATTGTACTAACTAGTAACCCACTCATACACCTAGTTACCACTATATCTATTGACATCAGCAAAAAATCAGCCAATCTTGGTGGAGTTGAAATCAAATGAAACCATAAATGGGAACTTGATCAACTGTGATTCATGGATGAACTTGACCTTATCCAATTGTATCAAAGTTGATGCCTCCGGAGAGAAATTTGTCAAATACTCGGAAATTTACGTAAGAGGAACACAAATTAAATACTTGAGATTGAGTAATGAAATCATCGACCAAGTTAAAGAAATTCAACTCAATGATAAAGCAAATGCACAGAGGAGAAATCATCAGAACAACCAACAGGGTGGAAGGTACAACAATAACAACAACAACAATAATAACAACAACAACAGAAGATATAACCAACAAGGAGGAGGAAGATACAATAACAACAACAACAGTAATAACAATAATAGTAGAGGAAATTACAACAACAGGGGAAGAAATAGCAACAACAACAACAACACCAATAATAATCATCAACAAGTACTGCAACAACAACAGCAGCAGCAGCAGCATCACCTGCCTCCAAATCAAGTAGTAAATTAGGTGTTTTATATATTCATTTCTTCATTGTAATATTAAAATATCATTACGACTTTTTTTTCTTTTCGACCTTTATGATCGTCATCATAATCATCATTGTTATTATCATTAAATAGGTAAATTCATAGATATCGGCGGATTAGTAGAATGGTGACCAACCCATGTATATGCAAGCCAAATTTTCAGGGTCCATTGCCTCCAGCGTCAATTCTCTCACCACCAGCTCAACGCTCAAATCATTCGACACTAATTTCTTCCTCACACCTTCAATGGCGTCACTAGCTTCTATATCTTCAGCAATGAACATATCATCTTGTTCTTGTAATCTTTGTTTTCTTATCGGTGACAATGTCCAAGAGTACAATGGATCATATTTCAAAATGTTCAAGATATCCATGATTCTTTCATTCTCAAGTCTCAACACTTTTAAAACATGTTCACTACTCTTTGTAAAACAACCTTCAACACCGGTGATACCAAATCCATCAACAATGTCTCGAGTCAACCTAAATGGTACAGTCTCAGGTATGGGCAATCTCTTACCTTGATCAAAGGCAACCCCTAAATCGATATGTATCGGTTCACCTGTCGAATTATCCAATAATATGTTGTTTGAATGTCGATCTCCCAACCCTAGGAGATATCCAACAAATGATGTAGTAGATATCCCTCTCGTATAAACTATCTTACTTTGAAACCAATCCTGTGGGTCAAGAAATGTATCATAAAAAAATAATCTCATAACTGGCTTCACTCTTTCTGTTATGTTTTGATATGCTTTGATACGTTCATCTAAATTAGCCTTCTGTACTTTTTTCATCAACGATCTTGCCCCATCTAATTTCAACTTGTCTCGTTTCTCATGTAAGGGCTTCAAGATATCATTTAATGCTACCGAATTTTTAACAAATTCAATAACACCAGCTTGTGGACCCAATGGAACCACTTTATAAGTTCTTATCCTTAAATTTCTAACTCTTGTCTCCTTATAATTTTGGAAAATCTTATTCACCTTCTCGAAAACTTGCTCCATGATTGCATCTTGACGCAAATCATCACTACCTCCTTTCAATAACATCTTATGAATCTCCCCATTCGAAAGTTTGAATGTCATAATTTTCGGTAATGATATACCAGAAGTAGCGACTCTCACATTGGACTCAGTGGCAACCACGTATGGAATGTCATCATAAAATGCATTTTTATTCACCTCAATCTCTCTTGTCGGAGGCGGTAAAGATTGCTTTGGCAAAATTTGAAGCCAATATTTACCCATCTTCAAACCGGATAATTTCACGGTAGATGACTTATCGAACCGCTCATTTGCCAACTCGGAAGAAGCGTCACAAAACTCATCTATTGGTATTAATATCTTTCGGTTGAATGTTTCACTTCTATTTGCCAATCTTTTCCATAAATTGTTGGCTGCTAAGGCTCTAGACTCCACTGTTATATCCTTTTTCAGAATATCCAAATGTAAACGGAGAGATTTCAACAAGTAAAGTGAATGGTACGGATGTTGATAACTCAACCCCTCCAACAATCTGAAAAGAACAACTTGGAAACTATTCAATTCATCAGATAATCTTGACATCAACTGGCTAACCCAAGCTATAAACTTGTGATTTGGAATCAGCTGAATTAAATCTCCTACAAGTTCATTGATTTCGTTTGAACTCAGATATTCGAGCCAAATCCCACAAAACCGATCCACATCTGCTTCATCATACTCATCGTTTATCGCAACGCATTTAAGGTAAAATCTTATTGCATTGAGCACAAATTTGGTCTTGCTGCTCTTGATCCGACTCAATTCCTCTTTATCTTGAGATCTTATTCTGTAAATCCTAATATACTTTGATTTAGCGGCGTCTCTATCTTCCTTCGAATTTCTTCGATCATCTTTAAATTCCTTTAATTGTTGAAGCTCTTTCTCCTTAATCAAAATCAGTCTTGAATATTCAGTGATCTTGTCATTTAGTGATTGATCTTTCAAATTCTTATCACAAAAAGTTGCAAAATGATGAAAAATTTCAGCTTGTTGCGAAGCATTTTCAACTGTTTCATTTGAAATTGTATCCAAATAATTACTCATGATTGCAGAACTAGACTCCTGTCTTGATTCCGATGACCACTTCACAATCATCGCTGTCACATAAGGTATACTCAAGTCCATTTGTTTGAAAGGTTGTTTCAAAGTCAATTTCCCCTCCTCCTCTGTACCCAAACTCTTCATCTGAAAAACCCTTTCTCTTTTGACAATCTCCTTCAATGTAGCAACGGGAAACCCTGTCTCTCCTTGGTCCCAAAACATTGATGCAATCTGGTATTTGGCACATTTTTGAAAGAACTCAGTCAATTCACTGCTCAAATTAGATAATGCTGAGTTCACAACATCGTTGAAATGAATGGCAGAATTGATAGATTTTTGAATTTCTGAATTCTTTCTTGCAAGATCTCCATACCTTGACAACTCATACAGAACCATGGACCAGGCTTCATCACTTGAAATTGTATTTGATACAGTAGATGTACTAGCCAAAAAATTAAAAGCTGTTTTACGCACTAGCAAGATATTTTCATACTTTTCAAAATCGGACACCTTGAACCATGAAGTGTGACGCATGTGACTCTCAATATCACCCAGTATGGATGAGCTTTTGTAGCTAAACGTTTCCTCAATGTTACATATCAGTGCAAGAGATCTTAACCAACTTAAAGTTTTGGATTTTCTGTTCCTTTCGTTATCGTGCAGTAAAAAAAATGGCTGATTGGCTATCAACCCACACAAACTTTCGTTACAGATTGCTCTAGCATCATGAGGATAGTCATGTACCAACTTCAAACTTCGGTAAATCGTCTCATTTTCGGTTAATGGAAATGATTGTTTCCGTGAAACGGGTATATCCCATTGATTTAACTTCCATGCCCACTCATATGACAGATCATCATTTTGAAATTGCTCTTCTGGCTGAGAATAAGATTCCGCAAGAACTTTCGATAGACCATTGAGACCCGCAGATAATGTTGATTCAATCATTTGATTCCTCCTAGAAAACCCCTTTCCTGTAGCCAATGACGTATCAAAGATTCCGCTGTTAAACAGAATGTTTGCCCAGGGATTGTCCTCATTGTGTTCGAGAAGGCTGATTCCATAATTGAGAGTGGACTCCACAGGCAATCCATATACCATGTCATTAGCGTCATCCAACGAGTTATAGACTCTAGCAAGGAAGTCTTTTTCATCTCTCCAATTCATTGTTAGTTGATCTGTCGGATCAGTGAAGTGGTTCTCCATTAACATCAAAGCAGTTTCTGGCAAAGCAATAGCTATGGCATCATGATACACTACAGGAAGACAAATCCCGTTAAATGCTGTCAAAAATCCTCTTCTTTTTTGCTTAGCGCCAATGCGTAAAAGTAACACCAAGTTTATGAAAACTTTTTTACATTCTTCGGAAATTTTCTCTCGTTCAATGGTATAAAATTTCTTCACCAATTCGCAAACATGATTTCCTCCATTTTTCAATGAGTACATATAAAACATCATCAAATGATTGAAAATTTTCATCGAGAATTCTGCATTTTTGGATATAAATGTTGATACTAACGGTGCTAGGCCAGTCACATGAGCCAAATCATTTAATGCTGCCAAAGTTAAAATCGACATCCAGATCTTTGGCTCATTTAAAGTGACCAATGTGGATAGACTGTCTATAGTCTGAGCCAAGCTGTTCATGTGAAGAATTTCTGCCTGATCATCTAAGTCATGCAATAACGTAATGCAAGTATGAAAGTTGATTTTCATAATGACATCTTCATACAGGTGAAAATTATCGTTGTATCGAATTATTGTCTTGTCTTTGTCTTTGTTATCATTTCTCCAAAGAATCACCCCCAACATGTAATCAACACAGCTCTTGATCTGTATGTCGGAGCCATCATATTTGATAATTTCGAGAATGACATTGTCCAAAGTAGTCGAGTTTCTTTCAAAATCATCCTCGTAGATATGTCTCGAATCAAGATCAGACTCTAGGGTTGATCTCGAAAGACTTTTACCACTACCCGAGTAGTATTGTCCCAAGCATCGAGCTTTCCAGATCTTGAAGGATTCTGACGACGGATCAACATAATTAAGCAATCTCATCGCCACTTGATCGCTGATACATGAATTGGTGCTATAAGAGTCATCTAGCAACTTTGAATTCTCTAAGAGGTACGACACTAACATCATAAGGGACTTTCCATTGTCACACTCATACTCCTTGTTGTCTAACAGTAATTCCTTCTCAATCTGGATATAGGTAATCTTGACTGGAGACCCAATGGCAGCGGCTAGTGATGCACGCAAAATAGTAAAGGAGCTCTCGGCCCAGTTTTGCCTATTTACAAAATCATTGATCCACTTTATCAAGTTGACAACTGCAATTCCTTGATTGAGATTCAAAATCAATATCTTTGAAATCACAGTGGTAAAAAATGATACACTTAGACGTTGTTCAGTGAGATCTGAATAGTTCTGCCATAGAACCAACAAAAGAGAACTAATTTCATTCACAGTTTCGACGTCTTGAATTTGCCTTGCAAGCTCACGAACAATCATGGACATAATTTTACCATCAAGCAGCTGCACAAAGGGAAATGCTATCAAAAGTTTGAGTCTCCTCAAATGCATAACTTTTTCAGGAATGGATATCGACTTATCCGCAAACATGAAAATTCTTCTAATGATGAACCAAATAGTTGGGGTGCTCCAAAAATGGGCCAGTGATATCCCCAGTCTTGCAATAATCATTTCAATAGCCTCATAAGTAAGATGCGGAGCAATGGAGACACGGGAGCGGGCGTATGAGTTTTTAGAGTTTTCCTGAAACAACTCCTTCAGATGTTTAGATCCCGAAACCAAGTTTAATGATGCCACTGTTTGTTCTCCATTTGAGACATCTGCTATTCTAATAACCTCAAACACGCATAGAGCCAGCTGATTTCTAAGTTCATCAATCCAAAATGACTCAGATTTTAAAATTGATTTCAATGTGTCTAAAATCTTACTTCTCATGGTCTTCTCGCTGAAACCTACGGCAATAATCAATGATAGGCTATCAACTATAAGATCAATCTTTTGGAAATTAAGAATATTCAGTGATAGCTCTAATAAGTTTTCGTAGGAACCATCCACATTAGAAAATTCCAAAGCGATCCACAATTTATAGTTGTCGATGATAAAATCATTGAATTGAGTGTAAGCAAACAATTCGAATGGAAATTTTGTAGCCTCCATCCCATAGCTACGCCAATACTTGAAAAGCTCTAGTCTGAAGGTTTTGAAAAAAATTTTGAGATCCTTTACATGGTAATATGAACAGAAATCTAACAAAGCATACCTGATATAAGGTCTGAAGTGACTAAAGGTTGATAGCTCTATTAGATTGAAAATCCCCAAGGAAATTATGGAGTAAGAGCATTTCGAGATCATCCCGATGAAAAGGCAATAGGCTGCAGCTGACTCGACGCTTTCTTGTGGCGTAGGAAAAAGCCTTTGCATCTGATTGTAGATTTGAGCCTGCCTACTGCTCTTTTGATTCTGGAGAAATGAAACAACATCATCCACTAAAGACAACGTCACAAAATTGCTTTTGGATTTTTGAGCAATGTCAATTACTTTTGCAATACAATCCATCTCGTTGGTGATTGTGAAATCTTTATTCAGCAAATTTACCAACAAACAAAGATAAGCTGAGGTTGCCTTTTCTGTATCCACTAATTGAGAGTCTACCAGATTAAGTAAAAACATAACGATATCGGTGCAATCATGTATTAAATCTGTGTCCTTAGAATTGCACCAATATTTGCTGAATTTGGAAAGGATATCACAACCAATGACAATCGTCAATTCGCTCCTTTCAAATTCAAACGCTGAAAGGAAGCGGGTAGCATAAAGTGAAATCAAACTGGGCAAAAAATCACGGCCGCAATGTTCCGAGTACAAACAAACCAATCTCTCATCATTCAAGATCGTGAATAAGCAGCTAATTTGACTATGGCAAGATTTTAGTTTCTTCAAAACGTTGAAACATTTGTTCAAAACAGCCTCTGGACTCAAACCCTCGTATATTCCAGAGATGGCGATGAAAACCATCAAATCCTGTACATAATAGTGTGTGTACTGGAGTTTATCAAGACTGGGCGCAGTGATGGGTTGCCCTTTCGAATCTCGTGAATTTTCAAGCGTTCGAATTATTCCAAAGCCTTGAAGAGCAGTCTTTTCAGTTTTATCATCTGCGTCAAAATGATCATTCAATATATGCAAAACAGTAGACACGACTTTATTAGTATCTATAGCGCTAAAAATTTTTTTAAGCGTGGCTGATTTGAGATTTCTGGTCTCATTGACTACTCGAAAAAACAAAACTAATCTGTTATCATTGATGAGAAGATTCTCATCTTCGAGCTCATCTTCAATGAGTCTAACCGCGCGATAATAGAAACTATTGTAGAAATTGTTGAAGCCCTCCATGGAATGAATTCCTTCACATATGCTGACGATTCCGAAGATCCAGCTGTATAAAAAAGCAGTATGATGTAATCCATCGTTGTGAGAGGTATGCCACTCTTCACCTAACTTAAGAACCTTTGTAAATATCATTTCAACTTTGTGTGTAGAAATTTGTAAGGGATCGGGAGAGTAAAAGTCGTGTTCTTTGAAGTTTGAGTCATTTGGTTTTCTATCAAGTAACAAGAAAAATCGAAGGTCACAATTCGCAGCCCACTGTATGCACAGGAGAGTCATTTCTCCATCATATATGTAATTTTTTTCTTGCAGAGAGTTATCGTCGATGACCAAATTCTGGGATCCACTCAACCACACAATGAATATTGCCACAAAGCCAATGTCATGATAATCATTCAAGAGATACAATTGGTCCCACTTGGACAAGATCCAATCTTGGATTTTCTCGCTTATCACCGTATTTGCATTTTGAAATGGGCTCGATTTTGTCAACTTCAAAGTCTTATAAAAATCATAAACATGAAACCAAAAATGGAGAGTTTGTCTTGATATCGTAGGAGGACCATTCACTTCGGATATTTGAATCAATGATTCGAATTGCTTTATGACCAAGGGGTCCAATCGCCACTTCATCCCGTCTTTCTTCAGCTTTAAAATTGTACTTATAAGTGAGCACGAAGCCTCTGTCAAAGACGGTATTTTGACCATGTCAAGAGAGTACCTCAAAGATTGGTTTACATGAAAATCTTTCAACTGGTCCGATCCTTCAATACGTTTATCAATTGTTATAAGCAATTTCAACGAAACGAGTGACCAATAGTTGAGGCTCAGGTCCTGAAGCTCAATAACCTTGAGAACTTCAGATGCAAGAGTCTGAGAGATTGAGTTCTCAACAATCCCTGAAAATGCAACAGAAGAGTTGCAAAGACCAAATGTCAAAATTTGCACGGCGGAGAGTGGCAGCCGCTCATGAGACATATTTTTCATCATTGCTATTATGAATTCAACCCAATTTGAAGCGCTCGACAAGTAGTCGGATATCGATTCAAACTCTGAGTTTACTATCTTTCTCCTCTTGTTGAGCCTGTCGTTGATATGGTTCGAGGAATCCCCATTGGAAAAACTGTTACTGGATGTTTGTACACACAAACGATCCTTGAGTTGAAAATATTTGATCAAAGTTTCGGACAATCCCACTCTCAATAACCACGCCACTTCCGCTCTGCTACCTTTCCGCAAATTGAGGAAACGGAAATTGAACCAAGAAATGCCACTTTGATTCTGCTCTGGTATAATCTTCAAGTTGACTTCCTCATTTGGCAATCGGAAATCATTCGAAGAACCAAGAATCAATTCAAATAGTTGGTTGATGTAGTATTTGAGTTCATTTAAATACAACTTGTCCTCAGCTGGATTTTCATCGCCTTGATTTGCAGAAGAAGAGGAAAATATTTCCTCTGATTCGTGGACAGAAACAATACTTTGATCAGCGGCTTGAACAACGTCACAGCCTGATTTTCTTTCGTGCGTATCTGTGGTCCAGCCATCGCCCAATTGTCTTGGTATTTGTGACAAATCAATGAACAGTGGTGTTAAATTTGTAAAGATGGTTATTTGCTCTTTTAGAGCCTCAAAATTTATGAATTTCAACCCAATGAAGTATTTGACGCCAAGTCTAAACAATTTATGACAACAGCCTATATCTATTACTGAAAGAGTGATTAGTAGTTGATTCATCAATCGAAAAATTATTATTAAAGCCAGAGACTCTTTCTTATTTATGAAAAACACTTGATTGTAGTAATTTTCAATGAAATCAATCATCTTGTAGCACAAGTCGCTTCTTCCTGGGCTGAGATAACCCATACGTGAAGAATCAGCATCGAAGCACAAGTTGTGCAAGGATCCAAGAATTTCAACTAACGCTTTCTCATTTGAGACAATACTATTGGACTCCTTCCCAATTCTTTCTGAGATCAACTTGTTCAAACTTTTGATGAATAATCTAGCAAGCGATATAGACTCCTGAGAAGTAAGATGATTTCTAAACTCTGTCATCTCCATCAATATGTTCACCATCTTGGAGAAATCAGAAATAACAGGCTCGAATAACTCATCTTCTCCTTTCGCATTTGTCAAGAGTAAATTCTGGGCAATTGATTTCAAAATTGATTGATAATACTTGAACTTGAAACTCTTCTTGAATTTGTGGGTTTTGATCTTTTCGAGCAAGCTTTTTAAAAGACGTGAAGCTCGTCGTATTCTGTCATCGATAGTATTCTTCAGTCCAACTTTAGAATATGCCACTTTCTCGATTGCAATACTTTTGAAAATTGCATCCATGATGGAGAAAAGAATTGAAGCCAGGATCTTGTTTATCGATGCACTCGATTGAGATATGAATTGTTCCAATTTGACAAGACCGTCATTTCTGTCCTTTATCTTGGTTGATTGTAGAAGCCCTAGTCTTGATATTGTTAGTTTAAATCATTCTTTTTAAGCTCCTTTGCTATCATACTTTACGAGGAAGACAGAGTTACTCACCGATTAAGTCTGATTCTGCTTCAATACCATACGAAGCCATCATAACTCGAGTCTCGCTCACCTGTTAAGAAAGAATTGACCGAGATAATTTCAGCTTCCAACCAATAATTTCGAACTGGTGAAAAGCCCAGTGTGATTCTGCTTTACGCGAGGTTTTTTGACTTCCTCTTACGGCAATTTGTGATGAGATCATTTATACAATCAAAACTAGATGCTTTCTATTCTTAATACATCGTTTAGAGAGAGAGAGAAGACTTTGAGAGACAAAATCAAAGAGTTGATGTATTCAAGCGGAACTCTATGCCTTTTCAAGCTCCCGCTTTACAGAGCTTTCAAATAAATCACAGTTTGATTTCAAGATGAAAAATTCCCATTAGCTATTACACAATACATTGATTTAAGAAATAACAGACATCCATTTTTTTTCTAAACAACAACACCTGAGTTTGAAGCAATACGTGGCCACAAATCAGCACATTCTTTACCAACTGGACCAGTGATAGCTGAACCTTTCATCTCACCCTTTGGATTGACAATAACACCAGCATTATCTTCAAAGTATAAGAAAACACCATCCTTTCTTCTCCATGCCTTAGATTGTCTAACAACAATAGCTGGCATAACCTTCTTTCTCAATTCTGGCTTACCTTTCTTAACGGTGGCCATGACCATATCACCAACTGAGGCAGCTGGCAATCTGTTCAATCTAGCACCGAAACCTTTGACGGCAATGACATACAAGTTTTTGGCACCAGTGTTATCACAACAGTTCATAACAGCACCTGTTGGTAAAGCCAACTAAAAAATTACAATTTCTGTTAGTATTCATTGGTTTGAGATTGATGAAATGTTCAGTTTTTTTGGAATCATGCGTTGAAGAAGTGAAATGAGACGACCTTTTCTTTACTTTAAGTTCAACCATAGTAATGTTATGTTATCCTGTATTCTACCGTTGATTTTAGCATTTTCAGTTAGCTGGAATTGTTTGCCCATATAGTGGACTAGCAGACGCTTATTAACTGTGTGGTTCCACTTTGGGATACCAGTAAATAAGACCTGGCATGACTTATGTGACATGATATGATGCTCAACGTTTTGTTCACGTTGCTAGTTTGATTCTATGATCTAGTCTAGTCCAAAAAGCTCCGATCTCTAGTACCATTGAAACATATTATGGAGATGGAATATATTACTTCATGATTCTTGTTTTCATAATTTTCATTCACCCATGGATTACATTGAACTGAACACTTTATATTCAAACTTGTTTGATTGTAAATATCACATACTGACATACGGAATTTGTTTCCTGAAGCACCTGAACCTGACATTGTTTATGTTTATTATTGATTCGTTGTTTGTATGAACTTCAATTAAGTAATAGGTATTGAAAACTCCTTTTCTTTAAAGAAAAATTTGATAATTTCTTCCTTGTTTAATTTTCATTCTCATATCAGCCAGCCCCTGTTTAGCTTCCATCTCAACCATAGAGAATTAATTTTTTGGTTTGAGCTAGTATTCGAGTCGCACACACTACCATTCTTGGTTCAATTTTTTTTTCTTCAAAAGTCCTTTGAGTGACTGTGTTTTCATTCTTCCGAACGCACGTGATCATTATTAGGGCTTACATTTACTATTATTTTTTTATTTTATACTTATTTTACAAAGTCGCATCGCATGGCTGATCTCGATGAGGCTTTTTCGAAATTCTTGCAGAAGATTAACAAAATAATTTTTTTAATTGCTTTTTTCAACTTTAAATTCATGCATTTTGATCCACTATAGAAATTTCAAGTTTGCTTCTCTATCTCCTAATCGCGCATGTCTTTCCAACTTAACCTCCACTTCTGTTATTGTAGGGAAGCTCAAATCATCACTTCTGGAACAATCTTCACTTGAGTAACCCAACCTGGAACACAATTTTTTCAAAATCAACTTATATATTATATTCACGAAATGAAGTGGTGAAACTATAGGTATCAGGAGGTGAAGCAGTGGTTCTCTGGCGGCAGAACTAAAAGCCTTTCCCTTGGCGTTCTACATATAGTCGAGAAACGTGGTCGGATAAAAGCATACCCTTGCCTCTCTAAATGTTTCCACTTTTGAGCTTTAAATTCTCAAGAGGGAAACATTAGCCAAATGTTGCCATTTAATCAACCGGAAAAATGACCCAAGAATATAATTTTGCAAAAGCTTTGGTAGATTAAAGTATTATAATACTAATATATTAATATCAATCTCGTCAAATGCTTCCGCAAACTACTTCACCTCTTTCTTGACAGTTTATGATGGACTGTTCGCTGTGTATACATTTTCTTTGATGCGAAAGCTGCGCTTCATATATAAATAAATCCAAAGAAGCTTGGATAAAGTTATTGTTGTCCATCTCTTATAATATATAGTCACATATATCTCATTCACCTAAGATGAATCACTATAATAGTGTCGCAATCTACTATAGATTACACATGTTGTTCAGTCCTATAAAGTCTATTTATGCAGTGGTCTATCGGCCGACCAAGTTTACTATTCAGCCTCATTCTCAATATGCTGCTGAATTTTATAATCCCAAAACTCGAATGGTAATCCGCTTCTCAACTTCCTCGTATCTTACTATCTTGACAGCCTACTGTTTGTAACTTCTCCAGCACTAAAACTTGATGAACGAAACTAGGTCTGATCAGATTAATCAGATGTATAAGATACCTCCCGAATAATTGATCTTAATGGTTAGCAAAAAAGTAGTAATTATGCAAAAAACATCAAAAACTATGCACGCCCCAGCCTTTTGGGTGATGTTTGAACAGAAATAATTCAACAGAATATTGAAATGATCAAAATTTTAGTCTTGTTCAACATTGTCTTTGAAAAACTCGGGACTGTTGAAGGTTAATCAAAGCATCAATGCACAGATTGCGTGAAAACAGTAAATGGAACTTTGAACCACTGCTCAAACCACATCCAACAGATACATATATACAGCTTGATCTCAATTCCCCTCGTGGTGATCTATGTCTGTTCTATCTCAAGGATCCTATACCTGATGGAACTACGTCAGATACAAAAAAGGAAAACAAGTTTGCGCCTATTCCTTGCCATGCGGCAGGTAGCAGTTCATATAGAGCCGGTAGCGGTGACCTGCCAGCAAGAACTACACTCAAAAAATTCGAATTCGAAGCAGCGGATTACATAATTCCTGTAAGGTCAGTGCGGATGAGGGAGAATTTCATAACTTCCATGAGGAAAGGTGCCATGAGCGACAAACGGTTTTATGAAAAGTATGGAAAAGCAGCTATAGAGGCTTGGAAGGTGCCTGAAGGGGAGAGCATTTTCCGAGAAGTGAGGTTTCTCGAGCTAACGAATCCTGTTTTCCCTGAAGATCTCAGACGGGAAAACCTTGTTGGGAGACTCTTCGATAAAAATATTTTGACACAAATCACGGATTTATTAAAATCTAATGTTTCTGGCTTGTTTAACACAAATAATAAAGCTGCAAGATTGATCGATGACTATGAAAAGTTTGTTAGTATGTTGGGTGACAACCTCGTTGCAAACAAAGATACCGAAAGAAAAAACCCTGTGAAGATGGATGAACTCATGGCTACATCACAATCTCAGGTAAGTTTACGGTATGTGGGATTAAATACCGTTCCTGATTATGCTCTTGGTATTTCACTCAAAAAGGACAATGTCTTTATACTTCCGTTGGCTATCGGTGAACTCAAAAAGCCGTCTAGTGGCCTCAAACTGGCGTACGATATTATAAATCGCTCGCCAACCACTTTTTTGGAAAACGAATACAAGAACATCGAATTAACTTTTGATGACAATGACATCGTATCCAATGTGGACGATAAAGATAATAACACTAGACCAGCCGCAAAAGCTTTAATATTCACATTTTACAATGCTATCATGAAATTAGTTACACAGATGGTGCTTGCTGGGGTAAACAAGGGATTTTTAAGTGATTACAACTATATTATACTTATTCAT
>JAKTUO010000054.1:0-63137 GCA_030556755.1 Nakazawaea anatomiae | reverse complement strand
GAACTTATATATGACTACATAGTTGTATAGTGTCTAGGTATATAGTATGTAGGTATATAGTTTGTAGGTACATAGTCTGTAGTTGTATAGTATGTAGGTATATAGTGTGTAGTTGTATATGGTATTCAACTATCACCACTCCCGTCTTCAACTCATCACTCCCGTCTTCAAATAATCACTCCCGTCTTCAACTCTTATCACTCCCATCTTCAAATAATCACTCCCGTCTTCAACTCTTATCACTCCCATCTTCAAATCATCACTCCCGTCTTCAACTCTTATCACTCCCATCTTCAAATCATCACTCCCGTCTTCAACTCTTATCACTCCCGTCTTCAACTCTTATCACCCCCGTCTTCAAATCATCACTCCCGTCTTCAACTCATCACTCTCGTCTTCAAGTCACAGCACTTATATATGTTATGAACTTATATATGACTACATAGTTGTATAGTGTCTAGGTATATAGTATGTAGGTATATAGTTTGTAGGTACATAGTCTGTAGTTGTATAGTATGTAGGTATATAGTGTGTAGTTGTATAGTATGTAGTATGTAGGTATATAGTATGTAGGTGTATAGTATGTAGGTATATAGTGTGTAGTTGTATAGTATGTAGGTATGTAGGTATATAGTATGTAGGTATATAGTATGTAGGTATGTAGTATGTAGTATGTAGTATGTAGGTATGTAGTATGTAGGTATGTAGTATGTAGTATGTAGTATGTAGGTATGTATGTAGTATGTAGACATGTAGGATGTGGACTAGTACGTATTGTATTGATGTAGGTTGCTGTGCAATTAAAGCAAATGATTTGTAGGAATATGACCGTCGCTACCAACCAGTCGGCTGTCAGATTTGTGACGGTGATACCAAAGATATATATTAGAGATATGTTGATCTAGAGAGAAAGGGGGTTCTGATCTGGGAACATCTTGGTCATAAAGGTGTCGGGCGAATACAAGAGAAAATACAGACAATTTATGTGGGTGAACAGTAGTTCTAGCAATAAGTCTTATAGAAGTATCTTATTTGACGAATTTTTGAGCAAGAATTAATATCAGCTAACCTTGTTCTGGAGTCATTCAAATGGATATTTATCGCAATCCTATGCAAGAGAATTGCTAACACAAGGTCCGATGTTTCTCAAATGAGACAGTTATCGAGATGAAAACTGTTCACCAAATTAAGTTCTCGGAGAATGATGTAACTAATCCAGTTAATGCATTGTCGTCTGTGAGTTATGAAGCTCATAGTCACCAGATCTGCGAAGTAAGCTCTTTACTACGAGAACTTCTATTGAGATACTTGTAAATTGAGATAAGAAGAATTAAATGTCTTTTCTCAAGATGCCATTAATTTTGAGCACTTTATATGATATTTGTTATCACCAAATCTATTGAGAGCAGACAATAAGAGAACAATTTTAATGATCGGCATGTATCAGATTATCAATTTGAGCCTTAAATCACTTCTTGATATCTGTTCTCCTTTCCATCATCATTAGTTCCTGTTTCATATTTTGTTGTTTTGATATTTGAAAAGCTCCTTTTCATATGTTTAAAAGCATATTGTAGCAGCTGATTTCAATAGAGATTTGAATAGAGAAAATGAAATCTTTCCCACTGGGAAAATTTACACTAAGATTCATCTCTTTCAGTGGCTTTGAGTTCAAATTTGCTAGTATATATATTGTAATATTTAATTCTCAATCAACTTCTCTATGGAAAACAAAAACTACCGTGCTTTTGAGCATTCAAAAGATTCAGGAAAATACAGTAATGCACAAGTTCCATACCATTATAGGCCACTGGTCCAAAGAGAATTGGTAATACCCCAGATTTGTGCGTTTTATGAAATTTGAAATTTTTTGAGTTGAATATACCAAACATGATTTTCATGCGATATTCTGAGATTACAAGCACCTAAGTGCCATCAAACTTGTTCATTGAAGCTGGATGCTGCTGAATTATTGTATGCACTCGTAAAAAAAATGATTTTATTATCATCTATCGTCCTGGTACGGAGATTATCTCAGCCGCAAAGGTGCTGTGGGGGAACAAGTCACAGTCGACTTGGACTTGGACTTGATAAATTTGATTATAAAAATTTCGACAGTTCATAATATCAGCATCGAGCAGTTTACCACGACATACATCTGACAGCTGATCACCAATAATTGGGACGCTAACAGGATCCTAATCATTGAAGACATTTTTCTCAATCATCGGGCAACTCTAGAAGAGACAATCCAATACAACATATACATTCACGTAGTTCATTTACGGCAAGGAACTTCCCGAGCCACTCACTGCGGACGACTGCTCCCATCAGACCATACAGTACCTCAAGAATAATTTCTACGGATCTTACTCCGATGGCCTGTACATCTGATGCTGCTGTCTCCCTCTACTTTTTCTTTTCCCTCTCACCAGTTTTCAAAAAGACAACTACTTAAGGAACGAACAAGTACACCTCCTTCCAGAGTAGCAAAAGTCAATTGATTAACACGAGTATTTGTGAGATATCATCTGAGGAATCATCCAATTATCGTAATGATTCTCAATAGCGGAGAAACTCAAATTTATGGAGCTCCTGGTATTTCTATGTCTCATAACTTTAACAAAATAATGCCTTTGGGACTAAACTAGAGCAGACGCCCGAGATTGGAACTCTAAAAATGAGACAGAGACTTAATTTTGTATCTTTTTGAAGGAATGTAGCTACTAGGAGAGATGATTTATCGTCGAAACATCTTTGTTCTCTCTTTCTTATTATTTAGCCTCTTCTTTTACACTGCTTTTTGAGAGTCACGTGACTTGATTTCGAAATCAAACACAATAATTCTTGTAAAAAGTGTAGTAATTATGGTCAGTGTGCAGTGTTTACTATCAGTTGGCAGTACTTCTTGTAAAAGCGTATAGTAATAGTAAGTAATAGTTTGAAAGACATTTTTTACTAGCCACCGATTAGAGTAGTGTGAGAAATGAACAGCTTTGAAGAATTTGGGGCATATATTTCTGCCCAAGTTGCGATCCTATTATTTTGACTATATTTTTACCGGCATTCAAACCATCATCTGCGTTTATGTTGATGATATTTTAAGTTGTAAAAAACACCGCTCTGCACATCAATCGCGTGCGAAAAATTCTTCTGGCTGCTTTTGAATTCAAGGAGTTGGGTGTACCTCGTCATTTCCTCGGTATTGACGTATTTGCTCAAATTTATGGAGCTCCTGGTATTAATATGTCTCATAACTTTATGAAAAATAATAAAAAATGAAACTCCGCGACAGGGAATTGAACCCTGGTCCCCCGCGCGACAAGCGGGGATTCTAGCCACTAAACTATCACGGATTTTGTTGAGAAAACTTGAAAATTTGTGCTATATGCTCTCATAATTTGAGCTTAGACCTTCCGGATACGGCATTTTTGGTGATGATCAACGACCTCAAATTTATCGCCTACGGTGAAATCCATAGGAGCCGACATGAAAAATTAGAAGAACTACGAAAGATTGATACATATATTACTGCATATATTTGATATCATCAGGCAAAAAGCTATAGCAATCCCGGAACATATGTCCATCGAGTATTTGTAAAGCATCAAGTCAATGCCTATCCGAGGCCGATCGACTTAGTAAAATTATCATGTGGAGCTAGTTCATGCTTTCTGGAGATATTCCTAAGAGCTGGGTTTCCCACCAAGCGTTTATTATTATTAGAAAATCCAGCATCTAACCATGATGATTGCATTCGAAAGAAATGTACCATAGTGTAATTATTCATCGCATTCTCTACCATGATCATCATTGATGAACTACGTGAATTGCAAATGTGAGAATGATTGATTTCTGCACCCAGGTTTTATAGACAGCACTTTGGAGATGCAAAAGAATATCTATACCTCTTTGTTCAAACAAAGTTGGTAGACTTGTAAAAAGAATTTGCATTCATTTTTTCTTATCAATCAGATCAAAGCATTCCTTATTCAGTAGCAACACATCAAGTATGAAAGCGTGTCCTCCATTCAACCTCAAACAAATCTTCAAGTTATGTAAAAACTTCATGAAAAACTCCACCTCCATCTCATGTGGTAAATTGAAACTCCAAGTTCCGGGTTTTAGCTCATATTCGATGAATTCCGATAGGTCTCTTATCAACTCATTTGGCTCTTGATAGTCTTTATACGTCTTATTGAACTTGGATTTCGTATATGACTTGAACTTTATTAACTCATCGTAATGTTGTGTAATAAATTGAGAGTCATCAGGCAATTGATTGTAGGTTTGCGATTTGGTTAACTTGTCTCGTGAATTATCAATCTGCTGATTTATTGGCTTTATGAGAATGCTAGCATTATCAATAGATCTTCCACGAATGGGGATAGAAACATGAATCAGCCTGGCTGTTATCATTGGCATACTACCAGTTCTGATAAATATCGATCTGTTCATCACTTTATTCATTATTACGCTATGCTGATAATGTGTTATCTATCGGCTTTATCTTCAAATGACAGCAAAAAAAAAAAAAAAAATCGTTTTATGAGCGTACTATTAACCGCCGCCATCACTTGCACAATCTCATGAAAGTCCATAGTGATTTCAATGCCCTTTTTATGCTGAAATGTTAGGTGAATGTTCCTGTTTTTAAAAAATTTAGGCAATCATGTCTTCCCTTGGAGACCGCTTGATCTCTAATGAACTTTCTAGCTCTTACATGTGGAAACTAGAGTCGGTATAAAGTTAAGGCTAACTCAATTTACGCACAACTCTATTGCTTTTGGTAAGCATCATTTGTATTTAGTGGTGGAATAAAAGTTTTTTTTTAACTGCATCACATCCATATGCTTTATAACTGCCTACTTAAATGTCTACTGATGTGATCCTTTCAAATTGAGAATAACGTGGGCCTGGGTCGCTGAGTACTGCTCTTCCAATCTCGTCTTAATGGAACTTTCCATACCATATCACTTTTGGTGTGCCACTAGTACAACACTCTTCTGGCCTGAGTCATCGGGGTTTCTGATCTACTTCATTACATTACAAATCTTTATGCCATCAGCATGCCCTAATCTTATGAAAGTGCAAAGAGAAAACTTGTGTTAGATGAAGTACTTTATATCGGCATAAATTTATTAGAAGTATTCCTGGAAACAGTAATCATATGCTCGATAATCAACATAATTTGATTATTCCAACTTAGATTCAAGTGAAGCCATCAGTAGTGTTCTTTGTACCCTCTCCACATTTGTTTGAATTCATGAAAGCCGTTCCTTATCCTAATCTATTTGTCGATTTCTTAAATTTAACGAAATGAAGTTTACAGTTCTTGAAGTATATTGTCTAGCAATCTCTTTTTTCTTGAAGTGAAGTATACGTCTTAAGAGTATCTTCTGACTATTAATGATATTAAAAAACCATAAATATTAATAGAAACATATACAAATACGCCGACGTAAAAAAAACTTTTCAACAGTCCAATTCATTAATTTCATTAACAAAGTCATCAACAATCTTAGATTTCAATTCAGTATCCAAGCCGAAATCATTTTCTTTTTTACCAATAAATATTCTTAAGTTAGCCAAGATTGATAACGCGTATTGGTTCAACTTATATTCAATCGAATGATTTTCTCTATACTCAATGGAAGAATCTGAGACTGAATCTTCGATATCCTCTTCTTCGAGTAAGTGAAATGGAAATATGTTGATGACAGAGTACAAAGATGTGAATGATAACAAGTCCATGTCAGCCAAGTTCAATTTTTTGAACAACAATAAAAGCTTGGACTTGTCTAAATCATTTGAAATAATTTGTAACTTGACTATACCACAAACCAATGAATTTGAATTGATGTCACTGCCTGCAGTTTTAGCCAATAACAAAGCTTCATTGACATTCAGCATTGTTGGTTCAACCAATGATTTCAAAAAGAATAACTCGATGATTTTTGAAGGTAAGGTCTCTGCGAGAGTTATGCAATGGCTCAACGAAGTTTGGATGCTCAGTTGTAATTGTTTTATCTGAACTTTAACAGTATCATTTTGTTCATCCAACTTTATCAATGTCTCAACCTCAACCAAAGATTTAAGTGATCTATTGAAATCCAGCTCAATAGCTAATTTCGATACAATTTCAAATGGGGTAGAAAACTTGATGAAGTTTTCATCTTTCTTTTGTAAAACTTCCGCGTATCTGCTGAACACAACGTCATCCTTCCATGTATTGCTATAATCTTTCAAAAGTGCTTTGATATTGTCATTCTTACAATCGAGATCAATTGATTGTTGTGCTTTGCTCCAATACCTCTCGCAAATAGCTGACGTCAAAAACTTGAGAGTTGGAGAGCTATCGGCGATGAATCTCAAGTAAATCGCCTTCAATAACGACAAACTTGCAGTATTCTTTTTGAAAGATAATCTGAGATAGTTCAATACTAAAGTACTCACTTTCAAATCGGCCGAGGCAACTAATAGTGGTTGATAAGCCTGAACTTCATTTATTGTCAAAAAATCATCAACTAATAAACTTGGAGTTGTCAAATACTGGATGAACCTCAACAATGAACTCCATTCAAATGGACTAACTTTTTTATTTTTGTCATCTTTGGATGATGGTTTTAGAAGTGGTTCAAGCATGTAAGCCAACACACCAAAGACAAACACCAGCTTCATCAAACCGAACAATGGCTTGAACATAACAGAAGATGTCTGATTGGAGCCAAATGAGAAAACAGGGATGGCAAATAGACTTCTTCTGAAATTACCATTACTTGAATCAAAGTCATCCAAGGTGGAGGCACCAACCAAGCAAGTCAATCCTCCCATGATAAGATTGTTGGTCAAGGAATTGTTTCTAGATTGCTGACGTGGAGGTGATTCCGTCATTGACTGAGGGGAATGTTGTTGAGTTTGAGGTGGCAAACTATCAGCACCTGTTTGATTGACAACTAACTCTCTGAGCTTATCATTCTCCTGATTCAGAACCTCAAGTTTATACTCCAAATGTCTTATATATTCGGTTGCCTTAGATAGTATGGTAGCTTTGTTCAACTTCTTTGCCGGCTTCAATCCATCCAATTTACTTTCATCATCTGTGTAACCTTCGCCTTCGTAATCATCCTCGAACTCACCTGTTTCAACCTCATTATTAGAGCTTATCTGGCCGTTATGAAGGTTGTGATTTTTCGATATCAATATACGAAGAGCAGGAACACAGTTTCTTAGCTCAATAATCTTAGAGTTGATGTTTGTTCTGTACTTTTTTTCGATCAAGTTATGTGATGACTTGACCTTTTTTCCTGGTTTGGTAATACCGCTACTTGATGAGCTATTTTTGGATAAAGTTGGAGGAGATAACGTCTCAGCTTTTAATAACGGCTTTCTTCCTCTTTTACCCTTTGGCTTTGTAGCAGCATCATTCGATTGTGGTTGGTACCCAGCAGTGCTCTCAGGTGAAGAGTTTAAAGAATCAGGGGAAGAATTCGATGACTCTACCAAAGCGGGGAGGTTGAATTGGTTTGAAGTATTCGATTGGACTGCTGTAGTTTGAAAGTTGAAGTCACTAGAAAGTAAGTCGTCAACATCCATATTTTGGTCAAAAGACAGGCGGTTAAAATCAAAGCCTTGTTCTTGTTTGACTAGATCCTGTTTGAAATTATCGCCAAATAGTATTGCCTCTGGAGATGAGTCTGATGTTGGATATGAAGGAGAGAGTGAGTTGTATGTTGAGTTCGAAGGACTTTCATTCGAGTAGATATTGTTGTTGTTGTTGTGGTTCATATCGATTTGATTCAAGTTTACTGAAGTAATTGGATTAAAACCCACAAATAAAGAGTTATTGAAATTGATATCTCTATTGTCATCGAAGTAGTCTTGTTTTGACGGCTGCTGTTGTAATTTTTGCATAGATCCATCGTTGGCACCACCTGCATTGTTCAATGAGGATAGTATCGAATCGTAATCATCAAAGTTGAGTGACATGGCTAATCTTTGTGTTCTCAAGAGGGCGAATAGCAAACACAAAAATAAACAGGATTCTCTAATATTTTTATTAAAACCATTATGTACAACGCTAGTTCAATTATTGTCCCCCAGTATAATCGATTAGTTCCTCTTCGCCTCGATGAAACAAAAAAAAAAATTAATAAAAAAAATAAATAAAAAATCATACGATTTAAGTTTAATGTGGTAGAATTCATAAAAAGAAACAATAACAAGGAGGGAAAGGGAAGAAATCGTACCAGAATTTTACGGATACAGTCACACCTTCCTAAAATATTAGTGCTAAACCATTTAGGTTTTAAACCCGTTCAATATGATTGGCTCTTCGCGGCTACGGTGGTGTATCTGCTATGGGTATCTCTCAATATTGTGCTACTAATAGTAGTGGCAGTAGTAAGCCAGGGACCGACGGTCTTAAAATTTAGCGCCGGGTGTAAACAAAAAAACCCGTGTAGGAGCGAATTAGATTGACAGATATATTTCTAGTAATTTACTCAAAAAAATTATTTGATCCAAAAAGGATGGATGACCCGATTGGCGCTTATACAAAGTCAAAAGGATTAGTCCGAGTTGTTTAAATTATCGAGCCTGATTTATACCACAAGCTCCGGTAAACAGTCAAACCCCTTCTTTTAACGGAAGTCCCTTCAGTTGTTATGTTGACATTGTGGTTTTAAGTGGGGTAGGCTACTGTTGTTGTTTTTTTCTCATATATATCAATTAAGCCAAAGAACAAAAACTTGAAGCCATTATATTAAGATTGCAAAATATAAGTAGTCAAAGAGAGACAAGAGTTTGGACATCAACCGTAGCGATGCATAGCAACGTTTTACTGTAGTGGATCTAGAAATGAGAAGTACAACAATTCCCTGTCTACTCAGATAGAAGGCGACTATAGACATCCCTAAAAGGGACACCACAAACAAATAAAGATTATTTTTTTGATAGTTCAATCAGTCAAATGAATTGTTGCGAATGATGCGCTAATTCTTGATGGGAGATGAGATAAGTAATAATAGTAGTAGTAATTAGTTGATTTTGTACTTTATTTGTGTCACTTCAAGGATTAAGATCGAGTACATTTCCATAAATATACATTTGACCAAACTTAAAAAATTGATCTTGATTACCTGGATGTAAAACTCTAACAAAGAGGGTGCTGGATGGTTCAAAGAGAAAAATGACTCGGAGAGGTTGTTTTAACGTCATTTCCACATAGATTTCAAACAACCATCTTGCTCCCCATGTGGAGAAGAAAACAGTGCCTCCCAAGACTTTCATTTAAAAAAATAAAAAAAAAAATGAATGCGAGTTCTCTGGATCGAACAAAGGACCTTTAGATTACAGAACCGTATAAATACACGACTTCAGTCTAACGCTCTCCCAACTGAGCTAAACCCGCTGCTTCAATATGAAGGAAAATTTTGCTGTTTACCATACTTGCATTGTGTTTTCGGAGATCATTACACCACTTTTGGTGAGATTATATCTAACTCTCAAATTTATATATATAGATGTTAAATCCTACTGATATGATAAATCATTTTGATCTCCAAACTCTTGGACATTTGATATTGGCTATTTGGAAGTAAAACGTTGATTTATATCTCTTCTAATTATGTTAATTTGTATTTTGATGGCTTCTATTACTAATTTATGATTCTCCTTCCACCTTTTCTCACTCTGCTCATACTCAATTACCTATCTTTAAGGATCAGCGGAACCAAAAATTACAATCTGGTGAATAAAAAAACAGAAATATAAAGTTTGTGATGAAGTTCTTATTCACATAAGAAACTCATTGCAAGAAGTAACGAAAATACAACAATCGCAGGATTTTTTAACACCTACTTCGACGTTTATTGATCTGATACGGTACCTACTGTTGAAGTCAAACCTCGATACCAAAAGTACTGGGAAACATGGATCCATTAGGAGCCGAAACTGGGTCTTCTAGACGTGCTAACCACATACACTATAAGTCCCTGTTACGGATAGTCCTCATTTTTTCTTGTTATCACTTCTTTCACTTCATTTTGTCCCTCTATACTGTGTAATAGTCTGATCATCAAAACTCTCAAAGCTTTTTTTCAGATTATACTCTGACATGTCAACTTTTCACTTTATTCAAAGACGAGTTAATATACTGCTTTTGATTACATTATATAGTCGGATAACTTCAGTTTAATACCAACATTAATGATAATAATTTTTGCACTACTTTGCTTCACTTCTCTTTCATGGCTTATCGACTGGACAAGGTTTACTTTCTACTGTTCAAGCTCTTTGGTGTTTTTTCCCTTGATCTCAGTTGCCGCATTTCCGCTCAAGTAGATTGTTATTATTTCATATAGTGATTATTTAGCCCTCAGGGTTACATGTGGCTAATCGCTGTGATATGCGGTGCCGCATTGAAAATTTTGTTTCTTAAAGTAATAAACACAACTTGAATTTAAAGTAATACTATCTACTCATACCTTTTTCACTGGATAAACCATCTCATCTTTGAATGTTCTCAATATAGCACAATGTATCATTTGCGACTTAGCAGTGCCTCAATAAAGGATATTAAATCTGTATAGGGAGAGTTTGAAATCAATTTCTATTATAAAATAGAAAAAGGGCTATAAACTTTTACAGTTGGAAAGAATGCGGAAAAACCTTTTATTGTGAATTCAATGATCGATAGCTGATTCAAGCTTTGCATTGTAGCAAAAAAATTCAAGATTTTTTTCTATATGATTACGGGTCGGTGATTGACAAATGAAGGAACGGCTAGTTCAATGCAACCATTTTTGTGCAAAGCTATTCATATCTGTAGACAGCTCCACAGGATTGTCTTTTCTCTTAGGCTTCTCATTGGCAACTTTGTCCTTAACGCATTTGTGAATATGAGCCAAGTACTCAGAGTAACTGTAGACTTTGTCTGAAGATGTATCTTCTACCAACATCTCCATGAATTCATGTTCTAGACCATCAATACCAACTCTACATATAGATACAGAGGCAAACTCTAACTCCAAATAGTTTTTGGTGATATATTGGATCAAATTGTTCAACTGAGATGAGATATGAGTTGACAACATTGGAAGTTCATCAGTCATTGGATCAATGTCCTGGATTGAATTAACTCTTTCTCCGAACAAATCATTCAATAACAATGAGTTCACTTGAGGATGGACCCACAAGATCATCTTTTGGCCATTGAAGGCAAGATAACAACCACCATTTTGAATACTTTGACCCGACAGTCTCACTGAACGTGGCATATGGAAATACCCAGTCTCACTGTAAGTGCATTCTTCATCATTTAAGTCATGCACAGCTATGATCAAAGGATAAAGATTGAAAGCTATTTTCTCTAACGTCGAAGAGTTCAAAAATTGCCAATTCAGAACTTTGAGATCCCCATTCAATACCAGCGACCTCACGATTCTTGATTTTTGAAATGCCAATGCGTACATAGTCAAAGCCTTCAATGGCTCCGGAATGATAAATTGCTGTGAATGCACCGTACTACCTGCTACCAAGGCTCTGTACTGTGTTAATGTGTTTACCAACTCCAAGTTGCTGAAGTTACGCAACGTTTGTAATGTTGCAGTTGGCAACTTGGCCAACTGCTGTCTCATCCACAAGTTTGTGATTGTGTCTTGATCAGAGCTGCTGAACACATCACCAACCCTTTCAGTAACAGCGCAGACCATATTGACCACTCTCACTTTTCTAATACCAGTCTTGTCGGTGTACAACAATGCAGCCTGGAAATGAGCATCTAATTTAGTGTCTAACTTACCATCCAATGTAAAGTCACAAAAAAAAGTCTGCTCAGTGTTCAATGAAGCGATGGCAGGATCGGCAGAATCCTTTTTGTAAAAGTTGCCATAGTATTCTTGAACTTGAAGTCCACTCGAGCAACGGATTTTCAACTGTCCCTGATAACCAGATGCATGGCTAATACAGGCTTTGAATTCGAAAACCAATTTTCGTTCATCTCTATTAAGAATGAAATTTTGGAAGACTCTGATATTTCCGCCCGTTTTAAAGGAGATTAACCCAGTATTCGCCAAGTCCACCGATGTAGGTGCTATGACAAAGAGATCCAAACCGATATTGCAAAGTGCAAAGTCAGTTGCCAACTGATTATAGTAAGGCGAGTTTGCTGATAAAAGAGATCTTTCTCTCTCTATTGCATTTCTGTTACTCGTATCTTTGTACTTTAATGCTGCAGCGGTACCGCCTGAAGTTGGCAAGCTGGTTAGTACGGATATCACCTTACCACCACCGAAAGATTCTAACGCCAACAAAGACAGCTTCAAGGCAGGGCCAAAGCAAGGCTCTGGGATCTTGAAATGATCTTCAGACTCTATCATATTTAACGTATCCTCAATAATTGATCGGGACTCAATAGGATCAACAAACAAACCCTCATAAAATGGAATGAAGGGATCCTCCAAATCACTAACAGTTGAAATTGAAGGGCTCTGCAATGACGGGCTCAAATTATAAAAGAATAACTTCAGATCGAAACCTATCAAGCAGATTTTTGCACCACGTGGTAAGTTAGATTCTCCACCATCGTAGATAGCTTGACGAATACAATCACCGACACATTTGTGAATACCTTGAGACATGGATGATTCACTCAAGTCAATCAAGAATACATAATTCAAAGGTGAAGGGTCCTGATCTACAACAGCATTGTATTCTTTAGGCACAATAAAATCAACCACTCCCTTATGTAGCTCTGGTCTTTCATAATGATCAATTCTTCTTCCTGAAGGATCTAAAGCAGCACCATAATTAGGAGGGCAGTCACTTGCAAATTGACACATGTTGCATATCATTTTATAGGAAGCGTTGAACTGCATTTGGGGATTCACATATGCACGACAACGACGACAACGCGGTGGTCCACTCAGTGAAGCGCTGAAGTCAACTACGGGAATCTCCTCATCTGCAGATGGAGCAAATGGTCTAACCATCAAACCTAGAGGTAATCGTGTTGCTTTCAATAACTCGTTAGTGGCTGGTACGCTGTACATTGACAATCTCATGAAATTTGGTGGAGTAACACCTTGATCGACAAATTTTGGACTTTGAACTCCAACCATTGGCGGATGAACGTTCTCAAAAGTGCGAAATTCCTCAACATTAGCCCACTCTTGGCTAGCCTCATAACGCAATGTGGGAACTTGCAAAGATGCTTCTGGATTATAAACTTGATTTGATCCAGCATCTGGAATCTGAGATATTGTCGAGTTCTGTTGCAGAAAACCTTCAGGTTGGAAATTCTGCTGTTGATGATGCTGCAGCTGCTGCTGTTGAAACATCATCGATTGGCCAAAAACTTGTGACTGAAATTGTTGCGACTGTTGATGGAATTGTCCATTGACTGGCAACGAAGCAGTCGACGGTGCTTGTCTCATTCCTGGATGAACTGGGGTGCTATTGGCCGAGGAAGCTGCCATCAGAAAAGTAGGCTGAGAAGGAGTGAATGGAGAGCCACTAGCAGATATGCTTGGAGGAAGATTCCCGTATGATGGTGCAGGTGCAGTGGGAACATGAGGAGTGTTTAACGCTCCATCGACCACGTAAACGGGTCTTTTCTTTCTCGAACTAGTACCAGATACTGAACGTGCCTCGTTTGTTGGCCTGACAGGAGCATTTAATGCCAAATTATCAATCTGTCCAGCCAACAGATCAACGTTATACTGTTGGTTGAAATTCTGCTGTGACATTATAGCCGTCTGTGTGTAGTTTGTAAAATTCGTGTTTGGAAATTTGGATGATTTTTTTCTCCCTTGTGTTGTTGTTGATCTGTGTTTTTTGACGTGTTTTTTTTCAATTAGACAAATCAGACAATCACATAGCAAAAACATTTTGAACAATACACTCGAAACAACAATTAACTCCCTCTTTACACTATTTGCTTTATTTTATCTATTCTACTCTCTAAATCTAAAACTATCTAAGTTCAAGTTCGTTGCCTTTTCCAAAAACGATTTTGTGACTGGATTTTTTTTCGATGCATCTTTGGTAAAATTATCCTTTTCGAAATGCTTTTGCTGAGCATCAACTCTCAGTCTGTTGAACGACTCTGGGGATATCGCCTGAAGTGGAGTTCTCTTCAATCCAGGAGCACGGAGTTGACGACTTTTTCTTCCCAGTTCAAAACTAAACCTATTTCTCAATCCAATTCTGACATCATCAATTATCAGTTTTCGGTTGACGCTTAAAGAGAGTTCTTCTTCACAACTTGGGGCCGCCTTGGTATGCAATGTGACAGTATTATCAGTCTTTTTGGAGCTCATCTCAGTTTTTCTTGCAAGTGATGCCAGAACGCTCTTCTTCGATAAATCTGTAGAAGAGTCTTGAATTTGAGTCAACGTCTTTTGTTCATCTTCTTCGTGCTCGGATAACTCATCAATCTCAAACTCGCTCGAATTGATCTCTTGCTGAAGAACATTCTCGAGATCTAATTGTACCAGGCTATTAGAATCCGCTGACTCATGGGTTATCTCACTGATATTTGTGTCGTCATGAGAATCCTCGATATCGAAGCAGGAATGAGATTCATCAGCATCCGACACAATTTGATTTTCACTCTCGGTAGCGTGTTGATCGTGCTCGGAGTCAGCTTGAGCAATAATTGATGTTTTGCCAATGAGCCCATTGCTAGGACCAGTCTCTTTTTTAACATTGGTGAAGAATTTGCTGAACTGTAAAGAGTTAGCGTTGGGTATATTTCCACTCAATATTTTTTTTCTTTTTGAAGTGGGAGATAATTTGGTTTGATCGTGATGGTGATTGTCCTTCAAATGACTTTGCATGTGCTCAATCGGCGATACTTGCAGGCGCCTCTTAGTTGATGTCGGTGTAGTGTAAACTGCCTCCGTCTTGGAGGATGAAAAAAAGCTATCTATACTTTTCAATCTAGGCAGGTTGGTTGAAATAGGTGTGGAGTAAGCTCTTGAAGCCATCTTGACAGGAGTATAGCCAGGAGAGCTCACTGGCTTACCATTGTATAGAGAGCTTGTCCTTAGAGCGGAACAGCCCTTTGTGTTAAGCAAAATTGATTCCTCTCTCGATACAAGTGGTGTTTTTTCTATGGGATGCAAGTCACCAACCGCAATCTTTTGATGAATGGTGTCGTTCAACCTTTCACCAGAGCAGGTCCGCATCATTGGAGTCGCTTCAACTGGGAATGGGGCTAAGTTGGTTGGTGAATTTGAAACAGGGTCAAAAACCAATTGGAACTTGAAAGCATAACTCGCCTGTGTATATTCTTCCATGAAGTTTTCGGGTACGGCAAACTTACCTTCTAATCTGAGTGCAGCTAGTATTTTTTCCATTGAACCATATCTCTTCACCAATGCGAAAGCTTTAATGATTCCTATACCTGTAATACCTTTTGTGTAATCACAACCGCTCAACACGGCTACCATAATCAATTGCTCTGGTGAGAGGAATTTCACAGGCACTTGTTTGCATCTTTTAAAATTATCCTTGTTTATTTCGACACATTCTCCCTTGTCATTTAATTTTGTTATTAGTCTGTTGCAGCCAAAAATCAATAAATCTGAATCTTCACTTATGATTCCATCCACTATTCCCATTTTCTCTAAGTAGACCATTTGAGAATCCGCCTCATATGGTGCAACAACGTAATTGATTTTACGTTTCTTCAAGACTTCAATAAGCAGTTTCGCCATTGAAGGAGTTATATCACAGGATTTTTGGAAACAACTGAAGGCTAATTTGGAGTCACCCTTTTCCAAAGCCGCGAGGCCATGTCTTTTGTACTCACTTCTCTTCAGCTCTCTGTTCACTTCGGTGCCATTTTTACAAGGCAAGTAGTCACCGTCAAACACAAAGTAGGGAGTGATTCCAAAATACTCGAGCATCTCCAATCTTTTCAATACATAGTTTATATATTTGTTCGTAGGTCTATCTTGGGCCAACTCCATTGTACAACCCATGATTGATCTGTGTAACCAAGCATATGTGTCAATTGCCAAAGTTTTGCCTTTATATCGCATCAATGATGTAGGTTCCTGTATTTGCTTCAACAGCGGAAGCAATCCAGTCACACCCATCAGTCAATTGTCAGAGTTTTCTCGAAAGTTTTGGTGATAGCGCTGTTCGTCTTGTTTATTTACTTCTTACATTTGAAAAAAAAAAAGCTTACAAAACAAAAAAATGATTTGAACGTGTTGTTGTGTGACGCGAGAGCCCAAAAGAGAGTAAGACTTTTCAATTGTTAGAACTCCAGTCTCAGAATACGTTCCGGATGGATTCGACAGATCTGAAACTTTCGAGGCTCAAGGCCAATTTCCCAGAAATCAAGGAAGAAACGGTGTTGTTGGAGATCTTGATTTCTTGTGGCGGATCTTTAAAACAAGCTGAATCTATATTATTGGAGCAGTTTAGCGACGACCCCAAGAAGAAGAGAAAATTGGAAGAGAGTTCATCAACAAAATACCAATCTTCAATAAAAAGCCTCTTCAACGGAGGCAAAAAGTTCCAAAGTTCACCGATCTCCAGCATCAACAAATCAAATACCAAAACTGTACTACTTCACGATAAGGAGGACATCGAAGCGACCATTCCATATGTTACGTTTCACAAGAATTTCCTTCCACCAGAGACTGCAAATAATATACTAAGATACTTGATGGATAATAAAGGAGAGTTGAAGCCGAAGAGTTTCTACATCCATGGAAAGAAATGCGAATCACATCATAATAGCGGGGTGTTTACTAGCACCGACTCGCCCATTGACAGGGAAGAAAAGTTGATGTACAACGCTGAAAAAATAAGGTCATCGGGTAAATATAATGATGATATGAGAATAATGCAGATGTTGGTAGAAGACAAGATCCAGCAGGCTTTGAGTGAAAGACCCAAGCTGGCATATTTTCTGCCTACAAGTTGGACGGGCAATTTTTCTGTATGTAATTCTTTCGAGACTCGGACAAACAATCTCGATTGGCACTCCGATAGACTAGCTTACATTGGCCCTTTACCCGTTATTGCCTCGATATCGCTTGGTGCAACTAGGGAGTTCAAATTGAGAAAAAACTATCCTGTAAAGCTGAACCCACATCCGATATACTCATTACCACTTCCACATAATACTTTGTTACTTATGTTCTCAGGCTGCCAAGAGGAGTATAAACATAGCGTGCTAACATCAGCAACGCCAATAGAAAACCATCCAATATCGGGACAACTAAGGTTCAGTTTAACCATTCGACATTACATTCCCAAATTTTGTAATGATGCACCGGTTTGTAAATGCAATATGCCTATGCTTTTGAGAAGATCTTATAAGGATGTTGCTTCAAGAGGGAAATATTTTTGGCAATGTGAAAATGTCTATCAGAATGCAGAGTGTGGGCTGTTCTATTGGGCTCAGTTCGAAAGTGACGATTTAATAGCGGATGACGAGAAAAATTGTTCTGTGTGGGTCGCAGATGATGATAGGGAGAAAATGGATTATTTGAAAGGGCATGGAATTGATTACGACAAGGAAAGAGGAATTTTTAGGTATACATGATGACTGTGTTAGGAAATTGATACGAATAAAACTTCTGATATGAATATGAACCCTCTGAAAGTAGATTAAAATGCTGATATTAAGTTTATAAGGCAAGTACAAAGTTAAGGGTTAGATTTCATCAGGCCGAAGCTCATATATATTAGAGACTTTATAGGAGCTTCAAAGTTAGGAGTTCCTTAGCTTATTTGGATTATTAAAACTTAGTGCGTTGACAGCCAAATGTTTGCACATGCTTTCTAGCAGGCTTTTGATTTTTCTGCTGACATCTCTCAAAAAAAAAAAGGTGAGCAGCAATGAAACGTCATCGTACATCCAGCCATCAATTGAGTTACCAGAACATTAGAAATATCAAATATCCAACCGGCGAGGTATTGAGTTAAATTCATTGATTGAACTCAAAGTAGACCAAGCAGTTTACGGATTGAAAGCTGTTGTTCATCGATTTTAATCATCAAGTAATACTTACATGGGTATCTTAGGAGCAACTTTCAGAGTCGCTTCAACTTTGAACGACGTTATACCTTTCACTCCACAAACAAAAGAAATATATGATAGGGCCGCCAATTATGATGTGTTGAATATACTTCCAGAATACACAGTTGACGATGGTAGTGGAACCGCCACCGAGCACTCCACCGAATTCGATGATGCTTCGCAAACCTTAGTGAATGATGATAATCTTTTCGAAGTGAGCGAGAATTCGATTAAACTGAACAAGATTAAAGAGAAGTTGATACTTTACAGAAGGACAAAAGTTGCAATTACTGAGGGAGATGAGCATTTCAGTGCTGATAACATTATGAAACACGATAATGGGCTCACAAAAAAAAATCTTGATTCTTCATTTTTAAGTACGAGCGATCCCAAAAACTTTATAACAAGCTCCAATATTGACGATACAGATGATGATGACGTTGAAACAGAGTTTAATTTTGAAGAAACAATTGACGATGCTTTAAGTTACTTGTCAAAGGCATTCACAAATGATAGGGTGATGCATGATGAAGAGTTGTTTGAGCAATTTTTTTCAAATTCAATGGTGCAAATCATTAACTACGTTTTCAGGAATAAGACTAATTTCAAGTTCAAAAAAATTCTTGATTCTCTTGATAAGAGTCTCAAGTTTTATATTTTGAAGACATATCTCATGGATGACTCCCTTGTTAATGAATTCAAAGACCAATTTAAACAGTTTTATAAGCAACATCCTAACCGCATACCACCACCTCCGGTCATGGGTCTAAATCGGTCAAGTACCACATCAAGAGCTCAGTCTGGGGCAAATATATCACAACTCAAAACAGAACAACTCACTTTGAAAATTATTCAATTGACTATTGCTTTATCGTATAGATTTTGCAAGTTTTTTGTCAGTGTGATTTTTCCCATAATTCAAATGATGTGGTTGGGGTTTTTGGAGTTGAATGAAAATTACCAGATTGTAAACAGGTTAAGCGTTTTGATCATTTCATTTTTCACTTTATTGATCGACCAATTGTTCATCTTTGTTGATAATGGAGAAGGATTAGATCTCAACTTTCAATCAGAGTCATCACTGGGTGAACAACAACCGACCAGAGGTAATGGGTTGGGGTTTTTCAGTAAGCCCTCCAATCGAGCATATTTTAACATGCTGAGGACAGTTTTAACAGAGAAACTTGCATCAAGAGGTGGCAAAGGACATCGCAGCGTCCAAGTTACTAGTACACTTAGTTAATCATGATATTGTGCAGGTCACAATATGGAAAAAGGGATATTTATAGTGTATGTAAAAACGGAACCCTAAAGAGACTTTTATTTTATTGAATTACCTGTGGCTGGGCTGGCGTATAACAAACCCTAACAAAAAAATATACAGAAAAAAGAAACAGTTAAAATTTTTTCTCTCATGGTAAGTGCTCCATAACCATTAGAAAAATTTCAAAAGAATATAAAAGCAACTTCATCTGCTATGATTAATTTAGTTTTTTTTTCTTCTTTGTCGACGTACTTCAGTAAGTAATGTATCAATAGCTTTGAGCAAAAACATTCAAAAATGTGTTTAGTTGCCAGCTTCAACAACAAATTGTGGATTATCAGTTTATAACTAACACCTTGCAACAGTAGGATCATTTCTATAGGTCACGTCCCTCTTTGACTCTTCAAAAGAGCCACTGAATCCAACTTGGTTGATGAGGTAGATACCTTTGTGCCCTAAAGTGAGAATTATTTAGCTTGTCTATGATCCTTAGCGGTCTAGTCATCTATTCATATTTTGCCTTTCTATATGAGGATTTTTGCTATTTTCCTTTGGGATAATGGCAAATTTCTTTTGAAAGGAGCGATGATCTTTACCCTCCATGTGCACTTCTTCGTGAAGGGATGTGGGTTGGGTGGGCACAAATGGCTGTCTGACAAGTTACTTATATTGAAAAATTTTATTTTCAGCTTTTGTTGAAAATTTGGTTTTTCAATTGAGTGTCTTGTAGTTGGTGTGAATATGCTGGTATAGTCGACGAACCCAATATATATAGAAGTTCAATAAAGGAATCTTTTATCATCCATCAAATAAAAAAAACAAAATTTGTAGTCAAAACTATCTAAACTCATTATGTGATCTTTAAATTGGTATGAACTCGAAGTAGGTTATGAAAGATGATAAGCATTGTACAGATCCAAAAGTGGAAGGAAATTAATTGTTAATTTGCTCTTAGTAGTTGCTGGAGTAAATAAGGTTATCTGCATGGATAAACATCACCACTACGTGGTTGTCATAAGCACATTTCTCGTGTTGCCGATTAAATAAAATTGAGAGGTTGTTGCTAGGTTATCCGATCAATAAGTCACCACTCGATTGACTAGCAAAGCAACATTTGGAAGTAAATTTACTCCTTCTCTTCTCCAGAAAGCAACGCGGAGAAGTGTTCACAGGCAAATGAGATGGCGTATAGAGTGTAAAAGATCTCCAACCTCATGAGAAGAATCGCGTTTTTTGGTGTAAATTTTATGGAAACAGTAAACAAAAATCTGAAGGAAAAAAAACAACACGATTTTTTGTTTAATATGTGATTTTGTCAAATTATGTGTGTGTATGTGTGTGTATACACAAAATTGGAATTTTTTTTATTTTTTTTGTGAAGGAAAGATGTGAAACCTATTTTTGCGATCAAGTAGAGAGAGTTTTGATCCCATTTCAATCGTTCAATTGTCTCACATTTCTCATCATCGCCGAATCACTCGTTCTTAAACAGGCTTGTCTGTCAAGCTATTATTCTTTCCTGGATCACTAGCGCTATCCTTATCTCAAGAAGTGAGTTCAAGACGCTGAACGGAACATTTGAAACCATTCATCAGTTACAAGCAACAACATCAAGAATCAATTATAAAAGTTTCAAAACAGAGGCAGACAAACTGAAAAGCACTCATCGCAACACACTACATTTTGATCCTCACTGTAGGTCTGATCCATCCTATTATATCATAAAGCGATGAGTTTTAATATACCTCACGTTCCAGCTGGAAGTGACTTCAAAGGTATTAAATCCCTGATGTTTACACAAAAAGGTCAACTCAATACAACGATACCGCCAAATGCTACTACTGATAAAAACAAGAGAATTCATCAACCAAAGACTTTATCATCCCAAGACCAATCATATTTCGAGGATTTGATAGACGTATCTGATATCGAAGGTATCAATGACATATTGGATGCAAATAAGGATGATGTCGAAACTACTGATTTGATGGAAAACAACACGCTTTCTAAGTTGGAGAAAATGACCAAAGGAATATCACCAACAGATATCTCTACCGAGGCTGATGGTTGGATGGATGAAGTATTCAATACCAACATCTATGGCATGATGAATCCTGATGATACTACAGAGATCATACCTAATCAAATTTTTTTGGATAGAGGCTCTCCTAACAACGACCTTACTCCAGATGCAGATATATCTCCATTAGACTTCAGTACACAGATGAACAGTGCGCCAACGCCATTATCTGATAAAACCAATGTCATAACTTCTCTGTCAAAGGGTACAAGAAAGTCATCATCATCAGTGGCATTTGATATCTCCTTAAGACCACTCATCATAGAGGCATTATCAGCGTTTGTCGATTACTTCTTCAATCATTATAACCTTCGTTTTGCAAATGACGGTCATAGTGCCAGATTGATACCGAGAAATGAATACATATCAGACTTTTTGATCAAAAATCATAACAAGAGTTATAACAAAACAGATATAACAAAGATTTTAAATTTTTTCAAGAGTACTGATGACGAGGATTTGATTGAACTCATTAGTTTTACCGATAAGTTGAAGGGGAAACATGTCAAGGATGTGGCATCATTAAAGTTGTTATCAAATCATTCAAGCAGATTATTGAAAGTTCAACAAGAGTTTACGCCTCCCAGCTTCCCAGGTCTAAGTACCAGAGAATCGTCAATATCATCAATTACAGGAGTCGGTCAATTGAGCATCGAACCAAAGAAAAACAATGTTGGCAAAGCTAAGTTTGAGCTCAATAAGTTTAGAATTTTATTTAACTACCACAATGGCAAGGGATTCAAATTCTCAGAGTTCGATAGAAATGAGGTCCAGTCCACAGTGATTTCAAGCTCAGTGAATGATTTGGATGACATCAAGAAATTTGCAAAAGAAAGTGCTGTATCTAGTTGTTTTGAAGATTTACAAAGAGTACCGCTTTCTGATCATTTTTTACTCTGTAATGCATCTTTGGCATTGAACAATTGCACTTCGTCCTCATCACCGGCATCGGTGTCAACGAAAAAGAAGAATTTTGATTTATCATTGGGAAATTTCATATCCTCTGTCGAATTGTTATACCATATTCCAACAAAACCAGATTCAGCGTCATCAATATTGAACTATCAATCTTCAATTTCCATTTATAATAAGGACAGGTTGATTCATCAAAAGCTGGAGCCTATAATTGGTTTCAAAGTGAATCCACAACTTGAAGATCATGATACATACAATTTGAAAATCCCATTTCAGTCAAGCTTTTGGGGTGGATACTTGACATGGCTACTCAATGGGTCGGATGATGATAGCGTCAATGATATAGTCATCTCTCAAACAATTATGAATGATGATTCTCATCAAAATCAGAATATTGTCACGTTGATCTGGACTTTTGATGAAGAGCCATCAGGTTTAAATACTGTTGATTATCAAGTGTTTGAGATTGATGATGTCTCAAGAAACAGCGCATCATTCGAAACGCCTAAAGCTGTTCGTACCAATTCTCAACCTTCATCAGCCCCAATTCTAAATTCAAAAGTGATTTCCAATGTCATTACTGGAAGAAGTGGTTCGTCAGCAAGCTCGATAAAATCGTCTTCACATAAAAGAACGAGGTCTAAGTCATTTAGTGAGTTGGAGCTGAGTTACACTACCTTTGAACAACAACAACAGCACCAATTCAGGATGCTTTTACAACAGCAACAACAACAACAACAACAACAACAACAACAGCAATCGTTTCCTAGACATCAGCAACAACAACAACTTATGGATGATGGGGCTTCTCAAAATATGTTCACACCACCTAGGTTCCCACAAAAGTTGAATCTTGAATTTGACCAAGCACAATTATTTTCCCTGCAAGACATAAACTCAGCACCTCCATCTCAGCAGAGATTTATCTTTTGTCCACCTTCACAACCGATACAACATCAGTTTCCTCATTCAGCTAATAGCTCTCCCTTTTTAGCTCAACAAAGTGGGTTCAATATGACTCAATTACCCCAGCAGTCATCTGAATTTTCTCAACCACCACAGAGGCCTATGAACATCAAATCACAATCATTTAGCAATCTTCCAAATTATAACAGAAACGCTTTACAACAACCACCAATGAGGTTTATCAATGTGCCGGGCCAGACCACTAACTCAACCTACATGGGGCCTCAACAGCAGCAGCAGCAGCAACAACAACAGCAGCTTCCAACACCACCATCATCCTTGGCACCATTTTCATCAGCATCTTCAACTTCATCATCATACAACTCTCAAACTCAATCAGCTACAAAATCATCTTTACTGACGCCTCCAACGCCGTCGATGCCAGCCCCATTACCGCAACAGTCAAGGATCAAACAGCATGTCTTTGCCATGGAAAAACCTACCAAGGCATCAAGACAAGCATCGAATTCATCAACTTCATCGATATCTTCTTCTGGAACCATACCGTTCAATTCAAGTCCAAGTAGTAACAACAATGTCTTAAATTTCAAAAAAATGAAGGGAAACTTTGAGCAACTGTTGAAAATTGAGTTTTATCGACCACCAAAGAATTGAGATTATGCTATCTGATTATCACAAAAATGCACCAATATGGATGTGCCCAAACTTGATCAAAATCTTTTCATTATTTTTATTTTTTGTTTTCAAGTATTTTTTTTTTCTGAAATATTCACGAATATTACTTACGAGTTCAAGTACTAGTATACTCAATAGGGGTCCCAAGGTGGGACCATCATCATGAGGTTCATGATATAATTAACCATACAAATGGGAGGAACAAATTTTTTTTTATTATTATACATCATTGAATTTTTTATTTTTATTTTTAAATGAGAACATTTTTTGGATAGGGATTTTACACAATCACAAGTTTACAACATTTCACTGATATCTATACTGCACTATTATTATGAGTTTTTATGTATTAGTTTATCACCTTTCAGTTCAGTTTTTAGCACTCCCTCCCGCCCACGATCAAAGATAGTTTTAATTTTGGAATTACTTGATTTAACTCATGATTTTGGAGATCAACAAGTATAGTGGATTGAGAGGTTTTTCATATATATATATATACATCTATATATTTAAATTTAAGCAGTTGTTTTTTGTGTTCAGTTTGTGATGTTTCTGTAATATCTTTGAGAAGTGATTGTTTATGTTGTTTGTAATTGTTCGATTAAACTCAGGAGCGGGTTGAGATATAAATTTAGCGCGCAAGCCAATTGAGAGAAGAAAAAAATAAAACTTGAGGCAATCTTCCGTTATGCAGGCGATGAGGGCTTAGAGATAGATAAATTGGATGAGCTGAATATTATATCAGGCCAACGATGAGGGCTATAGAAAGTCATTGTGACTTATCCTTTGAGAAGATTTCCTGTCACCATGGTTTTACCTTCTCCACTCATAAAAAGTATGATGTTGTCTCTATATTTCTTGTTGTTATCAATTAATAAAGATTCCAAAAGGGTGTGAGAGTATTGCCGTTTGAAATAATATTAATCACAAAAAATAATTTTTTTTATCTTTATAATATGACGTTAAATGTGAGTGCCTTGCGGGACGTAATATTTTAAATCTCTACATTTTTAACTGAAATAACTAAATATCATCATAATCATATCCAAAAGAAATGGTTATAGTACCATGACTCTCTCAACCAACTCCCTCAACTTCAAGAGATTAAAACAGCGTATGCACCGGATGCTCAAGTCAGCGGCGGCGGCGGCCAACACCACTACTGACAGCCAGTCTCATCCTTTCAAGCAAAACATTGGTTTCATACACACAGATCGAATCCATGGTATACTACCCATCTCAATACAGAACTCAGACATACAAATGTTGACATCATCATCATCATCATCATCTTCATCATATTCGTCAAATTTTGATGAGTGTTTAGGCCAACTTGAAAAATCTTTGGGACTCTGTCACTTACAACACAGTGGGCAATCAAAAGATGACCCTACTGATTTGAAAATTCCTATTCAATTTGAAGCTCAAATACGACATAAGTCATTCACTCCAGAAGTCACATTTATGAGCGACTGCCTTTTAGAGACAGACGATGAGGAAGAAGAAGAAGAAGAAGAAGAAGAAGAAACAAATGAAAAGCAAATGGAAATAAGATCAAATAAAAATTTGCAAGAAAACAGTTGTTTAGCTGGATCTAAAAACACTGATTTGTTTAATGTTATGAAAATTGATGACAAAAACTCTTTGAGAGACAATTTATTTCCACTGATAGATGTGCGGCAGTTTGATCGCCAAGACCCACTGTTCATATCCTTGGCTCCGTGTGGGATCGAGGACATATAGCTTTGATGTAAAAATTTATTCAAAAACAAGAGATACTAGAAATGGAATGAATTCAGTAAGTTGATTTGTCAGCCATTTCTATAATGAATACATCTTGCACACATGTCAAGTGTTATATTGGCAAAGTCTTGAGTATAAAGAAATTTCCTCTTGCAAAGACACCAAATTCGAGCCCTTTAACTTCGTTAATTAACAGTTTTGGCTCATCAATGACAACAACCACAACATCATCAATTGCTGATGAAAATACTGCAATAAACCAATAAACCCAGCTGAGAGTAAAATTCCTATAGCCATTTCAAAATCAGCAGCAGTTAGAGAATCAGCTGAAGGAGTTGTTGACTTTACGAAAGTAGCAGCAAAAACAACAGATATAACATCAACACTATCAAATGGTTAGGCAGGGACAAATTCAACTGCTATCATCAGTGATATCTCCTAAATTGAGATGATTGTCCGTGGTTGAATATGACACTGAAGTGACCACATTCAAGTTCAAAAAATTATAGCCATCGATGAAAGAAACCATTTCATACAGGCAAGTATTGACACCCTTTTCATCATGCAACATCATTGTTCTCTCTGTCGTCCTTGGAAGATTTACAAAGTCCATCTCTATAATAACACACCGGCACTGATGAGGTGGAAGGTATGAAAATTCAAATCAATAATGAAAACGAAGAAAAAGAAATCCAAACCAACATATAAAACACACATATTTTACGTTAAGTCTACCCTTTACCACTATGGTCGAATTTGGTAATGCTAGACTACTGGTTCGTTGAAGCAGAAAGTTGAAGGATGCTTACTCGGATCTTGATGTAATTGCAACAATATGAGGCTGATGATAAGAGAGGAGTGATACAAGACCCAGAATAGGAACAGACCAGACGAGGATAGGGATGAATGCAATCACAAGATAAATGATTTATGAGACGAGGAAGGCAAACAATTAAAATGTTAGTGGGCTTTAAAATATATATTCAGGAAGATGTTGTCGAGGAGGAGCAGTCTTATTGGGAATCACTTGGCATAATTTGGGGCCTCATCAATTGTAAGATCTCAAAGAGATCTCAAAGCTTAACGTCGATTAAGTACCAACGTAAAGAGGCAAAATGAAAAACCTTCAATTGAAATAGACAGAAATCTTTATATCAATATTTAGGCCGTCCTTCTTCGTTCCACAGAGCTGAAAGATTATCCGAGTACGCTGGAGGTGCTCAAATCTGGTTGAAAAGAGAAAATTTGAATCGTACTCGTTCTCACAAGTCAAGCAATACACTTGCTCAAGTGTTGATTGCAAAGAGATTGGGCAAAACTAAAATTGTTGCAGAAACCGTTACTGGACAACATGCTGTTGCCACTACAACAACATGTTCCAATTTTGGTGTGCAGTGCACAATCTCCATGGGTGCTGAAGATGTAAGATGTCAATCGTTAAATGTGTCGGAATGAGAATTTTATGTGCCGAAGTTATTGCCGTTATGCAATTTGTATTGCAACATCATGGAATATCAACCGCGAACAGAAATGACGAGGTTGTCCCTGAACCATGAGTCAGTGATTCAAACTTCGTCATCGAGCCCGCCGTCGAGTTCGCCGTCAAATTAGAATGAAGATGAGCTTGATGGGTTTTTTCCTGGTTCATGAATACAGGAAAATTCATACTATATAAGATAGGAGACACAATACTAATATTAGATAACAGCCGCTAGCACGCTAGTATGTTTTTTCTTCCAAAGCCAAGTCAATCAAGTCCTCAGGTGATCAACCTGAGAAGGACCATGTCGAGGAAATGTTCACTCAAACGGGTAAACAGTACACACAAGTAAAAACTTTTCACTAATTGCCAAAAATAAGAAGCTATATATATAGGATTTCCCATATTTTAGCTCATATTGATATTTTCACACTGTACGTTATATTATTATAAGTATACAACATTATTCGATGCTATATACTGTAACTAGCTCATACGAACGTATGATCTCAAAACTTGACGAGCGTTTCCGCACCATGAGTAAGCCTTTTCAATTATTCTTTATTTGTGTTTGCATTGTTATTACCACAATTTCAGGGCTACTTGTTTTCCGACTGCCATTTATTCTCATTAACCTGAGCAAGAATGCTGTTGATGAGTTAGTTAAGTGAACTACAGTTACACGTGTGCAATGAGCTGTCGATGGGGCGGTATATTTGTTCAATTTATATTTGCCAGTTACGCAAGCTGTTTCAATCGGTACATGTACAGCACGCAAGCTGTTTCAATCGGTACATGTACAGCTTCCTTAATTGATGCCTTTAGCGATGTAGTGACTACAGGAATAAGGCAAGACATCTACGCTTGTTTGTCAGCTTTAGGAACATTGTTGTTAAAGTCAGTTGGCAGAGATTTTATCAGCAAATACGGCTCAGGGTCGGGCTGGCAATACAACGGGGGCAGCGCAGAGACTGATTCAAACGCGTCTTCTCATGACGAACTCAGGAAACGCGTGGAGGGACAGTCTTTAACAGCAGGAGCTCACTACTATACACATTTTGACGGTTTGCATCAGTCATTTGATGATGATTATTCTAACATGCTCTCAAATCTAATTTCTACTACAGCCCCTCACCATTTCAATAACTGCTGGGATTTTTCGGCATACCATGTCAACACGTCTGGTGATTTCGTTCATGCCCTGTACAGTTTTAAGTTTAATAGTACCTATGCCGTTCATACAGTTGTGGCATATCCTACAGGGGTGACAGAGGCAGTCAAAACATTAGCTGAATTTGACGGCATCAACATGGTAGTACTGAAAAGTAATGAAACGTTATCGAAAAGATATGATCATAGTGGACTGTGGATGTCTTACACCTCTTGGGGGGTGGATGTGGGTTATATGGTCGACTTGAATAACTGGAACGAGTGGGGCAAAGTATATGATGCACAATATGACTCAGCTCCTAATTGGGTTAGCCAGACACAGTCTTGCACTAATAATTATGAATGCTATGCCATGAAAGCTAAAGCATGTGTAGCTATTGGTTTTAGCGGCAAAGAAGGAGCGGATGATGCTGAAGTAGGAGAATTTTATTACCGGGCATATGGTGGTTTTGATTCGCAGTGCTATTCAGCGTAAATTAATATAGAAATGTGTTGAAGTAGGCACATTTTTGAATTTCAGAGGTGTGTCTGGACTAAGGCTTTCTCTTGCATCGAAAGAAAGCAGCGGAGGTGGAAAAGTCATAAATTTAACTAACAAAAAACTCTCCATTCAGATAATTTCTCAAAACTTTTCTGTAAGAATCCCTTTGAAAGGGATTCCATGAAATTAGAATTGGACCTTCTAATGCCTCCTTCTTCAAACAAGAAAATGTATTCCTAATCATTATGTAAGTGACCAGCCGTCATGCACTCTTTTGTGAAGCGTTTTAAGTACTTTCAGATGAGAGAATGTATACCTATAGTGGAAGGCGCTTTGGTTGTTGCTCGCGATCAAGTCCACCTGGAGTAGTAAACTTGCTTGTATTTCTGTAAGGCAGCCAAATTTCACACCGCAACTAAGACATTCAATCAATGTTTGATGAAATAGATCAAGAGTCTTGTATTGAATATTTTCAATGTCTGGATCGGGAGATGATGATTGTTCAAAAAACAGAACCATTTCGGCATTTATGGGTGATTTTTTTAACTTCCAGACCAAAGCAATGGTCGCTTTGTTTTCTATAGGCACAACCATGGTAAAAGCGACATGTAATAGTATTTTCTCGTGAGGTAAAGCTGTCAAAACTCCTTTTTTCTTGATTTAAAGAGGAAACTCAACCAGAAAGAAAGGGATACTTTGAGCAACGTTATTTGATCCAGCAACAGTAGGTGATGTTCTAACTCGGATATTTTCACTTCATTGACAGATAAAAAATGTGCTCTTCAAAGCCGAGATAAACATCATTGGTACGTTATCTCTGCACTGCTTTGTTTGATCCAAGAAGTGATGTGATGTAGGGATCGCTTTTGATCGAACAGTTTCAGGCAAATGTGCACTACTAAATGTTATTAAGTGTAAAAAAAATCAAAAAATGAAAAAAAAAAAAAGTTTCAGAGATGAAAAGAATATTAAGATCATTTAGATTGACTTGGATAGAATCATATATATATATATATATACAAAGAAATTAGATACTCACATCATGTCGCTTTCGAAGGGAATTTGGTCTAGTTTTGCGAAAAGGTCCCCTTCATTGACAGTGAAAAATGCGGCTGTAAGGACAGCTTTGCTCAGCCCTAATTTGCCAAATGGACCAACCTCGTTGAGAATGCCTCTGAACAAGAGAAAATATGAATCTCCAATTGGCATGGATGAGATATATCCATTAGCTTACGAGGTGTTGGAGAAAGAGAGTGAGACATTGTATAAGAAAGTGGAAGCTTTGCTGAAACAGATATCAGAGTCCACAACTGAAGATGAAATAAAAGAGTTGAAAAACAATATAGAAGACTTGATGATCAAAGCTGAAAAATATAACCCAACAGTATTATACAATGTTAGATATGCTACTAACTCATTGGACATGACTCAATCTGTATACAGAGCCTACTTGAAAGAGAAGTGGGAAGGCTATGGCAAAATGCTAACGATGCAAAGGTTGGAGACGATGAACGTTATCCCAGATACACTACCAACTTTGGACCCTAAAGTTGATGTAAAATTGAAGTTCCCACACAATAACATCGAGAAATGGATAGAACCAGGAGAGATATTGTCCTCAAATGTCACTTCCAAACCACCACTGTTTGAAATCATTGAGTTTGAAGAGGTCAAAGAAGCATTGTACTCAATACTTATCGTTAATCCTGATATACCAGACGTGACAAGCCGTTCTTTCTCTTCTGTATTGCAGTGGGGTTTACAAGATATAAAGTTATCCAACTCAGATAGAGAATTTACTCCATTGAAATTGGAAGAAAACCCTGACTTGGAATTCATCGATTACTTACCAGCAACTCCAGAGAAGAATGCACCAACGAATAGATTAGCCGTATGGGTGTTCAAACAGTCTAAACCGTTAGGTTTAAAGAAGGGAGATGTTGAAAGGAACAACTTTGATATAAGATCGTTTGTTACAGAACATAATTTGACACCTGTTGGAGCTCATCTTTACAGAAGTGTTTGGGATAGAAATGTCAATCATATCAGAGAAATTTATGGATTGCCACTGGGAAGAATTTTCCACAGAGTACATCGCTGAACGTTTTGTATAGAATATCTAATACTGGAGTTTTTTTGTACATAGTTTGTTACCGTTGTCCCAAATATATAAACGCTAACTAGCCGAACTTCATAGACCAAAAAAACTAAATCATAAAAAAAAATTTAATTTTTGGCAGCACTTCACAGATAGATATCTAAATCTACCTCTTTGACTTTTTCTTTGTATGAACACCAGTTAGTTGTTCGTCTCAGAGTGCTAGATTATGCCAGAAGTATGTAAAACGAATTAAAACACTGATATGAGATTAATTTTGAATACTGACAACCCAACTCAGGAATTCGACAAAAGACGAAAAGAGCTTTTGGAATTGAACACAAATGCATGGAATGGTGATGTTATAGAATCTACTGTTAACTTAGATTCTTCTATCAAGAAGAATAGCGCAGTGATTAAGAAGGTGAGGCTCTTGAACCATGACTCTCAAAGCTCGTTATTGAAAGACATCTCAACCACCTCTTTGACCAAGTATCTATCAGAATTGATCAGCGCTACCGTTGAAGGGCTTGCGAAATGTAAGAAAGATGATGATGTACAAGCCGCTGTAGAGGTGGTATCAGCACTTCACCAAAGGTTCACAACTCAGTATACGCCTTACTTGCTTTCGGAAATGCTATTCGAGATTGCCAACCCACCAAAGACCAAGACATTGAAAGCCGATAAAGAAGAGGTGGCAAGAATAAATAAACAGAGAACTTACTTGAGATTGATAACAGAGTTTTCTTTCGTCGGCATATTTCCAAGTGATGTGGGTGAGATTTGTGATCTCGATATGTTACCAGCTTTTGCTGCACAGAGAAGCGACAAGTCAAATAGGGAACCGCTATTATTATCTGTGATACGAGAAGTCGCCTATTACAATTTCAAAACTGGCCTGTCCATCTCTCTGATAACTTTTTACTTAAAGAAATATGCACATATTTTCTTGGACGAGAACTCTGACTTATTATCACGAAGCATCAGAGATTCTTTTATGGCCTTTTCCGACAACTATACCAATCTTGTCTTTGAAAGAACTATTTCTCTTCAGAAAAGTTTGAAGTATAAACAAAACAAAAACGACACAATTGCAATGAAGATCGGTAAAACCGTTGATGGTATCGAACAGGAAATTATAGACCTTGAGGAACTGTACGATAAATTCAAACTGCTTTCACAGTTCTTGAGCGAAACGTTTGATAGACAGCTACCCGATTTCAAAATAAATCAGATAGATCAAACAGAGTCTATCATCACTCTGGTTAATGGCGGAAAATCAAAAGAACATGACTCGTTGATATGGGAAACGGAAGAAATCAAGAAGTTCTATACCGAAGTGCCAGACATCTCATCTACGATTTCACCAGACATATTGAACTATCGCTCTACCGAGCTGCAGGACTCTAAGGAACAAGAATCTGGCGATGGTCTAACGCTGGGGGCGAAAATGACCAAACTTTTGGAAATGTTGGATTCTTGTGCCAGTCTGAAAGATGTTGACAATGCAGTCTATGAGTTTTGGTACATGAAATTGAACAACAAGGCGTCAAAGAATAGACTACTTAGATATTTGAAAGATTGTGAGGAAAGATCGAAGTTGAGGTACCTTGCTAGATTCATTGTCATTAACAAAATTCAACTACCTGAACTTATAAGTGAAATGATCACTTATCTTGATGGTGGTTTCAGATCACAGATACATTCGAGCAGGTTGAATTTCAAAAACATAATATTTTTCTGCGAGTTGATAAAGTTCAAACTGGTTCCTATACATGTGTTGTTCCACAAAATTAGGAGTTTGATATTGAACATGGATACACCAAACAATATTGAAATACTTGGAATTTTTTTTGAAAATTGTGGCAAATTGTTGATGCATGATGAAGAATATGAGGAACATATGGCGGGTATGCTTGAATTGTTGAGTGAAAAGAGAAAGAAATTGAATCTATCCACTAATGACAGATATGCAATTGATACCATGTTGTTGATATTGATACCACCGTCAGTGAAACAATTTAATAAAGAAATTGTGAAAGTGCCTCCTGAAGAAGAGTTTTTGATATGTTTGTTGAGATCAGAGTTAAATTTGAAAACCTGGGCCACAGTTTTGAACATACTACGAAAGTTTGACTTTTTAAACAATGACAACTTATTTCAAAGGTTGAAAGAGCTTTTTACCAGTCCAGAGCAGATGAATTTCAACAACATTCCGGCATTAGCCAAATGCATCAAATTTTTCACATCAACTTCAAGAAAATTAAGGGTTTTTGTTGTCGACTCGATCATTGAAAAAATTCAAAGAAAATTGGAAGTGAACGATTACAGATCAAATAGACTGAGAATAGCTGATGTTTCCCTTTTGGCAAACTTCGTCAATGAGGAGATGATCAACGTCAATGTTGTCATCAATACGATGTATCGTATTCTTTGTTTCGGCCATCCAAATAACAATCCAATGGTTGACCATTTCACAGCGTTTGACCCACCGGATAATTATTTCAGGATTTCCTTAATTTGTCAAATTTTAGTGACATTGGATCACTCAAAATTCAAGAGAAAGCTGCTGGAGAAAATCGAACTTTTCCTCTATTACTTGGATTATTACTGTTATACCAAAGTACAGCCAATACCGATGGACACGAATTTTAAGATAGTTCAAATGTATGAAAAAGTCAAGCCAGGATATGTCAGAGCCAAAAATTTAAAACAGGCAGCTGAGCAACTACACGGAATGATGACCTTGATGAGTGTGAACAAAGTAGAAGAAGAGGAAGAGGAGGATGAACAAGAGTTAGCTTTAGAACAAGAAATTGAAGAAGATGAATTCGATGATAAATTTTCAGATGAAGAATTTGAAGACTCTGAAGATGAAATAGATGTCGATGAACAAGAGGGAGGAGATAAAGACGATGAGGAAGATGATGAAGATGAATATGATGAAGAAGAAGTTTCAGAGGAGGAACAGAAAGCAAGGTCGAAATTGCTAGAGGAAGAGTATGACAGAAAGTTGAAGGAGTCTCATGATAAACTATTGGAGGATAATTTGGAGAAGGAGATGAAGAAGATGATTCTTCAAAGCATTGAGAGCCGAAAATACCACAAATTTTCCAAATTCAATGCTCCATTACCAGCAACGCAAGCTACACCAACGAGTGAAAATAGCGCTCAAAGCACGAGCGGGTCTATGTCTTTTATGCTTTTATCAAAAAACCCAACTATCAAGGACAAGAAGCAGGGAGTCATTGCCACAAGACTTGAGCTCTCTAATGATGTCAAATTCGCCAGCAGACTTAAAGAGGAGGAGGAGAGACAGAGAAGTGAGAAGGAGAGGATCAAAAGATTTGTCTTGAACATGAGGGAGAATTGACCCGTTGTAAATTTATATATATCTATTTATGTAATCATCAGTGAAGCTGAATTTTCCAAATTAGGACAAGGCTTGTAGGGGCGAAGTGATTAATGACAAGAAGTAGTGACGATGGGAAAAATATCAAAAAAAAAAAAAAAAAAAAAAAGGAAAAGTTTAAGATCAAAACAGCACCGGATCCAGTTGATAAGATTGAATCAACTGTATAATACAACAGATGATCGACTCCACTACCAACCAGCGAACTATCACTGGTCCTGATCCCGAAGTTGATCTTGAACTTAACACAATTAGTGGATCGTCCGGTGAACTTGACTCAATTAACAGTCTTCAGGCGATAAATGACAAGTCCTTAGATGATATTGAGAATCTCAATGCAAGCACACTCGATGATGACCACACAAAATCAACGACAGCGGTAATAAAACAAAAAACGGAAGAAGATCCAAAGATATTGGAATATATACAGGCATGTCAGCAGGGGCTTCTCTCAACGGTCGAGCAATTGATCGAGTCCGAAGAGGTTTCCGTCAAAGATTTGGATCATGATGGGGTTTCTGGTTTGCATTGGGCTGCCATAAATAATCGATTAAATGTTGTCAAATATTTGGCAAACAAAGGGGCAGAAATCGATCTTAGAGGTGGGGAATTGAAAGCGACCCCATTGCATTGGGCGTGTCGGTATGGATTGGTGTACATTGCCGATTTCTTGATACGGGATTGTAAGGCGAATCCTGAATTAAGTGACAATCAAGGGTTCAATTGTCTTCACCTCGCGGTACATTCTTCCAATATAATGTTGGTCATATACTTGTTGAACTTCACTGATATACCTGTAAATTCTACAGATCCATCAAAAAGAACGGCCCTTCATTGGGCAGCATATCAGGGAGACTCGTTGACGGTTGATGCTTTGATAAAATACGGTGCCAATGTGCAGGCAACAGATGATACCCAGTTCACAGCATTGCATTGGTCTTTGATAAGAGGCGTACATGAAGTTATCAACAGTTTGATCGAACACGACAGTGATGTTCATGCCAAGAATAGTGACGGTAAAGATTGCTTCGAGATAGCATTAGAGATGAATTGTTCAGATAGATTGTATGCATCATTGAAAGAGAATGGATTCAGAAAGGATGGAAAATCAATGAAGCATTTGATGACACCCAAAACTGCAAAGATCTTCACTTTCTTCCAACCATATGTGGTTTTATTTTTGGCATGTCAAATCTTATCATTATCTCAGGATTTCGTGATCCCAAAATTGTTCTTAATACTTTTCATACTAGCTATCAATCATGTAATATTGATGAAGCTGGTGATTCCATGTTACGTCCATTCCAAAAATCCCTTGATAAAAACGCCGTATTTAGCGGGAATTTTCTCAGGCACATCCTTTTGGGTTATCTCGACGTGGATGGTCAAAATATTTCCACAGACATTCAAAAATCATTGGTTTTTGAATATACTCTTTGCCGCGTCAGCTGCAACTGTGGTGTCAACATTTTTTAAGGCAATGTTCATCAATCCAGGTTATATACCAACACCCGCAAAGAAAGAGAATATTCAGAGCACCATTGTGGAATTAATCCATATGAGAAAATTTGACTCGAAAAATTTTTGCATTCACACCTTCATAAGGAAACCATTAAGATCGAAATATTCATGGTATTCCAAGTCAAATGTGGCTAGGTTCGATCATTACTGCCCCTGGGTTTACAATGAAATAGGGGTTAGAAACCATAAACTTTTTGTGACGTTTATATTGGCTTTAGAGGTTGCAATCTTGGTGTTTGTCGTCCTAGTCAACAGTCACTTTGACAAACTCGCAAATATCGACGAAACTCAATGCTCATTTTTGGGCGAGAGCTTGTGTAAGGGCTATCAACAAGAATCATTCGTATTTAACTTGACAATATGGTCCTGCTTCCAGTTTTTGTGGTTGACATTTTTGGTATTTGTACAGTTATTCCAAATATTTCAAGGAATGACTTCATACGAAGCTGCTAATGTGCATAGACATGGTAGGGATCCAAATGGCAATAACCGCAATCCATTCTATTCAAGTGTTCCACAAGAAAGTGATGAGAACCTGACCACTGCTACTTCGGCCGATCAACGTAGCACACAAGGCTTGCTGCCTAGTTCACATCTGGAGCCTAGGATGGGCTGCATCAGATCATTTTTGACCAATTCCTCGATTTCAAAGTTGTTGGGTCTTGACCTTTTTGTCATGACGGCAAAGGATGCCATCAAAATGAGAAGCTCTATTTCAGCTACAGACTATGGATTGAAGCGAAATTTTTTGGATTTTTGGTTTATAAGAGATGATGCTATTGGAGAAGGCTATACTTTAAAGACATTGATGAGGTTGCCAATAGGAGGAGAAGCGAACTTGAATGGGAAGTTGGTTGACTATTACAAGCTTTGGGAGCTCCCACCAAAAGGTGAATCGATGGTTTGATGTAGTGGAGGGTGTAATTCATTGTATATACCATCTTTGTTAATTCTAAAAGATGAGGGCTGATAAAGATACTCTGGCGGCAGTAGCCCCAAAAAAAAAGTTATCTTTTTTAACAATGTTTTCACTTAGGTCTCTCAATTTCTTTAGTCGATTCAAGTAATGCAAGCGGCGTGAAATGCAATCGAGCGTCGCTTCTAAAACCACTAACAATACCAGCAACGATGCAGTGCCCAAGAGAAGAGTTTTAGGAAGCAAAATTACCCCGAGTGGGCTTCCAGTGCATTCTAATCAACCATCTCATGGAAAACAAGGCGGAGGTGGAATCACTGGTATTGATTCTTTGAGCGAGATGTCACTCAGCGACTCATCATCGCTGTCATTGTCTTCATTTGAACCAATGTCCCCGGCTACCATGCAAGAAGACACTGAACTATATTGTCCCATATGTAATCAGTCGATGTTGACTTTAAGTCAATTAAATAGACATCTAGATGATGAGCATAAGTCAGATCAATCAGTGAGACTGTTAGATGAAGATATCAAGACTTGGTTCAAGAAAAAGGTGATAAGCAGGGCATCCGATGTGATCAATGATAGAAAAAATTTCGTGAAATTGGACTTGTTTGATAACGATCGAAACTTCACATTTAGCACAGCCAACGACTCATCACCTGCAGTAAATGAATCAGCAAGGCCTCAAATTGAGATTCCCAACACACATTGGAAGAAACTGATGGGTAACGACATTTGTCATTATCAGTCATGCAATAAATATTTGAATATTAAAAATGGAGTTGTCAATTGTCGCAAGTGTGGCTATTTATTTTGCAATGAGCACACTTTTTACAAGATCAAGATAAATGAGAAGTTAGAATACGATCTGGAAAATGGTGTCTTAGTACGATGTTGTCGGGATTGTTTCATGGGAAAACCTGGCTATAGAGACACAGCTTATGTAAGGGACTTGACAGCAACTTTCAAGTCAAAAAGGACAAACAATAACAACGAACGTGATTTGGAAGTGAACAGGTTGGAAAGAAGACTTATCAAATTTTACGATTATTTTCAACTGGTTGAGCTGAATCAAAAAGTGATGGGGTATCGGAAATTTGAAACTTCAGTTGTGAACTGGGAAAATGATACCGATCATCAAAGTTGCTTTCTTTGCGACAATAAATTTTCACTAACGACAATGCTCCGGAAGCATCACTGTCGCTTATGTGGTCGTGTGGTATGTGGCGATCCTGAGACTCAATGTTCTATGGAAGTGCCCATTAATGTATTGATGCATTACCTTGTTATGAATACGAATGATTCGAGCAAATACCCTGCGCTCAGGAAAGGTGCTGAGAAATCAATCAGATGCTGCCGTACTTGCAAAAAGATCATGTTTGATAAAAAATTATTCTTAAAAGATTTGAAGACACCAAAACCTGAGATATTGAAAATATATGAAACCATTCTCATTTACAAAAATAAAATTGAATCATTATTGCCAAACTTTAAGGATTCATTCAACATACTAAATGACTTAAATAGCGTCAAATCATCAAATCTGATTAACAATGGGGGAAGTATAGGTCAATTAGTCAATGATCATGAAAGAATCAAGTCGATATCGAGGGAGAGAGTCAAGTTGAAAGAGCTTTTTAAAAAATTGGAATTGATCATGAAGAAATTGCACCATAAGGTTAACAAAGATGAAAAAGAGAATCTCATATCATCGGATGAATTGAGACTTGAGAAAGCGATATATACAGCAGGAGTTACATTTTTGCAGGAGAACATGTCCAAATTACAAGATGTCTCTTCAGATCCCGATATATCAAAACCGGTAGCACCTGCTTCAAAAATTTCAAAAAAGGAAATTCGTCTCAACCGAGAAAAGTTGATGGTGTTGAAAGAGCAGAGATTTATGGTAGAGGAGATGATAAACAATTGCAAGAAAAAGAGAAAGTTTGACGATTTAAAGAGTTTGGAGTTCAATTTGAAGGATCTTGACAAGGAAATTGCGGAGATTGATGATCGACTTGGAGATGAGTTTGGTTTTGAATAGATACATCCATTGTTCGCACATGATAGAAGTAGACTCTAATCCATTCATATAGTTTTTAGAAAGATTTGAACAGACTCCAATTAACTGTAATAAGAACGTACGGTTACCTTCATGCCCACATCAAGAAACAACCAATCAAAATTGATTTTTCGTCAATTTTTTTGGTAGTGTGCGTTACATCCAAATCGTAGTCTAAAGAGAAAAAAAAAAATTCAACCGACAACTCAAATTCTCATATACAACAGTGTCCTACTCCAACTCCAATAATATTCAAAATCTACCCCTATACATCCAACAAGTACTTATAAAGATGTCTGCTACTTTTAATGTCTTAAGATGGTCTACATTGGCCGCTGGTGTTGTTTACGGTGCCTACCATACCCAGGTGTTGAAAAGTATTGCTGCTTCAAAACAGGAAAAACTTGAATTTGAGAATAAGGCTAAGTTGATTGCCGAAGCTAAAGCTGAATTTGCCAAATTGAACGCACCTAAAGAGGTAAAGACAACGGAGACCACATCTCTTTCATCGATCAACTTGGATGATCCAAACGTTGACTTTGCCAAGGTTGTCTTGAGCGCCGTTGAGAGCTTATAAGGCCGATGTGAAATATTTCAAACGATAATAATATAAAAAGGTATGAACAAAAGACAAAAAAAAAGAATACAAGAAAGATGGGATGTTGTTTTCACGAACTGTGTTATTTATTATGAGTAGAGAGATGCGATCAATTCAGTTTCAAAATTTGTTAATATGAGATTGTAAATAAAGATTGCTCGGTTGGAGATTGAAAACGAGGAAAGAAAGAAACGGAGTATTACCGGTTAAAAATATGAGAAGTATGAGATTATCACTGCTCGATTGAGATGAACGAGTCAATTAAAACAATAGCAAGTTGTCGTTGCCTCGAATAGTGTTGATCAAAAAATTGTTGTTATTTCTTTTATGTTTTAAAAAATTTGTACTCACGAATAGAGATGTTAGCATTATTATATGTGAATTTGCAGTTTAATTCGGCAAACGTAAACATTCCAATAAACAATCTGTTCTCTGAATAGTTACTCACTTGGTGGTAGATAAGTAAATCAAACTAGTCAATGCGAATAATGATAAATTTTTTTTTTGATTTAAGAATTGGTGAGGAGATGAAAGAAAATATTGATGCACTAGAAAGAAGCCATCACACCTAAAATCATATTCACTGTCACTCATCTAGCATTTAGACATATAGAAATCGATCTTCATATAATAAAGACATACTTACATGATAACTAACATGACCATACCTAGGAGATTCATCTCCTGGGCCTACACCCACAACCGGAGTGGCTTGCCTAGAGAATTGCTCAGATCAAAGATCTCCAAAAGAAATTTCACCAACAACTCATCATCATCATCATCATCATCTTCTTCATCGTTCAACTACTCTGCACAACTGAACGGTCACTCCACTAACACTGGAGACCTTGGTTCTCTGTTTAAGTACAACATCCTGGTGTCATACCAGCCTAAGGACCGAGATCTGGAGAAGGGTGATTTATACCAATTGCAGCAGCAGCAACAAGCATCTAGAATGAGTTCTACCAAAGATAACAACAGCAAAAATGTATCGCCAACTGGGGAGGACAACTACGTTGTGGGAATGAACAAAAAGCTCAATTCGCTAGTGATCGGTGTTGCTGATGGTGTTGGAGGCTGGGCCGAATTAGGGTTTGACTCAAGTGCCATCTCAAGAGAGTTATGTAACAATATACAACAGACATTTGAACAACATACCACACTCTCGACAATTCAAAAAGATGAAGATGGAAATGGTGTTGAAGTGTTGACTCAACTGTTCAAAAAAGTAGTTGACGATGGTGCTGTTAAAGTTGGCGGTACTACCATGTGTTTTGCCATCATAGATGCTGTACAAAATAAATTGACAGCTATCAACCTTGGTGATTCCTGGTTCGGCATTTTCCGCCCAGTGGTGATCAACTCGAACGAAATTGAAAATGGGAAAGATACTCGTTTTACCTGCGTATACCAGTCAATAGACCAAACTCATGGATTTAACACACCATACCAGCTTGCGGTGATTCCTCATGAATTGCAAGAGGAGTCTAAAAAACTGGGGAAACATTATTTACAAGACTCGCCATCAGATGCTGACACGTATGCCAATTTTCAATTACAGCGTGGGGATGTGGTGATGGTGGCCACGGATGGGGTGACGGATAATGTTTGCGCCGAGGATATTGCAATATATTTAACGGATGAGTTCAATGCTAGAGGCGGTAAAGTTGACGAGAAGGAATTGTTGGATTTGACAATGGGATTTGTCAGTAATGTGAATAAGTTGAGTAGAGATCAAAAGTATCCAAGTGTATTTGCCCAGAATTTGTCTAAATTGATCAAGCAAGAATATACTGGTGGCAAATACGATGATATAACGGTTGTTGTTCTGCAAGTTGTTTGAAAAAACACATTTATGATCTTTATTAAGGAAGAAAATTCACGAAATCAATCATGGAAGAAGCAGACATAGTTTTAATGGAGTATATCGATAAGTCAAAATTAAATAAATATAAAGTAATGAACTTTGAAAGTTAATCTCTGAGATTTCAAATGTTGAAGAATCAACTTTCTTTGTACCATTCACTTCAAAGAACCAGTGTATGAGCCTTATTAGTTATCTATGCCTACTTGCATTGAATGATTTTTATTATTGAATTATTTGAGAACAAACCTGCTCAAGCTACTAGAAATTATGCAATTTTACATTTCCAACAATCAGTGATAATGTCAGACGCTGAAAAATACTCTAAAGAATGCATCTTCTTATCACAAAAGGCGGCTTAATTACACACAAGCAATTATCATAATCACTAGTAACTAGAGGGTTATGAGCACCTGTAATTTCCTTCAGTAGTATAGCTGTTTGAAACTTCTTTTCTGTTTTCTTTTGGAAAAAGACAATCAACTTTTCAAACTCGTTGAATAAGGTGGCGATGATTCTTATTGATATGATATGATTTGATATGATAATGAGTATATAGATATATAGGTGATAACTATTATTGATACTGATATTAATGGAAGAATGTGGCAGGGGTGAAGTATCATGCCTTTTTTTTTTCGTTTTATTGTCATTAATGGCTTGCAGCGATCTTCAAAATACGTCAAGTTCTGCCTGATCAACAGAGATATTGAGTAGTGGCCCTCATTCAAAATTTGACAATATTGCATATGCTAACACACATCTGCAAAACTTCTTCATCGTGAACAGATTCCAAGATTGTGACGATACCATTTTTCAAATCATCTCTGCGTAAAATATCAATTTTTCTCTCATCAATTACTTCCTTTTGATCATTTTCTCCTTCCCTTGTCACATTCACACAGGCTCGAGCAAGGTTTAACAATATATACACCACACGGATTACGAACTCCTCGTTATTGATGTATTCATCCACCGAGGTGAATCCGACTATCAAGTCGACAAATTTGGCATTGTCTAATAAGATCACGCTGATCAACTCATACTCTGACACATTGGCAAAGAAATTCAACGTAGCCACTTGCACTTCGAGATCAACGTGATTCAATAGACTCAACATGATATCAAGATTTTTCCTACTTGATGGATCATCTAATTGAAAGAATTTCTGAAGCATAAGGGAAGATACACTTAAATTAGCAATCAACTCAATTGCAGTCTTACAAATTTGCCTGTTTGTCGATATCATCAAGTCTTGCAATTTGACAAATGCAATTTTGATGATCAAGTTCTTGATCACGAGATCGGCATCCATTGATGATAAGTTGATCAAGGCGATCAAGACATTGAACACGTCCCGATCTCGTTCATCCTCACCGTATAGTGAAAACAAAGCCTCACATAAGAACGGTACACAAGTTCTCAGTTGTTGTCTCTTTTCCAGTGAAGGAAAGACCACATTAGGATCATTACTCATCAAAAAATCCAGTAATGTCTTGATCAGCAAACGTCTCTCTTCAGGGTATTTGATCAGTTCAACATTTTTGATTTGGAAGGTCTCTGGCTCGTATTCCAAATCTTTACTGCTCAGTAAGGTCAAGAATTGTAATAGGAATTCAATTCCGAAATCAATGACAGCTACTCTGTTTTTCTTCTTACGAGTCACATTTCTTAATAATTTAACCATTTGTAATTGTGAGTTCACTGAGCCTGATGCTGTTGCTGCAGTTGTACTTACCGCTCTTGAGAGTAAGTCGTTAGTGATGTTCTTGGAATTTAATACTGATGCGATGAAAGAGTCGATTTGAGATTCATCGTCTTTCATCTTCTTATTGTTGTTGTTGAACATCTTCGGTCCAAACGAGTTGGCAGCACTATCGTCGTCATCATACTGCGTCAAATTGGTCAAGATGTTGAGAACACCAAATCTAATCGAGTTATTGTTTGTGTTGCCATTATTTTTGGTAGATGTCGCCAAGTGACACAACTTGTCAATAAAGTCGACATCGCTTCTCAATGGTTCTCTCATCGGCACTTGTAACGATAAATACAGAATTCCCTCAATGGAGGCATCTAAGACGTCGACTGTTTGCTTCTCATCTTCTATCACGATTCCATCGACGAAATTTCTTCTCAAGATTGTCAAATCATATTTAGTCTGAGTGTAGTTCCATATCTTGGTGATGACTAAGCTGACCAACACTGTCACTAGTCTCGATTGTGAAGAATGAGGTAATGCTGACGAGGATTTATCTAAGGATTTTACCAACAAGCCATAGTAATTTTTCAAAATGAAATTCCGCATCTGCTCGTCGATACAACAAACTGCAAATAACTTTAGTAAAGCGATGACCAATTCTTCATCACGTTTACTGTCATTGTTATTCCATTGCAAATTCGCGATCAAGTTCTTGAAGGGCTCATTAGTGTTCATGAATGTGGCAATACATGGTAATACAGGGTACAATAACGTCAAAGATTCGATCAACATCACGTTCAGGTCCATCAACACAGCGTCTTCGAGAAATTCTAACACCGTTAGCTCCAATTGTTGCGAGTCAATCTCGTTCAACTTAACAATGACAAGTAATATCAATGATCTTGTCGTGGCAGTAATGGAATTAAAGGAAGTGCTGGCGTTACTGCTGTTGTTGTTAGCGTTGATGGCACCGAGAAGAGGCAACATCATTGCGAGATTTGTGAAATACAATTTGTTGATCACATTAAAATTGGAAATTACCGACAACAACACCATGATTTGAAATCTGGCATCATTGTTATCATCATCATCATCATCATCATTATCGATCGAACTCTTCTTCTTGGTCGGCTTCTTCAATTTCAACTTCACCAAATCTCTATTGACTTTCAACAATTCATTGATCAAGACATCGTCACGAGCCACAAGTAAGATCAAGTTGCTTACCAATGACCTCTGTTTGGAACCATCATCATCATCATCATCATCATCATCATCATCATTATTGAGCAGCGGCAGTTGACGCGGCAGGAGCAGCATCGAATCGAGATTCATCATGAACCGATACATGTTATCATGGTCGTGTAACAGCAGCCGGAGCTGAGTGGCAAAGAGGGAGGATTCGAGTCCCGAGATGGTGGATATAGAGGAGATCAAGTCATAAGCGCTGATGGTTTTTGCATCAGTGTTGTAAGTGGAGTCAGTTTTGGAAATGGGAGTTGGAGTTGTGGTGAATATCTGTTGTAGTAAAATGGGTACTTCGTCCTTGTCGTTGATCTTGGATTGGAGTAATGATATCTTGCTGTTGCTATCATTATCTTCCTCATCTTCTTTGGGCAGAATTGAAGCGGTGCTCAATTTGGATGTGATGGCATCTACTGCCTTTGACGACATGTTTTTAAAATCTGCACGTTGTAGATCTGTATAATGAATTTGTGTGTGTGTGTTTTTTTTTTGTATTTTTATGGGTCTTTTTACAAAATTATGATGCTTTAGTTAATTATACCATATACATAGAGAGAGACTTATTTCTTCTTTCTATTCTTGTTACCACCATTACCAGCATTCATGATCTTTGCGCAATCTGGGCAATACCAAGTTCCTTGTGGGGGTTCTTTCAATCCAACACAATCATAATGGAACCATTCAAATTTACAATCTGCATTATCACACGCAATCATATTACCAAAGGACACTTGCCTGCAGAAACAGTATAACTCATCCTCTTCTCCATTTCCGTTACTAGTGGCTCCGTTTGTGGCAGTTGAAGAGTTAGGGCCCGTGATTTGCACCTCGATCGAAGATGGATGAAGCGATGACAGTAAAACCAAATTTGGCGGCTGCGTCTTGCGTTTGATGGAAGATACCAAGTCTGAATCCGACATCATCAAATCATCATCATCATCGTCAGTGCCACGTCTATTGCTGTTCTTATTATCACTCTGCCGTTCTTGTAGTTGTGCTTGATCAGCAGACAGCATTTGTTGAGAGCGTCTGGGCAGTGGTGGAGCTGTTGGCCTTGAATTGGTGGTGCCCGAGAATGATGTGGTAGGTGTGGTGGTTGTTGACAATTGTGAGTGATTATGGTTATGGGGATGATTATGATGATGCGTTGGGGGTGGCGATTGTGATTGTGATAAAGAAGGTGGATGGCTATGTTTGCGTGAAGAAGGTTGTCTCTTGTGACCACCGTTACTAGTTGAAGAGTTCTGTTGCTTTGATTGTGAGAGGGTCAAGTTGTTGATGGAGGACAAGGCAGAAGTGAGAGACAACTCTTGCTCCAACATTTCCAGAGGCAGTAACAAACCTTCATTCTCCAAAGCTTTGATATCATTTTCTAATTTGATCAAATGTTTGGATATGGAGAATAAAGCAGTGTTAGCCAATATACATTTATCCTCTTGTAATTTAAACAGTTTGTCGAAATCTTCATTGATCTTTGCATATATCTGTGGTTCCTTTGGGTTTTTCGTAAGAGACCCGAATTGTTTGATATGTTTATGTAATTGATTATCTCGTTGTTGTAATCTTTTCCTTGTTTCATAATATTTCATATCTTTATCTCGTAACTCGGTCAAGAGATGAGCTAGCTCAGCGGGGAGATTGGATACTTTTAAAATTGTATGGTTAGCATGTATGTTTGAAGACATCAACAAAAAATGAGACTTACAATCCTGGGTATATTGTTCTAGCACTGATGCTGTATCCATCTTGTATATATATATATATATTGCCACTCGATTAATGAATTAATAGCGTAGTTAATCTGTTGTTGATATTAAAATGTAGCTACAAAGAAAAAAAAAAAAAAAAAAAAATTAAAATTATTTGAAGAAATTACTTGAGCTTACTTCACTTTCATATACATGGTTTGATAAGCGTCTTTGATGCTGTTGGGAATTCAACCGCTGTTCCAAGGCAGTCGAATTTGAAGATGATGACGCAGGTTTGGTATATGATGATATACTGCCACTAATGCTATCATTGTCTGTAATTCCAAAATCATCATTATTAGTCAATTGATGATGATGATGAGGATGATAACTACTGTTATTATCATTTCTGAGTACAGTAGATGAAGAAGATGAATTCACAATAGAGTTGGTTAAGCTCTGGGCAATTTCTGAGTTTTTTTCTTTGAAAACTTTGTTATCCCTGTTATTAGGATTATCAGTATTTATGTATTGCAACAATTGTTGAAAATTTTCATCACTTGATCGATTTATATATGATAAGATGAGATGTGCATTTTTGGTATTGGCTTTGAAATTGACTGTGAATAATTGACCAATGATTGGGAAGAAATTGGCAAAGAATTCGATAAAGATGTTGATCAATAGTTGCAAATGTAATTGAAATGGTATATGCAGTTGTTGTAATTGGAAAACCAAAGAGTATATCAAAAGGGAGGATAGGAGATTGATAAAAGTACCAAATATAGGTATGAGAGCGATAAGGGCATTTAAACCGACGTGAATACCAAAGAATATATGAAATAAGTCATCTAATTGATAAGCTCGACGTGTTATCCTCTTGATGATTTTTTTATTTTGAGGTGATAAATTTTCAGAATATTTGATCTTGCTGTTGTCAGTTGTTGTATCTTGAGAACCATAATTATTTGAAGGAGATTCGTTGAAGATTAGATTTGATATATGCTGTAATGTATATGAAGACATTTGTGTATATTTTTATATGTTGTATAGTTTTAAGTGAAATATATATGATTACATATGCTATAAGATAGTTAGATAGCAATGTTATCCTTTTCATAAAGTAGTGCTCCAAATATCATATATAAGAGGGAGTGTACTCAAATACCAAAACAAAACAAAAAGAGTAGTGTAAATATTCCAAATAGCCCCTGTCTTTAACATATGACAATACATAAGCTGGATTAATGGAAGAAATAGTTTTGCTTTTATAAATGACTACATTCTTTCAAGAGATAATACATTGTATGTATATATGTATATATGTATGTTATATAGACTTCATATGGATGCTTGTCCTCCGTATTGTATATATATATATATATAGCTATATATATATAGCTATATAGATATATATAAATATATATTCATATCCACACATATCCTATATCATCTTCAATATAGATACGTATAAATACAAGTTCAAAAGAATATCAAATAAAGGGTCACTCATACCCGTACATTTCATCATAAAAGTTTTTCCGGCATTACACCCCTTTATATACATATATATATATATACAAGGGCATCATACACCCGATACCAACCACATTATATTATCTGATATCCCTCAATACAAATATATCAATAATAACTGTTTACAATAGATATTTATATCTATCAAATCCAGTTTCAAAATTCACTTACTCCCACACAATCACTTTATATCCATCACTTTCACAGTTGATTTATCCGGTAAACTTTCTTTTGATTTTTTTTCCTTCTCTTTTAACTTTCCCTGAATTCCATCATCTTCATCACCGTCAGCACACACACACATCCGATCGCATCACCCTATCACAAATTTATCAATTCAACATCATTTACAAAAAAATATAATATTCATACATACATACACACAAATATATATATATATATATAACCACATACATGCATATACATGGCTAAAAGCTTAGCCTAATCATTCACTTTACACACTCCTATATATCCATACCCATATATATATGTATTCAAATCACTCACAATGGATCAAGTTTACCAACAACTAACTTCACGCATATACAAATTGCTCAATGAAATCCCTTATAACCAACGGTTGATCATCTCTATATCTGGTGCCCCTGGTGCTGGTAAGACTTCTACCCTGAAAAGAGTGGCGAACAAGGTTAACAAAATTGCTCATAAAAGAGGATTCATCGAATACAACGAGGACCTTTGTGTTGTTATACCACAAGAGGGTTTCCACATCAAGAGACCAGATTTGGAAAAATTATCTGAAAATAACAAACAATTGATGATGTTACGTGATGTACCCAAATTGTACAATTCACAATACCTTTTAAATTTGTTAAATTTTCTTCATCAAGAAATTCATGAGTTGAAAACTCCTACTGTATGGGCTCCACTTTATAACGATGACGATCAATCTAGGGATTCAATCAAGGATCAACGAATCAAGATCTCCTCTCTGGCAAGAGTCATCATTGTTGAGGGATCCTATGTGCAATTGAAAGACCCCATTTGGGAAGATATCGCATCCACTGTTGAAGAACGATGGTTTATCAGAGTCAAGACCAATGTTGCCAAGAAGAGGTTGTTACAACGGTATGTGTTGAATAACATTGTTGACAACATGGAGGAACTGCAAAAATTGTGGGAAGATGTCGACATGATTAAAAGAGAGTATATCATTACTCATACATTGATGCCCGATTTGATCATTGATAGCATTGATTATTGTAATTCCGAACAACAAGTGGTGTAAGTGGAATTGTTTGATCATATTTATTCAATTGATAGCTTTAGGGTCCTAAATGTCAGGAATGGTTTACTCTTTTCATACTGAATGATTAAAAAAGACGTTCCCACAACTGGTGACAAACAAATTCCATCGTTTTGACAAGTTGTTACTATTGGCCTTGGCCCTCTAAAAACCTATTCACAACATTAGACCTTTGTATGATCAAAAAAATTTTTAAAAAAAGGGGAAAGCGGCAAAAGAAAGAACGAAAAAAAAAACAAACAAACAGTGGATAAACTGATTATTGGATGGCGGCTGATTGAGTATATGGGGGTTTTTTTTTTATATTTATTTATTATTATTGTACAAGTTGTTCTTCATTCATCAACTTCATACAGAAAAAATGTACGGTGTACCAGATGAAATTATATATAGAATTTGTGGCTTTGTTTTTTTTTAATATTTTCCAGTTTTGATAATAGAAAGAGTTTTGTTTTTGTTAATGTACATGTAAAAAAGATCAATTAACCAACCATTGAGAATTCAATCTTTTGTTCTTAACCATCGGTTTTATAACAAAAACACCCAGCATTAACGCAATGATAGTCATCACCAATTTGGCACGATCAAATTTATATTTGCTCAAGATATCAAACTCACCACTTGGTGCAAACTTGGTGCAAAACAAATCTGTATCACCAACAACACATACCAACGTTGTCGACTCCAACATCGTAGGCACAGATACCATCTTCATAGCAGAAGAACAAGAAGAAGATATGTGCAATTGATGCACATTTGTCAATACTGAATCTTTATCTGCATAATAGATGTTAGGCTGATATTGCAACAACATTGCTTCATTTTTTTCCTCCTTTGTCAACTCATCAAGGGGTCTTCTAGCATTCAAAATGAATTTGGGTATTGTCACAATTTGCCCATTCTCCAATAACAACAATATATTCTTGGTACTGATATTATACCGTGTCCTCGTCGTCACCAATTGACGTACTCGGTCTGAAAAATTGAACGACTTGGTCACAACCAGTGGTCTCAATGTGGCAACATCAAACTGACTCAATTTATCAGTGCCGCCAACTGCTGCTGTTGCAAACCTCTCATTCGGATTCAATGACTCATACATATCAATAACAACGATTTTGGTTCCAACACTTGGCACATAACTGAAATACTTGTACACGATAAAATTTTCATCGTAAACCAATTCAAAACTATCAATCTCGATAAACTCTGCAGCATCATGCTTCACCACATGCACAACTTCCCCACTCAACACACTCACTAACCTTATCACTAACTCGCCCGTTTCTGAATCTCGCGTGCTAACCACTGCCAAGTTCGGTATCAAATATTTGTACAATACCTTGCGGTCTCCCAACACCACACCAATAGAGGCAACAACATCGTTGTTGGGGTCATCTCTTTGTACAACGCTCAAGAGAACATCATCGTGATCAAGAGGTAACTCCCATGTTCTCGTAAGTGTATAATTGTTGTCGTTAAAATGTGTCAACATCAATCCATAGACAGACTTGGAATCTGACTCGATAGTGTATTTAGTGCTGCCAGAAGTAGTAGTGAAAGTCGACCCCAGTATTGGCGCATCAGTGGAAGCACCAAATTGAGAAATTGGCACAATCTTATGAGACTGCTGTGTCTCCAAATAGACCAGCTTATCGATCACATGCAATTTCAAAACAGATTCACCACCTAACGAATTTTCAGATATCATTACACCGTATGAGTCAAATTCATCAATGATACCATCATGTAAATTCAACAGGAAAAATGATGAAGTCTGCTTCTCACTGTGTAGCAATCCATCTTCCTCGTGCAAAAGAATGCAATCATAACTCTGGTTCAATTGTAATTTCCAATCAACGTTGTGTTTGGCAACGTTGAACGACACCAAAAACCCCTTGCCGCTATCGCCACCGGTAGTCAAGGCAATCAACCTCTTATTTAACCCGAACAAGTTTAACTTCTTGATCTCCTCAGCTTCATTGTCCGCTTCATCGTTTCTGAAATGACTCCACCTAACACGCAACAACAGCGAGAGATGTTTATGCCACCTGTACAAAAACCCAGTAACTATGTTGGATTCTTCCTCAACCATAATGTCGTTCTCGGCAATGGATATCAGTGGATTGGCAGCATCAATGATAATAAAATCCTTCATCTTGGACAAGATTTCATCACGTACCCATACCAATTTCTCGTTCCTGTGGAGTTCGATCGTGCTATCGTCGTCATATTCAACCACCGTCAACAAGTCACCGTCAATGTAATCCAGCGAGATCATTCTTGGTGCTGTTGTTGTCTTTGTATTAGAACTTGTATCAACTATTCCGTGGTAGAAGGACTCCACTTCCACTCCGGTCTCCAAGTCAAAGACTCTAGCTAATTTCAGCTCAATTACAATGAGATTATTGTGTGTTAAATAAAGGTGATATGGAGAGTTGTCGAGCTTTTGTTGCTCTAATTTGAACACTTGTTCCAGTTCGTAATTGTAAAATTCCAATTTGTTCTCCTTTGACGATACTAAGTAACCATTTTGGTTCATGTCTACTATCACATCGCTATTACTTCTTCTTTGAAGCGACAACTTGGCAGCTTTTAAATCACCAATGTCGAAGATTTGACCATCTTTACACAAGACCTTCTCACCGTGAATTTTCACCACCGATGATGACAATTTCAACTTTTTCAACAACTCAAAGCTCTTACTGGAATATATGAACAACTGCAGACCGTTAGATACCACCAATTTGTCATCGAAGGCCAGTGCTAGAATCAAGGAATCTGCTTCCTGCGGCACTGGCTTGACAAAGTGTTCAACTTTCATGGATACAAGCTTGTGATCAATAGCCCACATAGTGTCATTATCCAACCACACGAGCAATTGAACGTCCCCTGCACTCATCATCTTCACAACAGGTTTCTCAAACACCACTGAATGCACCAATTCACCACCTTCCAGATAAAAATCAACATACCACAACGCATCTTGTTTATAACTAACCACTGCATAATTTTGGAATTTTACCAACAACAGTGAGTTATCTTCTACTTCGTGTCTAAACACAATATTGTCTCCATTCATATTCTGCATGGCGGAACCGCTGCCACCATTGCTGATACCATTTTGTGTCGATAATGCAACAAACAATTTGGCATCGGTGAGCGCGTATACGGTCGAACTCGTGATGATGACATCGTTCAGGGTACGGAAGTTTCCTATTTGGTGATGCACCCAATCGATCTGGTTCAACTCGTCATCGTAAATGCACAGCACCAATGGGATGAAGAGGAGGGCAAGTAGTGATGACAAAGACGAAAACAACATCGTTATCAATGCACTGATGTGTGTTTCGTTGTCCAGTATGTGCTTATTGTTGAAAGGATCTATATATATATACTTCTTCGTTTATCGATCAATCTAGGAAAAGGCGAAAAAAAAAAAACTTTTTGATTTTTTGTCGTTTTCCTACCGTGTAACAAGAGGAGATATAATTTGATCGATCAAATAGAGACATATAAAAAAACCTGGATGAATTCCAAAGTTCCCGTTATACATTTCTGTGCAATGAAAATAGCAAGATGTCTAGCGTGATAGTAGCCGCCACCATTGTCCATTTTTAAAGGTTTTTTGCTACATCGAAATGGCAGAGGTGAGAGAAACTCAAAAGGTTTGTTACAAGTGTAATCTTCCATCACAACACAAAATTCACAACATCATATGAGGCTGGTGATGGTGAATGAGACCGGGCATTAATAAGCTTATCTGTTATAATGAGCGCCTGTGTTATTTACTGAGGGGTTGGGGGTAGTAGTCAATGAGGCTTCACAAATTTCTAGAGGGGGTGATATAGGATTACATTTGTGCCGATTTCAAAATTGGACCTCTTCTTTGTGTATCCTCTGGCTATAGGACTCAAAAGTCTACGCCGACGAAAATCCATCATTTTCCTAAGCCGCCATTACAGCGTGATCCTTGAAAAGGAAAATCATGATATCAACGCCATTTAAAACCGCATTCAGATTCCCCGAAATATATACTCCTGAAGATTCAATGCTCTCAATTCGATATCAAGCGCAATAAAATTCAATGATCATTATCAATCTATGTAAAAAATTCAGCACGCCGTTCCCCGCATTGTGCTTATGTTGATGTACAGTTTTTAAATGATCAAATCAACATATTCCCAAAGGGCACAGTTCAATCTCGGATCAAGAATCGTTTCAATCAAAGTCCACAAAAGAAAGGATTAAGACTCAATACTACAAATAGTCTAAATTGTGGGCACCAAAGCACACAACTAAACCTAGAATTGGTCAACAATTGACCATATTGAGTTATTCCGGAGAAGTTCGATGACAGTAGGTGCTTTATTTGGTGTGCCACCACTGATTCAACACTGGAAATGTTTAATAGACATTTTGCGATATCATTTTCGAGACAACCTAATCAGGTCAGCTTATGACATCTATGGTCAAAAATTGTAAGTTGAAATATCGGAAAAGAAATGAGAGTTTGTTTGCCTAACAATGGCGAGTTCTATACACAAATCATAACTACTCTATATTCTTTGCCGCTTGCTGATTGGCTAAGTCATCTTCTACTATTGGAGCGGCATCCTCTGTTTTCAAATTTCCCGAGCCCGTTTCATCATCTTCTAAAAAATTCCATTTCGGTATAAAATTGATAGTCAAATTCACCTCACGCCATAATTCCTCCCATGGGTCTAAAAGTTTGAACCAGACTTCATCAAAGTCCTCTTCTTCGAGGTCCACATTGTGCAATTCCAACGCAGGTATCTCTGTATTTGGATCAAACTTCTTTCCGCGTAACGTTGGGAGCAATTCTTTATAGAAATAATCATCTAATTGAATCTTTGAAGTTGCCGCTTTTTGTAACCATAAATTCCCAAGTCTTTTCAATTCAATCTTGGTGAATAATTTAGCTCTGTTATGCAAAAATTGTAATTCTTCTGCAGATATATATTGGTAGTGTTTTGGGCCAAACCACCAACTAACTGGTTCACCCAGTTGTAACAGCCTTGTACGTTGTCTCTTGGCATCTGCAGCCAACACAGTATCATCACTGTTCAAAGTATTGGACAGATATTGTGCAGTACCACAAAACAACATGTGCGTTGCAAGAAAATACCATCCATATCTTTTTGATCTCGATAACCATTTGGTTTGTGGATTTATGAAAACACGACGACCCCTGCTGATGAATGAGAGTCCACTTAAAACTTCAAACAAAGACATCATGTTGCTTGCCACTAAATTATCAGGTGCTGGATTGAGAAAGAACATCAAATTGCTTAAGAAGGGACTAGGACGGCCAAAATAGTAAGTGGAAGTGACTCGCTTGAACTGGGGTTCATCATGCTCCAGCTTCTGCTTCTGATCCATTTTTTGCTGATGTCGATAATGCAGTGATGTTACAAGTTGCTTCTTGTGATCACGTATATGCCAGAAATGGTTTAACTGATGAGGTCTTTCACAATTGTGAATTTTTTGACATCATATGTCAGAGGAAGCCATCGTCTCGAAATGTAACTTTTTTTTTTTTTTAATTTTTGTAATGCTTCTTCTCTCCGGTTGGGACAGGTCTATTAAATGAAGTAACCTTGGAAGATACAATGTCAATGGGCATGATTCGTCTATTCTATAGTGGGAAAAGGCCCTTGCATACTTCGAGAGTCGTATTACAATCTATGAATATGAGAATCAACCATCTTCAGAAGAAAATAGAATTGATCAACGATGACAACTCGATAAATTTGTTGAGTGAATGTCAAAAATTACAAGATGAATTACTTTCATATGACAAGTTTGACTCTGAGGGACATCTCAAGGAGATCTCCATATTGACTTCGAAGGCATTACATAGCGTAAAAGTGGACCAAGATTTTTTAAAACGGTACTGGTTAACGAGACCTCATTTCCAACAGGTTGTTATATCTATTGACAGTTTTTACAATCAGAACAGAAAACCAACAGCTGTGATCGATCCAAAAGTGGTGTTAATTCCATATAGAACGTTGATTTGGGATGGAGATATGGCCAATGCATTGAAATTAATCGATTATACCGTTGCAAGTGCCAAATACTTAAATTACAAACATGATGAACGTAATGGCAAATTAATTAAATTTGGTTTCTCAGGTCTTGGATTCATCGGTTCAATCGATGCCATTGTACGTGTATTCTTCACTAACGTTGCCGGTTCCATGATGCCGATTTATTTTATGTTGCTGACATATATTCTTAACATATCATTTTTATCATCGATGCTGTTCAATAATCATAGAACGGCAACGAAATTACATTTTGATGTTGGAACGTTTCAAACTTATTGGTACCAACATTCTGATGAAATAAACTTCATGAGCAGAGCTGTCGAATTGGATTTGAAGTTGAACGATAAGAAGGATACCGGATTCATCTCGAGAGATTTGGCTACTGATTTAGCTAAGAGGGAGATTGTCTTTGACGAACCTGAGCAAGAGATTTTGATGAGGCAATATTGGTTGACTGGCGGAGATAAGTTTTATTGGGTTGAGCTAGATATGGATCCTGTTGATCTTATATGGGATCTCCATTTGAAAAAACGTCAAATCTTGACATTCAATGCAGGTCAACAAGAAGAACTGAATCCTAAGCAAATCGAGAACTAATCTATTTATTTACTTATTTATTTTAAATTATTTATTTATTCTATTTAATTTTTTTGTTTGAACATATTCACATATTTAGTTATGACAGTAACAAAATCGGTGTCAAAAAAAGCACCCGATTTTCGACTTACAAACTCAAGCCCTGAAACGGAAGTAAAAGCACTGAGTGATATTTCTAGAAACAAACTAAAACTTCTTTTGATCTATTCTGACAGTTGCTGTGTTTACTCGCATTGGGTGGCTGCTTTTTTTCCAATGCTGAGTCTTAAAAGGTCATGGGATATTCAATTGCGTGTGAATATCAGTTAGACTCTATCGTTGATCGTTGACTTAACAATAGAGAAATAAGTGCTTACATTAATGATAAGTGAACTATTATTTGAAGTAGATTAATTTATCATATAAACTCAAATAGAACCGAAGATAATTATTAAAACTGTGTTAGTGTAGTAGTATAACCTTATAGGTTGGCAAAAAATGAATAATAACACTTGTGGCCCCTATTGATTTTGAAAGTCTCTATTTGCAAAAATGAGTAGGGGGCGAGGGCGTGTAGCAAACTTTAGCAAGATAAGAATAAAATAAAAATAAAATACACATCAAAAAAAGCTGATGTCAATTGTATGTCATCGAGCCTGCAGATATTTATCTTATGCCGCAGTTTTTGATTAGCCCGAAATTTTAAGCCAAAACTTATTAGAGACAACTAATTGTAGGTTACGGCTCTACCTTTACATATTGTTCTATGTGCGATCAGTTGGTCCTACGAAACAGTTCATGCGTTCATAAATTTGAATATACAATACACAATACAAACAACAAAATATTTGCTTTTAAAAGTCTCAACTCGTTAATCCAGGGGAAACGATGAAAACCATCTCCAGGATGTGAATTTTCCTCTCTTTCCTTTCTATAATTTGATATATTTTGCAAATATTTTCTTCGATCGGGTTTGTTTTCTTCACCTATCGACACACTGATGCCAGTTCATACTATATCTTCACCAGTTGAAGATTTCTTGTAATTTCGACAATGTTTCTATCCATAACATTGCTACTGGATTATCCCAATTATTGCTCTTTGGTGATGGCAACGTCACTATTGTCTTTTTGTCCGTTTTTTTGAAGTTTGCTCTGTAATGTCACGATGTAGTCTCTCAACAGCAGGTTCTCATCTCTCAAAGAAGTTATAGTGCTTCTCAACATTTTAATTTCACGCACTTCCTCTTCCAAATCCTTGACGTATTGTTCTCTTCTCAACCTGAACAGCTTTTGGGCATTTCTATTTTGAGCAGCTCTTTTGGTGTTCGTTAATTGCCTACCATTTCTGTCAACTGGCAGTTGTTGTTGTTGTTGTTGTTGTTGTTGTTGTTGTTGTTGTTTGTCCGTTTTCGCTGCCACTTGAGGTTGTTGCTGCTGTTGATTGGAATGGGATATTAATGATACCAAAGGTTGTTGATACCGTGCTTGTTGAGATGATGGTTGTGATTGTAATTGTTCTTCTTTCTGCTGGTGCGATTGTTGTTGTAGATGTAAAATAGGCTGTTCTCTGTTCGCTAGCAACTGTTCTCTGTTCGATAACAACTGTTCTCTGTTGCTGCTGTTGTCAAACTCGGGCATTTGCTGGACTTGTTGCCGTATATTTTGATGCTGAGGTATCAAATGAGAGTTATTGCCAGTACTGCTACCAGGTTGCTGATGTTGTGGATTGTTTGTACGGGCTAACTTGGAAATTCTCTGTTGTACCTGTTCATGTACTTGTTCATGTTGTGGTTGAGTTTTCACTTGAACCAGAGCCAGCACCGCGCTTGAAACATCTTCGTTGAATTGGCTCAGTACCGATCTATTGTTGAAGGATGAATGTGAAGGTTGTTGGTGTCGCAGATTCTGCAAGATTGAGTTTTTAATCCCCGGTATAAGAGTTGAAGTGGACGATGATGGAGTAGTATTGGCGGTGTTGACAACGTTATTTTCAATACTGCTGTTACCTGTGTTAGTGTTCAAGTCTATACTCTCGGGTGATGTAGAGTTATGGCGCTGCCATGGTTGAAAGTTCATATCTGTCATGTATAGATTATATATATATAATTTAATTTTCGATTGAATTAAAAGTAATATATACCGTATAGTTTTTGATGTCACAGTTTTTCTTTTATGTCGTTAGAGACTCATCTCTCTGTTTATTGATTTTTAGTTTTTTTTTGAATTTTTGAATTTTTTCTCCGGCCGCCGTTTTTATTTTTATTTTTATTTTTATTTTTATTTTCGGGGAGGGAGGGACTCAGCAAAGACTAGTTAGAGACTACAAAAAAGACTAAGTGCCAGTGACATACTTAGAAAGAGACAACAACAACAACAACAAAATAAGACACACACAAAGGTTTGAGAGCTTTTCATTTTGAGGTATTAACTAACTGACTTGACAAAAACAACAACAACAAGTCTCATTTGTGCAATTGGTATCTTATCAGAAGAATAGAAGAAGCAAATTAATCTGGTTGTGTGGTTGCTATTTGCGCTACCTTGTGAGGTTTCCTAATTGGATGTTGATTGAAGTGATCATGCACTACCATTTTTTGATGATGACACAGTCAAAAATTATACAGAATAGAACAATAAAGAGAAGAAAAGTGTAAGGACACAAAAGATTACACACATTTTTTTGATTTCGATTTGTATTTGAATTCATTCGTCAGCATCAATCAAATCCTCCAAACTCCTGCTTCCTGCATCTACATTCTTTCTCAGCCGATTGACTTTGAATCTTTTCGACAAATGTCCGAGGACGCTACTTCGTCAAGTTTTTCTAGCAGTAATGAGACATGCAACACCTTCACTACAATCAACACCACCACCACCACCAGTTTTCCTTCGGCGGTAACTGGTACCAGCACACCCAATAATGCCATCACCACAGTTAAGAAGCCCATGAAAAAGTTCAAGTCACAATCTGTCAATAATTTATTCAAACAAAGTCCACAACCGGTCCCCATTAATAAAGTTAAGACCCCAACATCTTCACTCAACTTTAATACGAGCTCATCTCAATTTCAAGGTGGTGTCACAACACTAGTTTCAAACAATTTTACCAATCTCAAAAATAACAATTCAGATAATACTTCGATGAATTATTCAAGCCAAAACAGATTTTCACCATTATCTCTGGAAAATCATCGTTCACATCAATTACAATCACCCGCTGGTAATGGCAACAAATTGGGTATAAAGACTCTTTCATTGGCCTCGGGACCAAAGTTGAAGATCATACCCGAAAAGAGATTTCTGACACCACTTATACAAGGCACTAATAATTCACTGTTGAGTAATGGGTCATCACTGCTCACATCCAAGTTGATAGACGACGACAAGAATTATTGGAAAAAAAGTAGAAGTACATCTCCTGATACTAAGAAAGAATTGAAGTCGAAGCAAATGATTTCTACAGAGCCGAAGAAAGTCGAGACTTCAAGGTTTACCTTTTCAAATCTATCGTTGCCTCCAACAAGTGGTTTTAGTTGGGCTGATATAGATGACGAAGAAGATGACAATTTTAACGAAACAATCTGGAGCTCTTTACAAAACCCAATTGATTTTCCTGCACCGTCTGCTCCAGAGAGGCTGCCAATTAATACCACTTCCAACACTATCCCCATAAATTCTCAACAGCTCAATTTAGTCTCACCACCATCCCCAGCTGTATTGCCAAAGCTGCAGAAGCAACAATCACAATCACAACCAATTCCACCCTTGATTCAACAACCTCAACAAGAACAGCAACAAGAACAAGAACAACAATCAATATCACCTTCTGATACAGATTCAAAGAGAAAACCCAATTTGTTTAGTGGAATTGGAGGACAAGCCATGCCACAAAATAATGGATGGACTAATACTGCTCCTTTAATGGATGTCAGGAGATCCACGTCTTCGTCATTGAGTTTTGCTGAAGCTGCTGATAACAATAATCATGCAATGTCCAATACAAAAAATGACAACAATGGTTACCAGACCAATAACAACAATCAATTTTTCCAAAGCCGAAATTCCTTCAATAGATACAATACAGCAACACTCTCCTCTAATTTCGAGAAAATTTCATTTCAAGAACGGACGCCTCAACCGCCACAACTAAATCCAAAATTCACAGGTTCTGAACCTGTGAAACAGGAGCTTTATAATCCAATTACAGGTAAAATTGAAGTTGTTGATAGTCATGTAACTGCCAGCATTCCAACTTCAAACTTACCAAAGAATACACCTCACCATCATAGTTTTGACTCGAGTTATTTATCTCATAACTCTTCGGAAAAACCAGATTTTTGGAAGTCACCTACCAATGTTTGGAATACAAAGGAGAGCAATATCTCTAATACTCCATTGCCAAAAGAGGATTTTATATTTACACCAAAGTTGGGAGATCTGTTATCTTCCCCAGGCTGGTCATCTTCTCCCAGAGAAACGAGAAACAACTCTGAACCATTGTTAGATGCAACAACACTGACAACACCAAGTAATTTGAGAGGACTGTCAAGATTTTTTCCTTCGCCCCTGGCTGAACAACAGCAAACTGACTATTTTCCTCAACAACAAGCTATGAAACGTCATAGTTCAGATCCATCTGAGCCATTAACACCAGTGCCGCAACATTCCAAATATACATATAACAAGTCCATCAACTTTCCAAAATTGCAATTGGAATCGGCAACACATAGGCCTTTAACATCAAATCGCATTTCGAAGGAACTTCAGCCTCAATCTCAAAGGCCTTGGGACATCTCAAAAGAAGAAAATGAAAATGAAGATATCATAGAGGTAACATTACCCACATTCAAAGGTAATTATGACATTTCCAATTCAAACGAAACTATCGATAGGTTTGTGTTGAACGACTCCATCAAATTTCCAGAGGGATTTTCATCAACTTTTTATAAAAGAGGAATTAACAACTTTATGTTTGTTAGAGAACTTCAGTCAAAAGTTGCTATCAATAAAGTGAAGGGTAACGATTTTGCCGAATTTAGAATAAACATTCCAATTAGCCAAACATCTATGAAAAAATTGACATTAAATCAAGATCCAGAACATCCAAATCGGATCAAGAGATCGTACATCATAAACATCGATTCCAGAGAGTTGGAGGGTAAGCATTCTAGAAAACACCACGCATCTTCTTCAGCAGCTACTGGTGGAAGATCTAATGGCTCAACGTCGAGCACATATATAAGACCGAGTCATACTACAAATAATAGCAATAGAGACACAGGTACCGGCAATAGGAGAGGATCGAATGTTTATATAAGAAAAGGTTTATAGTAAAGACTTTATTATGTACCCATGTGAATTGTATTATGTAAGCTGATTTAAATAGACCCTTGATTGAAATGAAAGGCGAAAAAGAAAAAAAAAAAGTTGTTAGCTTATTAAGGTTACCTTGAAATAGATATAATACAACGACGAGCTTTGCAAATGACATCAATATGACAACCAACTATTTTATGAATTATTCAAATTGCTCAGTCTACTACATACCGCATGGCACATTGGCACTCTATGACACTTCGAACCATTTGATTGGATCCCACAACGAAACGATAAGAACCCCAGCTTTATACATTACAAATTGCTCAGCAGATTATGAACAAGTTTACCAATACTATATCGAATACTTACGAGATCTTGATATCACACTGGGCTTAGTGACGAGTGGCAGCATCGATTCCTTTCGTTCGGGGATGATCGCCATCCTGTACGCCTACAGTGCCATCGTGGTGTCATCATGGATGTTATTAGTGACGTTATTTTTGTCATCGCATAAGAAACCACACACTATTAAATTTGCCACACTGTTATATTCGATATCGGTGTCGATTATCTTAGGACAGACAACAACGTTGATGCGGGATGATACAAAGTTGGATATTCAAAACGTGAGCCATTTCGAAGAGAGTATATTGAATGGGCTATGCTATTTGGTGTTGATGATGGTGTGTCAAGTGGTGACGTGGATTGCATGGTTAGATGTATTATTATACATAACGCCAGTGCATTATCAAAAAAAACTTACATATTTTGGAATCGTTACTATTGTGCTGGACACATTGTTGGTTGGTTTAAATTTTTTTTATAAAAGAACAGGAATTTTCCCAGAGACAAGAATTGTGCCCATAGAGGTATTAAGTGTTATTTCACAACTCCTTATTCAAGTCACGCTCATTGTGTTTTTCATTAATTATACAATTCACAAGGGTCATGTGGCATACAACATTCACACGCTACCTTTGGCTATCGTGACCATAATCTTCATGCTAACGCCTTTGGTTTTTTATATCTTGTCTAGATACGCACTGACTTTACGTACTTGGAGTGGCATGTTTTATACGTTTGGACAAATCATGATTTGTGCTTTGATCTGGGAATGGATTTTTGACATAGAGTTGTTGTCGAAAGAAATTGAGTTGAAAGGTATTGTTGGTAGAGCAATTGATGAGACTTCGACAATATCTGGCACTGGCAATGAAACAGATGACGAGACAAACTCACGCCACCATAAGTATCGCTTCAAACTCAAAAAGTTCAAAAAATCTCATAAAAACCGCCACGTATCTGATCGTGATGGTTATGAGTTGAATAATATCTCCATCTTTTCGTCAGATGGTGATTATGATCTGGTAGATTCCTACATCAGCAGGTCTGAAATCAGCTACCTTTCCGGCTCTTCAGGGCTATTGGCCCTGACTCGCACTAATTCGAGGAATACAACCGAGAATCGCACTGTCTCCCCGTTGCATCAGGGAAGCGCCGACTTGATCAACAACAACAACAACAACAACAACAACAACAACAATTACCACGATAACCATAGCAGTTTACGGAATGTCAATAGCAATATAGGTAGTGTTGCAAATGCAAGCACATCCCACGACACAGATGTTGAACATAATATGCCGTTACATGAAAATAATAATGAACTGAATGAAGGCTCATCGGAACAACCATTGACCTTGCCACCAGATTTTGAGCCTCATCCTAATTTTGAAGTGGGCGACTACTGGCTAGATGAGAAGAGGTATAATCGTCCACCTGACGATGTTTGATGCTGGAGGTAAACACTTTTAATTCTTTTGACTGTGTATTTGTTAGCATCACGATGTTACAATCGTGCACTATTTTTTGCATTTCATGTACAATCACTTCTTCAAGCTCCCCAATATCACGATACTGGTCATTCATCAACCGTGTGTGCCACGGATTCAACAACGTCGTTTAGACCAAGATAACAGTTGGTATGCCAAGTGTATGGATGTCTACGAGGTGCTCTAAAAGTTGTCATAGTGGAGTATTATTCAGTATGATAGTACTCAAAGTGGATTTTTAATTTTTAAAAGCATCTTTATGAGACTATATATGATTATATATTTACTTGTCTTGGAATATAGAGGTGACAGATTGATCAAAGTAAACTTGAATAAAATTGTAAGAGCAAAATATCACGAAGAAAGAAACAGATAAATGTTTTATGCTGGGCAAATTCTGGCAGGGGCCCAGTAGCGGAACCAAAAAAGAAAGCAAAAATTCGTGCAGGAAGATGATTAGTCTTGGGACGATTGCTAAATTGTGGTTGATGATCATTCTAAAGCTTGTGTTTTTCAAGATTTAATACACATATATAACCCGGAAGTAATAATAATATTTTTTTTTTTTTTTTTTTTTTTTTTTTTTTTTTTTTTTTTTTTTTTTTTTTTTTCTCTTTTTAATATTTTGGAAAAAATTTTTTTTT
>JAKTUO010000053.1:0-64111 GCA_030556755.1 Nakazawaea anatomiae | reverse complement strand
TGTAATTGATGTTATCTTGAAACGTTTCATATTCAGTTTTGGGGCTCAAATTTTGGTTATTGCAAAATAACATTTTTATGATTTCACAGACATATGTTGAAAACGCCATATGTCCAACAGTTGTACTTCTTGCAAGTTGGCAAGGGTCCTTGCATTTTAACCATCAAAAAATTGATGTAGTCAGTCACAATAAACCGTGAGTTTCCAGCCACGAGGGAAACGGTGGCATATTTGTATAAAGTCTGTTCCGCCTCTTTGGTCGAAGCATCCATTACCCCTCCTTGTCCACGGTTTAGTGCCTTTCCCTTCATTTAAATTGAAGTTCAAATATTTAAGCTCCATGAGTAAGCTGACAAATACTGGCAAATCCTCGTTTAGACTTTGAAAAGATGCTTCATAACCCACAGTGTAATCAGCTCGATTTCTGCAGCCAAAGAAAAAAAGGGGCGGGTCATAAGAGGTCAGCATTGGTCCAATTATGAGACTTTTATATTCTTTTTTAATGGCAACTAAATTAGGTCCCCGTCCAATGAAATCCACCAAAATCTCATTAATTGTCTCCATCAAATCGTCATTGATATTCTATTAACAATGGCTGTATCATTCAGTATAATGTGGTTCTTAAAACGCCAGTAAGTTCCATCTCACTCATGGCACTAAACGCTTTTTGTATCTGGCGGTTAAGTGTCACATCATGGAGTTCATTGAAGGAGCCAGTGTTTTCCCTCAAATAGGGTTCTAGTATTGAGTGATAAAACTCTATGAAATTCATTTCATTTTTCTCATCAATCAACAAGTTCAGTGGGATCATGTCCATGAATGATTTAAAACGAATTTGATATCTCCTCCCATCGATTATAAGAGTACGAATTTTTCCATCGGGGTTGCGAACACCTCCAGTTGTATGTGTAAGGTTTGCACTCGACGTTGTATCACTTTGCCGTATGGGCCGTGGCAAAGGCCATCTTAACATCAATTTCAAGATTTCAGGGATCGAAAATTTGCTTAACAATGTCAAATGTTTATCACCTGATAAAGAATTGTTTTCATCCAAAGTGATTGAATCAAGAAATTCATTCTCAAATTCTAAACAGGAGTTGATAAACTGGGTCGCTTCTGCTTGCGGAGATTCTGCTTGTTCTTGTAGCTGCTCTATTGGAAGTTCTAGTTGTTGCTCTTGCTCTGCTGATTGTTGCTCCAGCAGTACCACTTCGGAAGGTAACTGACTTTGTAAGTTTCTTGCTATAGGCTCCACTACAATTTTTAAACCACTGGCATCGTGAGCTCTTTTACCTGAAGCATTATTGACCACTTTCCTCAATTTGTCGACAAACTCATCCTTTGAGTTGAACTGATATGTTTCAATTCTCTTCTGCACGTCAGACAACGAAGGATAACGTAGATACTTTTTGTCGTTCTTGAATGTTCTGCAAAAGTTTAGTTCAAATAGCTCTTGCAAAATCGGTTGCAAGGCTTTCAGTTTTTTCAAAATACTTGAAGACTCGGATTCATCATCGTGATCATTGATATCAGCTTTTCTTTTGTCTTCCCCGGTCATTGTCGTCAGTTGATAATTGAAAATTTGTAGTTTTCTTTGAAGAAAAATGTCATTCAAATGAATTTCAACAATTTCATATTCTGTCAATCTTATTCAACCAAAATTTCCTTAATCGATTACAGTTACTCTGAAAGCTCTGTCTGTCTGACCCTTGATTGATTGAGATAGTGTTGGCACCATAATTGACAAAGTCTGAAAGTCTTTCATTAGCGTATAAGAGATATCTGATTTAAACTCACTCATTGAAGGTAATTTTGTGGACTTTGCTATATACCATGACCAGTTCATTGCTACATGGTGTCTTGAATTATACATAAATTATCAATCATAGATTTGGAACTAGCCTCTAAGTGTGATGCAGATTGTCATATGCGCATTTTCGAACTGAACATTTCATCATCAAAGAAAAGGATCTGACCAAATATGCAGGACTACTGTGATTTAGACGATAAAAACTTGTCTCATACCATTGGAAAGTCCCCATCTCAAGGTGAGTGCTGATGGGGTACTCCTCATTTGTATTTCAAGGTTTTCGTTTCTGGCACACCACAATTACCACAAATGCAAACAAAATTGGGTGCCAATACGATCGATCTCAATCTTGATTTCGGTTCTAAAGATTCATCTACATCAGTTATTGGTATCATTTTAAAGAAAATTTTCACTTTGGGTCACTATTGGGAATCCATAAATTGACAATTATTTGAAAGGAGTTTTGGCTATTAAGTAGAATTGTTGGGGAGTCCTAGTTGTGCCCACTTATTTTCAATTTCATTTTTATCATTTTTTTCTTTTTAGCAAGGCAGTCTACCCCCTCTCCTAATGAGTCCCCAGGGTTCATTATACGCTATCTATAGTCCCCGTGGTTTATAGTTCCTAGAGTGTATAGGTGTACAGCCAGGGATTTCGTAGTCCCCAGAGTTAATATAGAGCACTTAAATTGTTGAATTCAATAGAAAAGAGGATGGTAGATTTAATGAGGAAATGATGAATCAAGGCTGCTTCACTCCGTAGGCTGTCCTGATTGCTTGTCAGATGAGAACCTGTGGCTCTTAAGTAATAAGATTCTCCCTGTGTTCGGTACTAAGGCTGTTGTGATTAAGAAGTTTATCTAGTTGAAATCTATGAGGCAGATTTAAGAAGAGCTGGCTCGAGCTGGCTTGAGCTGATAACCGATTAAGAGTAGGCGGGGGCGATATTGCCTCGATGCCATGTGATGACCATGGGTTGTTAAACGAAAACAAGGGTTTATTCAAGAAATCAGCTAATATGAATGTATTCGACGGAAGAATATTGGAGTGTGATTACCGACGAATTGAAGTTACTAAAGATTTGTGACCAGAGATAACGGTGATAGAGTAATGATTGTATTTGGCTCAAGGGTTAGTTCGATAGATGACTCTGTCCAGTTAGAAGTGTCATGGGATGAGAAATGATGATAAGAATAGCGATATTCGTACTAAACTGAGAAGTTGGTATGGCACAAAGGATGGGATGATCTCAAACGTACAAACTCTTGATAATTTAGTTGGGTTGTATTAAAGGTACACTAGGGCAATGCCACATTGCATACCGTTCCAATGTTCTGGGTATGCTGGTGGGTGAATCTGCAAAGAATGAGTGCAGGCATCAAGTGTGAGCAGGTTAATAGTGAACCGTGTAGATATGCTGTGTATAGGTGTATATGTAGCCTTGTGTGGAGCATCATAGTAAATACCAGGGCGAGGGTTACAGATTACCTACAGAGACTGTTCGGAAACGCAACCTCTGTGATCGTAAGAAGTAGATAATGACTGATATTAAAGTTCGCCTATAACTATAGTTGTATTTCGTCAAAAAAAGAACACAATTGCAGAACTGCATATCTTTGATTGCAAAGCAACGGGGATTTGACCTCTTAAATCAATACCCCTGACCCGGGTAGTAGCCAAAGGTTGTCATTTACACCCAATTTTCATATCGAGGTGATTTTTTTAATTCATTTTGTTTTTTTTGGTGATCTATAAGTATAAAAGTTTTACCCCCACACGCACCGACTTGAATTTTGGAGACAATAGATCACTGTTCATTTCTCCTTTCCAGGTCCAACACTAATTTATCATAGTCTGCTCTGATTACGAAATAACTTTGCACAACACCAATGATGAGCAACGCCAACCCGGCACCGAGCCATAATCCAATCAATTTATAATCAAATTTGAAACACAACACTATCGATGAAGGTATACCAATCAAGTAATAACTGATCAAGTTGATGATACCGCCAATTTTCTGGGCACCTTGACCACGCAACAATCCTGCACTGACCAGGTTCAAGGCATCAAAGATCTGGATTACAGCCACGTATGGTAACACTTTCACGACAATGGCAATGGTTTCCTCGTCATTGGTGAAGAGTCTAGATAACCTCTCATTACCCAAGAACATTACGGTGAAGTTAACCAAGGACACAAGCAAACCGAACACAAGGGCGATTTTAGAATGAATCTTGGCCATTGGCACCAAAGCGGCGCCGAGTAAATTGGCAACTCTAGTTCCGGCAGCGATTGAGATCAGGTATGGCACTTGATAACTTAATGCAGCCATGGTGACGACGATACTTTGCAGTGCCAACATCTGTGTGCCCAAATATGACAGTAATAGAGTCAACAGTTCAAACAGGAGGAACTCCAGCTCGATCATGATGACGCCGGGTAGGGCAAGTTCGAACAAAAGTTTCCAACCTTTGAAGCATTCTTTCCAATCGATAGGGATCCAACATTTCATTGGGTTGATTGGATTATTGGTCTTGATGGTGTAAATGAGCAATCCCAATGCCATGAGCCAAAAATCAATCAGGATGGCGATTGGAGCACCTATATATCCAATGCCGATGTATTTGTTCCAGACAAACAAGTAGTTCATTAATGCGTTCAACGGAGCACAGAAACACAAGATATACGTTGAAGCGTGAAAGATTCCCTGGCATTGTAAGAATCTCTTACCGGTCTCGAAGAAAATGAACCCTGGAAGCCCCAATGAGACCAGTTTCAAATATCGACTCAGTAACAAGGCACTAGCTGGGTCTGGGATCAATTTAGATAGGACCCAATAGCCACAAGTCCAATAGAAGATGAAAATTGGAATGTAACAGCAAAATATCACTAAAGTACATTTCTGGAAATGGACCGCCACCATACGATAATTGCCAGCCCCGTACAGTTGCGAACACAAAGTATCTAATGATGAGGCCATACCTTGAATGATGGAGTACAGTGAAATGTTCAACGTCATGGCTCCTAGTGAGACCGCCAGTAATTCAGTTGATCCCAAATGTCCCACACTGAAGATGGATGCTACACTTAACGAATATTCAAATGTAAATGTGATGATTAAAGGTATCGACGATGAAACCAAGTTTCGTGCCTCGGTGACGAAAGAGGCCTTGGTCAACTTGTTTGACTTGACAGCATCATTCCAAGCTTCATCTATCAGCTGAGCAGCAATTTCATCACCGCTAGCACCAGCACTGACGGTACGGTGGCCCGGCACCAGCACCAGCAGCTCAGATGATTGCAGTCCCAGCAGTCCATATTTGGGGATATCGATACCGTTCTCCTGGAGCAATTGCAGTTCCTCTTGCACCAATTTCGGGTTATTCATAACGCGGTGATGGGCCTCAACATCATTGTCACGTGGAATCACCACTTGATCACCATTGTTGTTATTGGAGGTGAAATCTGAAGGTGTAAAGATACCGGCTCTGCCAAGGTTGTCCACTACGACAGATGATCTTCGCTTGTCGGTGGTGTAACTGAAAGAACTTCTCTTGTAGGACATCACCACCTGTCTTGAATTTGTATTAGTCTCTCACACTGCTTTTGTTCGTGTTGTGGAAATAGAAGATGGGCTTTTTATCTCAACTTTTTTTTTTCTGCTCTTTCTCTTTTAATCTTGGCTGCCTCTTGAAAGAGTACTGCTGCAGCTTTACTTAACCATTTGGCAAAACATCGCGGAAAAAATGAAAAGGATTTATATGACAAAAGAGAGCACACAAAGAGATTAAAGAACCACTTTTATGAATAATTTAAACTGGATGATATATCGTAGAGTCTCGGTTGTCACACATCTTTCAACATGACTTAGGTCGTGGCTTTGATTACACTAAAGCAAAATCCAAAAGCAATATATTTGGGGGCTGTCTGTCTATATTTGAAAACATTCGAGAACCAATTACAAATGAAGCTTATTACCAACATCATTCGAAGGCTATATTGATCTTTATGAATGGAATGATGATGTCCATCCTCATCAATGGTTGTGACCTTGTTAAATGTATTTATATGATAAATGTTTGTGATCCGGTTTGTCTCTGTTTTGAGGCTCTTCTAATTTAGTCTATTTCCGGGCGAATTGTGGGGTTGCTACGGCATCTCCTACTCCTCTCCCCCCATTATACACATTATATTTATTTATAACAACAACAACAACAACTTTACATCAACACATTTAGACAACACATCGATCAATCAACCATGAAACAAACTGTCAACGTTGCTAAAGCTGATAACCCATCCATAGTTCTTACCGGAATTCAAAAAGTTCAAATTGAGGACAGACCTATCCCTAAGATTCAAGACCCTCATGAAGTGAAAATTGCCGTTAAGAAAACAGGTTGTTGCCATTCTGATGTATTGTACTATGACGAATACCGTTGTGGAAGTTTCAAAGTCACCTCACCAATGGTATTGGGCACGAGAGTAGTGGTGTCGTTGTGGAATTGGGTTCAGCAGTCACCACATTGAAGTTGGGTGATGAAGTTGCCCTTGAACCAGGAGTACCATCTCGATACTCCCTGGAGCTTAAAAAGGGTTACTACAATTTGGATCCAGCAATGAAATTCGCTGCTACACCTCCTATCGATGGTACCTTGGCCAGATACTATATACTTCCAGAAGATTTTTGTTACAAATTGCCATCAAATGTATCAATGGAGGAAGGTGCCATGGTGGAACCATTATCTGTTGGTGTGCATGCAAACAGACAAGCCGGAACCCATTTCGGTGACAGGGTCGCTATTGTTGGTGCTGGTACGATTGGCCTAGTTGTAGCCTCTGTGGCAAAGGCATTTGGTGCTACTGAGATATTGATGGTTGACTTGGTACAACAGAAATTGGATTTTGCCCATGATACTTTGAAAGTGGCCACTCATATCTATAACGGCTCTTCAGACAAAGGTTTATCGTTTGATGAGATTGAACTGAAACAACTTAAGCTGTTCGGAGGTTTGCCACTGACTGTGGCATTTGATTGTACTGGGGTTGCGCCTTGTATCAACCAGGCTATTAGATTGGTTGCCCCAAAAGGTCGCTATTGTCAAGTAGGTATGGGCGCTGAGACGGTGAGCGATTTTCCTATTTTCAGATTGACTGAAAGAGAGATTTCATTCACCGGTTCCAGCAGGTATGACGCTGGTTGTTATGAAACTTCGATCAAGTTGATCTCGAGTGGCTTGGTGGACGTCAAGCCATTCATTACACATCATTACAAGTTTGAAGATGTGGAGGAACTGTATGCTCTGTTGAAAAGTGGAGAGGCCATCAAAGTGATGGTGGATGGACCCATTGATGAGCGCGAAGAAAAAGTGATCCATTGATCATAGTTAGTGATCTAAACAGAAGTTGTAGCCTCTTTTCGTGTAAGGAAGAGAGCCTTTTTTTTTTCTCCCCCCGAAGTAATAAATTCTTATTTTATTCTTTTACGCCAACATACAATTCAACGTACACAAAAATATAAAGCCATATTATATTATATACAAATCAGTTTAAAACCATCAGATGGATTCAATTTTAGAGTTTGGTGCTATAGATTTCCACAGCCAATCGCGTTTGAACCGTCTTAGTCAAGTCTTGTTACTCCTCGGTGGTATTGTCGCTTCCTTGATTGCTTTTGTTCTACAAGATTACTCCTTACTGTACTCAATCTTTGCCCTGAGTTACATCATCACATTGATCGTTGTTGTCCCACCATATCCTAGTTACAATAAGGAGAAATATACCTGGTTACAATGAGTGACCAACAGACCACCACTAGTGACACCAGTTTGTTCTTGGGTTTTGATTTATCGACTCAACTGTTGAAGATCATTGCCACATATGGTGACTTGAAACACTACAAAACCTATCGAGTTGAATTTGATGCCGAATTAGGAGCCCAATATGACATCAAGAATGGTGTTCGAAGCAATGAAGACACTGGGGAAATCTATTCTCCAGTGGAGATGTGGATTGAGTCAATTGATATAATTCTTGACAAGATGACAAAGGATAACTTTCCATTCGACAAGGTTAAGGGAATCTCTGGCTCTTGTCAACAACATGGGTCAGTTTATTGGTCCAAGAATCTGCCTAAAGCGCTTTCAAACTTGGATCCAAAAACCACTTTGAGAGAACAATTCTCATTGGATTGTTTTGCCACTAATAGATCGCCTAATTGGCAAGATCATTCCACAGGTGAAGAATTGAAAATATTCGAGAAAGCTGCTGGTGATGAATTCAAATTGAGTGAAATCACCGGCTCTAGAGCCCACTACCGTTTCACTGGTCCTCAGATAAGGAAAATCTCCAAGAAATCACCTGAAGTGTACAAGAACACATACAGAATTTCATTAGTATCATCATTTGTGTCGACTTTACTCTGTGGACAGATTACCAACATTGAAGAAAGTGATGCTTGCGGTATGAATTTGTACGACATCACTCAATCTAAGTGGGATGATGAATTACTTGCTGTACTGGCGAGTGTATCTCAGCAAATAGATGGTAGCTCTGAGCAACAGATGGCTGAAGGAGTCAAGGACTTGAAATCCAAAATTGGGCCATTGGTTGATCGTGTTGGATTCCAATCCATAAGCAATATCGATGGTTATTTTGTTGAAAGATATGGATTTAGCAAAGATTGTAAAATATTTCCCTTCACAGGCGATAATTTGGCCACAATATTATCATTGCCATTAGCTAATAATGATATCTTGGTCTCATTAGGTACTTCCACAACAGTGTTATTGGTAACCGACAAATATGTCACTTCGCCCAACTATCATCTTTTCAAACATCCAACCATCGAAAACTCTTATATGGGTATGATATGTTATTGCAATGGTTCATTACCTAGAGTGAACATCAACAAGAGATTGAACAATGGGAACGGCGATGATTGGTCCAAATTTGGCAAAGTGTTGTCGAACTCCAAACCTTTGAACGGTGATGACGAGTTAGGTGTTTACTTTGATATTGGTGAAATCGTTCCAAATTGCTTACCTCAAACCAGAAGATTTCAATACTTGAATGATGGTCAATTGAAAGAAATTGATTCTTGGTCTGTTGAGCAAGATGTTGTTGCAATTGTTGAGAGTCAAGCTTTGAGTTGCCGTTTAAGAGCTGGGCCATTGTTGGCGAGTGTCACATCTCAAGACGATCAATTTTCAAAGCAAGAATTACAAACGTTAGCAAAGTTTGAAAAATTTGGCGAGATTTCAAGTGATGGTGTCAGACAAACTAAGAAATCATTATTATCTCATCCTAACAAAATTTTTTATGTGGGTGGTGCCTCTAAGAATTTACAAATCATTCAAAAATTTGCTTCTATCCTAGGTCCCGTCGAAGGTAATTACAAGGTTGAGTTGAATGATGCTTGCGCCTTGGGTGGTTGTTATAAATCAATTTGGAGTTACAAGAAGGAGTCTGAGAGTTTATCACAGAACTATCATGAGTGGTTGAAAGATAATTTCAGATGGGAGGATAACGTGGAGCAATTCGAAGCCGATGATCAATGGGAAGAGTACGTTGATGGTGTTGGAATATTGAGTTTGATCGAGAAACAGTTGAAGAAGTAAATCCTTACATCAATGAATACAGATATTTAATTACCTTTATTTTAGATCTGGAGTAGACGATTACCTTTAGGAGGTTTAAAGGCTAAACGGGGGCATGAGTAGTTGATCAACGGAGAAAACCTTCCTACAATCCAATATATTTAAATGATGGATGAAGAAGAAGAGACGAAAGATAAATCAAAAATTCATGCAATTCTCTGCTTTTGACATTGATTTATTTGTAAATTAAAGAGCACTGGTTATCCAGAAAAAAATGATTCTACAATGAGATAAGGCGTCAGATGTTTTAGAGGAGATTGGTCAAGAAACATGGATGATGGTGAAGAATTGAGATTCCTCTTACCATAACATTTCAAATTGATATTGTGTAGTGGAGTAGTAGTGTTTAGTGTATTTGATTACCCGGCCACTTATAAATGCCGCCACTAACTACTACTGTCTGCGCCTCCTCTTTCCAAAAAGTCATTAGCCACATATATATAGATGTCGTGTACTGATCAGACAAAATGTGGCTTGTTTGTTTGTGTTTTTTTTTTTTTGGTTCGTCGTCGTCGTCGGTTTTGCCAGGAAAAAAGAAGAAAGAGAGTGAAAGGGTGAAGAAGAAGGCAATTAATTGAGAGAGAGAAGAGAAATCGAGAAGAAAAGTAGTTTTTTCAAGTAAAAAAGTGTCTATTACTACATCAAATCTTCATACAACATCGATCAATTGAATTACAAATTGGAGTCCATATCCATCATTTTACATTTGGCTACTCATTCATTTTCAAATCTCAAATATCGTTTTGGGGAATTGTAAAATCATTGAAAGTTATTGTGTTTTTTTTGGCACCACTTTTGTTTTCCCGTGAATTCGATTGTTTTTTGATTTTGTACACGTTTTAACAACCACTTTTTCAATTCATTCCTGTCATTTAATTCACACACAAACCATTGATTATCTCACCTCAGGTTGACTTTTACTCCCTAGTGACTTTGCTTACTTCGATACCTATAAATTTTTAGACAAGAAAGTAATAGGAATATGGGCAGTGAAATTCCAATTGATTTTACTGAGTTAGCTCAGTTGACTCAATTAGGCATACAGCCTTCGTCATTGGATTTCAGATCAACCACTTTAGAATCTGATAAATACATCTGTATCAGAGAACAAGGTGCCAATGGCAATTCTGTGGCCATTGTTGACTTGAAAAATAATAACAATGTCACAAGGAAGAATATGACTGCAGATAATGCAATCATCCATCCAGAGAGTATGATCATCTCATTGAGAGCCAATGGTACCACTTTGCAGATCTTCAACTTGGAAACCAAACAAAGATTAAAGTCCTTCACTATGAGTGAGCCCGTCATCTTTTGGAGATGGTTGAACAACGAAAACTTGGGTTTGATCACTCAAAACGCAGTCTATACATGGAACGTGTTTGATGGCACAAATAATGGACCTGTTAAACTAACAGATAGACATGTCAGTTTGAACAATGCCCAAATCATAAATTTTGTCTGTAACGATGATCAAACTTGGTTTGCTATCAACGGTATCGCTCAAGAAAATGGTAGAATTGCCGGTCATATCCAATTGTACTCTAAACTGAGAAACATTTCCCAAGCTATTGAAGGTCATGTCTCCAAGTTTGCCAAACTCAGATTGGATGGTGCCGCAGTAGATACTCAAGTGTTTGTCTGTGGTAATAGAACTGCTACAGGTGGTCAATTGCACATCATTGAAATTGACCATCAAGAGGGTGCTCCACCTTTTCATAAAAAAACTGTCGACATCTTTTTCCCACCTGATGCTTCCAACGATTTCCCAGTCTCATTACAAGTCTCGAACAAATATGGAATCATTTACTTGTTGACCAAATACGGGTTTATTCACATCTATGATTTGGAGTCTGGTGCTAACATTTTCGTCAACAGAATCTCTGCCGAATCCGTCTTCACTGCAAGTGCTTATAACAATTCCACCGGTATCATTGCCATCAACAGATCTGGTCAAGTGTTAAGTGTTGAGATTTCAAAAGATAAAATCGTGCCATATATTTTGAACAAACTCTCGAACGTTCAATTAGCTTTGTCCTTGTCCACCAGAGGTGGCTTACCCGGTCTGGAGAACTTGTTCAGCCAACAATTTAATTCAAGTTTACTGACTGGTGACTATTCAGCTGCTGCAAAGATTGCTGCATCATCAGAGCAATTAAGAACTCCAGATACTATCAACAAGTTGAAAAATATTCAAGCAGCTCCAGGTCAAATCTCTCCAATCTTGCAATACTTCTCTATCTTGTTGGATAAAGGTTCTTTGAACAAGTTTGAATCCTTGGAGTTGGCTAGACCAGTTTTGCAACAGGATAGAAAACAGTTGTTGGAGAAATGGATCTCCGAAGATAAGTTGACTGCTTCAGAAGAATTGGGTGATATAATCAAACCATTTGACACCAAATTGGCATTGGCCATCTATTATAAGGCTCAAGTGCCTGTAAAAGTTGTCGGTGCCTTGGCTGAATTGGATCAATTTGACAAGATCTTACCATATTGTGAAAAAGTTGGATACAATCCAGATTACACCATCTTGATTCAAAATATATTGAGACTTAACCCTGATAAAGCTGCTGAATTTGCTGTTCAATTATTGGCTTCCAAACCTGATTTGGATATCACCAGAATTGCAGATGTATTCCTTTCACAAAATTATATTCAACAAGGTACCGCATTCTTGTTGGATGCTTTAAAAGATGATAAGCCAGCTGAAGGGCATTTGCAAACAAGAGTGTTGGAGGTCAATTTGTTGCATGCACCACAAGTTGCCGATGCCATCTTGGGTAATCAAATGTTCTCCCACTACGATAAACCAACTATTGCTCTGTTGTGTGAGAAAGCTGGTTTGTACCAAAGAGCCTTGGAACACTACGAGAACATCAAAGATATCAAGCGTGTCATTATTCATACCAATGTTTTACCAACTGATTGGTTAGTTAGTTACTTTGGTAAGTTAAACGTTGAACAATCTGTTGCTTGTTTGAGAGAGATGTTATCCAAAAACATGCTGCAAAACTTGCAAGTTGTCATCCAAGTTGCCACTAAGTTCTCCGACTTGATTGGCCCATCAACGTTGATTAAGATCTTTGAAGAGTTCAAGTGTGTTGAAGGTGAATACTACTACTTGGCGTCGATCGTTAATGTAACCCAAGATTCAGAGGTTGTTTATAAATACATTCAAGCAGCTGCTAGATTGGGTCAAATCAAGGAGATTGAAAGAGTTGTCAGAGAAAACAATGTTTACAACGGTGAAAAGGTCAAGAACTTTTTGAAAGAGGCCAAGTTGGATGATCAATTGCCATTGATTGTTGTTTGTGACCGTTACAATTTCGTTCATGACTTGATCTTGTATTTGTACAAGAACCAATTGTTTAAGTTCATTGAGATTTATGTTCAACAAGTCAACCCTTCAAGAACTCCTCAAGTTGTTGCTGCTTTATTGGATGTTGATTGTGATGAACAAATCATCAAGTCGTTGTTGCAATCAGTCTTGGGATTGGTACCAATTCAGGAATTGGTCGATGAAGTTGAAAAGAGAAACAGACTTAAAATCTTACTCCCATATTTGGAAGCTACCTTGGCTGGTGGATCAACGGAAAGAGCTGTTTATGACACTTTGGCCAAGATTTACATCGACTCCAACAACAATCCAGAAAAATTCTTGAAAGAAAATGATATGTATGATACCAGAGTTGTTGGTAAATATTGTGAGAAGAGAGATCCATTCTTGGCTTATATTGCCTATTCAAAGGGTAATAACGATGATGAATTGATCAGGATCACCAATGACAACTCCATGTACAAATATCAAGCCAGATATTTGTTGCAAAGATCTGATCTGGAATTATGGGCTAAAGTTTTGGACGATGAAAATATTCACAGAAGGCAATTGATTGATCAAGTTGTTGGTACAGCAATTCCAGAATTGGAAGATCCAGAACCAATTTCCCTCGCAGTTAAGGCCTTCATGGAAGCTAATTTGCCTTCAGAGTTGATTGAATTGTTGGAGAAAATTATCTTGGAACCTTCTCCATTTAATGACAACCCATCATTGCAAGGTTTGTTGATTTTGACTGCTGTCAAGGCTGATACCTCTAGAGTCATGGGCTACATTGACAAGTTGGACTCCTACGATCCAGAAGAGATTGGATCAATCTGTGTTCAAAGCGAACTTTATGAAGAGGCATTTGAAGTATATGACAAGTTTGAATTACACTCACAAGCTTTGAAAGTGTTAGTGGAAGATATCTTGTCATTGGACAGAGGTGAACAATACGCTGAAAAGTTGGATAAGTCTGAATTGTGGTCACAATTAGGTAATGCTCAATTGAACGGTTTGCGTGTACCGGAAGCCATTGAATCATACATCAAGGCCAACGATCCATCAAACTTTGAAAACGTAATTGAAATTGCTGAGCATGCTGGTAAGGAGGAAGAATTGATTCCTTATTTGAAGATGGCCAGACAGACATTGAGAGAGCCAAAGATCGATGGTGCCATCATAAATGCTTACGCTAATACTGATAACTTGAAAGAGATTGAAGAATTTTTGCAGTTGAGTAATGTTGCTGATTTAGAAACCATTGGTGACAAATTATACGAATCAGGTAATTATGAAGCTGCCAAATTGCTTTACTCCAACATTTCAAATTACAGTAAATTGGCTTCCACTTTGGTTTATTTGAAAGACTATCAAGCTGCTGTCGATTGTGCTAGAAAGGCCTCCAATATTTCAGTTTGGAAACAAGTCAACGATGCATGTATTGACAACAAGGAGTTCAGATTGGCTCAAATTTGTGGTTTGAATTTGATCGTTCATGCTGATGAGTTACAAGAATTGGTTGCTAAATACGAGTACTACGGTTACTTCAATGAATTGATCTCATTGTTTGAAAGTGGGTTAGGTTTGGAGCGTGCTCATATGGGTATGTTTACCGAGTTGGCTGTCTTGTACACCAAATATGCCCCAGAAAAGACAATGGAACATTTGAAATTGTTCTGGTCAAGAATCAACATTCCAAAAGTCATTAGAGCTTGTGAAGATGCTCATTTGTGGCCAGAGTTAATTTTCTTATACTGTCACTACGATGAATGGGACAATGCTGCATTGACTATGATGGAAAGATCTGAGACTGCATTTGAACATAATTCATTCAAGGAGATGATAGTCAAGGTTTCCAATTTGGAGATTTATTACAAGGCTGTTAATTTCTACATCAATGAACATCCACAATTGTTGGTTGACTTGTTATCTGTATTGACCTCAAGAATCGATTTGCCAAGAGTTGTCAGAATTTTCCAAAAATCTGATAACTTACCAATGATCAAGCCATTCTTGATCTCTGTCTTGGACAAAAACAATTCTGTTGTCAATCAAGCTTACCATGATTTGTTGATTGAAGAGGAGGATTACAAGACCTTGAGATCTGTCATTGAATCAAACGATAAGTTTGATGCATTGGGATTGGCTGAGAGATTAGAGAAACATGAGTTGATTTTCTTCAGACAAATTGCCGCCATTTTGTACCGTAAAAACAAGAAATGGAATAAGGCATTATCTATTTTGAAAATTGACAAGTTATGGTCAGATATCATCGAGACTGCCAAAATATCAGACAAGCAAGACATTGCTGAAGAATTATTGTTTTACTTTGTCGAAACTGGTAACACTGAGTGTTTTATCTCATTGTTGTACGCATGTTACAATTTGATAAGATATGACGTTGTATTAGAAGTTGCATGGTTACACAACTTGGCCGATTATATTAAGCCATATGAGATCACCAAGGCAAGAGAGAATCAAGAAAGAATAGATCTCGTGTACAAGGACTTGAAGGCTAGAGAAGAGGCCAAAAACAGCGAGGAGGCTGAACAAGAGTCATCTGGTTTAGGCGCTAGATTGATGATCACCAACGGTGCTGGATTTGGTGGTGCGCCATTACAGTCAGGTCCTCTGCCTCCACTTGGTCTTCAATCTACTGGTTACGGATTTGGTAATGGATTCTGAGCCTGCGAAATTTTTTTTTTAGTTTGGCCTTTCTTTCAATTTACGTTTTGTGTTTTGTTTCTGTATCTGTTTTAAATTTTTCAACTAACATATATAGTTCCGTTTAGAAGAACTTCGAAAAGATTCTGTTGTATTTTAATCACTGTTATATTGTAATACTTGAATAGAATCCTGTTATTGGCATTCATCCACTCATCGGTGTATGTGTCTCTTCAACCTTGCTTCAACGCTTGATTCCGGAATATCCATAGTCTAAATGCACCTCTTTAAGTGAACTTATTGAGCAACGACTTCTGTTGTTGACGTCTGTTGGAGTTCCTGACTCATCGATCAATTATGAACCGATAGGACTATAGGACTCCTCCAACCAAGATATGTGCATTTCGGCACTGCTAAAAATTGAAAATTTTCGAGTTTTACGAGTATACTTCCTTCGTTATTTTCTTTCCTGAATAACTGAACTGTTGTACCGAGAGACTTATACACGACTACCTGAGATCAATGTATCAAGGTTTCCTTTTTCTCGGTAGGTTTCTCTCCAGATAAATTTACACAATGTTAAGAATTTTTCCCGCCGTTAGGATTTCTTTTCATATATCCAGCGCTGTGAGCTTTGCTGCCAACTTGTCGATCTAAATGGAGAAAGAGAGGTTGCATTATATAAGGGTGTATTTTATATAAATCTATATGTTTGTTTACATCTGTCTTGAATTTTGCTAGTGTTTCTTGATTGTAATAGATTGACCATGGATGTATTTAAATTTTTGAACTAAAGAATGACATGCAGAACGCTCAACACTACAAAGCCAGAATACCAGTCAATGTTGTCGTTGAGTAAGATCGCACTTCTCTTCTTCTTTTCGTTTTGGTTACTCCGGCAGCAGATTGAGAGTGATGAACGCTGTCGAGTTGCCAGATCAAAATTCAAGCAGAACAAAATCTCATAAAGTGAATATCTTCACATCAAAAAGTTTCCAATTTGGCTATATCTTAGCATAACATTGCAGTTAAGAAGTTATTCTTTATCGCTCAACTGATCCTGTTTTTATCATGGTTAAAGGGTATAAATTCCGTGCTCATTTTTCTGCTCCTGTCATCGATGAATTTTTCTCTAAAACAACCGATGATAAACACTATTCATCTTCTACAGCGGAGAAAAATCAGGAAAAGAATGATGTTACGAAACTCTATGAACAAGCCACATTTAGATATCTGGAAATAATTTGCGAGGATCCCAGAACTGATGGTTACTTTCAAAGAATATATGAGTGCTGGCATCATGCTTATCACCTATCTCCTGGACACTTCGTCAACTACAGCAATATTCACTTTCCGTTAAAACTCTATCAAAATGAGATCAAAATTGACAATATTGATCATGAGAATCGAATCGTCGTCTTTGAAAAGAAAATATTGGGCGTTGATAGCAGCATTGACCATAGCCAACCACAGATGCCTTGCTCAAGAATTCTGTTTTCACAGTGTGGCCCAAATGATGGTTCTGACTTATATCTTGTTGGTGGATTCACGAAGATAGCTAATACTGAACACCCTGAAGATTGGTACTGTATGCCCATGAATGACATCTGGAGATATGAGGTTCGGTCGAAAAAGTGGCTCAAATTGATGGATCTAAAGTTCCCACCCGAGCTCCAACAGCCTTTTCTAATGGGCTTGCAAACCATATATGACAAAGAAAACCAGTTCATATATGGCTGCTCTCCCGTCTTGTATTCCTACAAGGGCTGTTATATGAAACAAAGTACAATCGTCTTCCTTGTTGACATTGGGCGAAGGCAAAGTAGTGTTCGGATCTGGGAGAAAAACTTCATCTATATGGCATTGTATATGAATCCCGTTGCTGAGATTTGGACTATCCTGTACGCAGACTATGAGAATTCCACCAACCGTGTATTTGACTTCAGATTGAAAACATTGAGACAGATGCCTTATCGGAAAATCAGAAAGCCAATGTCATTTCCGTACTACAACTCTTCATCGGTACCTATGTCAATTGAATTCAAATCAAAGTGGGTTTCAATGATCTTTTTAATGAATTGGAGAGACCTTAGTCAACTTAACATTCTAGATTTTTGCCTGGCACTCATGATATCGTGTATCGCTTGTGATAGTATTGAAACGAAGACGTTGGCATTTAAATCAGAAGAGCATGAATCCAAATCGTAGAAGAAGAAAAGGGTTCCGAATTTTATGGAGCGGCTCGCAAAGTACTTTAAATAGGTTAAATAGCTTCGCACTGGGCGTCAAATTTTTTTTTTAAAAAAAAAAAAAAAAATTTGAAAGGGATCTTTAGAAGGATCATTTAGTTTTAAAACTTACCCATAAATGTCAACAAACGCAATGCAACAGTTCAGTTGCTGATGAAATATTTTATGACACATTATCAAACTTTATAAAGTTACTTAAACTTTAAGCTAGGTTGCTTTAGGCTAGGTTGTGAGCACTTCAGTTCAAAACTTTCGAAAAACATGAATATTTATAGCCAGAGTGATTTTTTTTTTAGAACGAAACAAATCTGTATTTCAAGACTAAGTAAATTTTTTTTAGATTCAATTTTCACAGTAAACTACCCAAATCTTGCGTCAATTCAAAGACACCTCAAATTAGAAATCTTTCTACCGTAAACAATAATAAATCCTGATGTTGCTCTTTATTGACTACAATGCTTGTGTTCTACTTGATAGCTCAAAAAAAAACATTCTGACTGTTTTTAAGACTATTGGGAATCTGATCAAAAAAAGTAATTCAAGGTTTATGTTTCAAATGCCTTCAAAGATGCCTTGCTGAGGTTCCATGAAGTTGATGTCTAAATCGATAAAAGATTATGAACACCGAATGTTTAAAATTTGTAATTTTTCTGTTTTGTTTTGCTTGATTATATTTTGATGGTTTATATCATGTTGACTGATCAGGGGTGAACTTCCACTATATTATCTTGTTCCTAATCGTTAGGTGTTTGACAGATTTTGCCAGACTTACACTACTTATTTATTTTTTGCCTTCTCTTATCTTCACATTAAAACTCTTAAAGTCTTTTCCGAGCTTACTATGATCTGTAACTTCTTTTTATTCAAAGATAAAAAAAGATACAGTGTTTTATAAGGTCATACTGACAAACACTCACTCTATAAAACTAGATACAGTTGAAATATTCGAAAGCCATGTGAAATCAGTGGCAGCAGAATTGGAACAGTTTATGTGTGATAAGAGGCTAAACAAACCTGTCACCAGGACTAAATAAATAGATGGTATGAGCATGGAGATAACAATGCATGGAACATGAATATGAATTTAAATAATGATGTGAAGATGTGTATTTCAGAATCATCGGAGGACCGAAAGCTAGTGGGTGGGCCACTTGAAGTAGTGTCAGTGATCATACACTGTGAAATGAACCATTCATTGAATACTCTGCGTCGTGAGTTGGAATTATACCAGTCTACTCTTGATTATGTTTAAGGCCATTTCGGGTCACTTAACCTTGAGTATTGGGCCGAGTTGAATGTTGTGTTGTTATTCGAGTTAAAAAGGTTGCAGATCGATGGACTTATAGGCACCTGAAATCTTGATCGATGATAACTGTACTCAAATATATAAAGAGTTACCGGCTTTCATATTATCTCGGTGTGTATCAGTGATATATGAAAAGATCCCACCCATACTGCATTGAATCGCAGTTTGAACAGCATAGATATATATATACAAGGGGCAGCAAAAGCAAATGGTGTTAGAGAGCATCAGATCAAATCAAAGTCACATATCAGGTATGAACATTGCTGATGCTGGTGCTGGTGGTGTCTCTTCAATCAATACCAGAGAGAATATTCAACAAACTTTTTCATCATCTGCAGGACAGAGCTCCATTGATAACAATAATAACGATGATGATGATGATAAACTTAATGGGATCAACCTTGATGTACAAGAAGTGAGTGAATTTCAAATCTCAATCACCGAAGTTGAACCGACATTGGAAGATCAATTTATGAAATATTGCCCCAGGAAAAGACCATTTGTTCATTTATTCATGTTTTGTTTCTTCACGACATGGTGGATTTCCATCTTGGTTCAAAAGCAACATAGACCTCATTGGTTAATTCCAACGTTTGTATATGGATTCATCCTACTGAGGTTAGCTTTTTGGAAAGTTGACTCACGTCATGTTGTGGTGCTGGCTCAAAAGATTTGGAATCCATGTGTTAATTTACTTTATAAGATTGTTCCTGAGACATACAGATTCACAGGTGTATTAGTCGTGTTGGTTGTAACTCATTTGTTAGCCACATTTGTCGATAAGTCTACACCTAATGGTGCTCGCTTGGACAAGTTCATAAGTTTCTTAGGTTTTTATCTCACGTCTAAACATAGAAGTCGTGTTGATTGGAAGGCTGTATTTGCTGGGATATTGGGACAATTTGCACTTGGTCTTTTCATCTCAAGAACAGGTGCTGGTCACGATTTCTTCATCTTTCTTGCCAAATTGGCTCAAAGATTCTTGAATTTTGCCAAAGTTGGTTCCACCTCCATGTTCAATGAAGAATTGCTGTACCATTCCGGTTACTTCACTTTGAATGTGTCCTCAGCAATCATGTTCTTCTCTTCCACTGTTTACATTTTGTCATACATTGGCTGAATTCAATGGCTTGTTAGAAAAGTCAGTGTCATTCTCACATGGGGTATGAATCTTTCCGGTATGGAAGCTATCATCGCAGCAGCAACTCCATTCATCGGTTCCGGTGAAGCTTCAATCTTGATGAAACCTTATATTCCATACGCCACAGTAGCTAAATTCCATACTTTGAATGCCTTAAGTTTCAGTACCATCTCAGGTGGTGCTATTGTCAATTATTTAACTTTAGGTTTGAATGTCAGTGCATTATTGACTGCTGCTTTCATGTCTGTGCCTCTGGCTGTGGACGGAGGAATAAATCACTGCGGGTGGACTGAATCCAAAGGAAGCTGAGCTTGAAAATCAAGAGAAACTGTTCAATGTCATTCATGCTTTTAGTTTAGGATCTTGGACTGGTATTATGATCTCCTTGGCGATTTTCACGAACTTGTTATGTATCAATGCCACTATCAGTATGATCGATGCCATATTAAGTTGTTTCGGTGGTTACTGGCACATTCATAAATTGACCTTGGAAATGACATTTTACTTGGTTGTTTCAAGACCAGACATTTACAAAGTTTCCAAATTGTTGGGAACTAAATTTATTTAAAATGAATACAATGCATATGAAGAATTATTAGCTACAGTTCGAATCTCTGAGAGATCTCAGATGTTGGCTACCTTTGTGTTTTGTTCTTATGCCAATCTTGCAACCATGACTGAGAAAATAGCTATCATGGTGAGATTAGCTCCAGATAGAGTCAAGGCTATTACAGGTACTATTTGGAGTAGTTTGATTACTGGGTTCATGGCTTCGTTTTTGACCGCATGTTTTGCAGGTTGTATCACTGTTGATGTTGACCTGTTTAGTGTCACTGCAGCAGGTGCTACTTAGTGGTATTTCTTTTAGTTCTTACTGAATTCAATTCCAATTTATAATACTTTCATGTATATGAAACAAATGTATTCCTTTACTAAAAGAGGAGTTCAAGAAACCCATGGAGAAATAAATATTAAAAATACACTTCATATTCAACATGAGCTCATTTCTAATTCATCAAGTGAGTACGACATACATATGCTAGCGCTTACTGAGTTGAGGAACGGATATTCACTAGCTCAATATCCAATGCACAGCCAGACTCAAAGACGCTCCTCGATTTCTCTCAAACTGGCACCAACTAGATATCGTCGATCCTACATGAGCCATTGTATATTTGACTATTAGGCCTGAACTCAACATATTACACTCGTTGTGAGTTAATAAGGATAATCTTAAATGGTGACATCTATTTTTCCAATAAATTCAGATCCTTTGTCTTTCTGATTCCTTCACTTTTTTTTCAATTTTCAAGTATAATTTACCATTAATTAAGAGCTTACACACTGTAAACTTTCAGTTTCCCAAACAAATTTTGTGTTTTTTTAAAGCAAAACCCCTTGGAAACCTGACTTTATTTGTGATCTTCTCAGTGCTCTTCAAAAACACAAATTCTATTCTTCTTATTCTTCCAACAGTTCTATGTAGGATCTGCAATTTTTCAACACTCTCTATATGAACTTGTCAGATAACTAAACAGCACTGGTTAATGTCGTAAAATATGAAAAGATGTACTACGACTTTCTTAAAAGTTTACGGGATCCAAGAGACTCAAGCAGTACAATATTTAAGCTAGAACCCATTCGTGGGATCCACTCTAGTTCAGTTGGCCTATTTGTGTAGAACACTTATTTGAATGTAAATTTCATTTCAATTTTGGCGCCGATGCTCCACTTTTTTGTTATTGGCATAACGCAAAGGCCACAAAAGCAAAAAAAACAAAATAACCGCCAATGGACATATTTAATCACAAAGTATCGCAATGTGTATCAAAGATATTCATCTGTGACCACCTTTTGTTGGTATCTATCGAAAGCCAATATCCACATTGTGACTACTGGGCTATTGAAAATGACAATTATCTATGAGGAGGGATCTATGTAGTCAGAATACATGAAGTTTCAAATCTGTGGCAACTAGTGAAACTTAAGACCCACTCGGAGTCAATCAGCCTATCTGTGTAGAATACGTATTTGATTACAAATTTCTTTTTTTTAGCGCCGATGGAATGCTCCGCTTTTTTGCATGCTTCGCTATTACCAAAACTCAAATGCCACAAAAGCAAAAAAAAACAAAATAACCGCCAATGGACATATTCAATCACAAATCATCCCAATGTATCAAAGATATTTGTTTATTACCACCTGTTATTGGTATCTATAGAAAGGCAATTGTCACTTTAAGACCACTGCGCTTTTCAAAATGTCATTTATTTATGAGGAGAAATCTATCTAGTCAAAATACATAAAGGTTCAACTTTGTGGCAATCAGTCAAAAGCTTAATCAAAGCTTCCCGCATGTGCTGTTTTTTGCATGATTCATTTTTAAGTTGAACCACAGAACCAACCAAAACTTAAGAAAAGTGTACTTTTGAAAACAATATAAAAGGAAGGATTCCCAATTTTTTTTTTATTTATATTCCCATCACTTTTTTTATTAGTTCTTTAAAGAGTTCTCAGAGTTCGGCTATCCCCACGCGATTATGATGATTTCATCATCCTTCATTGACTTCCAATCATCTTTAGTTACATCACATGCCCACTCATCCTTCATTAGCTACAATATGGACTTCACCCCTTCGTCATTAGAATTGTTTACAACTACATTACATAGTCTGCGTTTATGCAATTCACAGTTGTTCATTATTAAATTCTCCTCCATTTGCATCACAGGGCCACTCCAGTAATTCTCCGCTTTTGACACATGCTCATAATGATATCACAACCACCAACAAATTCATTTGCACATATAATTGTGGTATAGTTGGCCACATAAAGGAGTCACATAAATAAGTCTGTGCAATATTATTGGGAGTGTTTTTTCTATGTTATACAAAGCCGGGAAAAGTTACACAGAAAGAAAGGATTAAACACTAAGAAGTGTGTCGGTGCAAGAACTATGAAATACCTAAATCAAATCACAAAATTATATGCAGTATCAGTCACTCATTACCTTACATCACAAATGCCCATCTATTCTCACTGCTAGATAATATTATACGGTAAGGGCTTAAAAATCCCATTGATGCATCAATTGTGAAAATCATACCGTAGTGGACTCGTCATGTTGTGCATTATAATACCTAATATCAGTGCGGAGTGAGTATAAGGAGAGTCAATTTTGTATTTGGTATCTCGGACAATAACAGAGCCACTCGTTGGACCGACCTTGACACACACACACCATCAAGTTGATTACATCATCTGGTGGCAAAAGCTCTGCGATACATGTATCGATCGCTTCTCTTCTGATGCTACCCCTTAATCCAATCCGAGTAACTAACTAGCGGTGTATGCTAGTTGAAGACACTGAATCTGACCAAATTTAAATAATACGTGGAGTCAGTATTGCATCTCGTTCCATTAGGCAAAATACCGATTTCTATTGATTCGTATCTCAGCTTAAGCCAAACCAAAAAAAACTGATGAAATTCACCACTCGATCAAGCCACTAGATGTTGACGGTCACCTCCCCCTTTGGTAAAACAGATAGCACCACTCTAAGGTAACAGTGACAGCAAACAATAAATCTGTTTTCAATTTGTATTTCAAGACAGCAGCAAAGGCCGATATAGAAATGGATAAAGTTCCAGCACGCATATAGATGGTGTTGGAAGGAGCATGATCTTGAACAGCGATGAAAATTTGGGCAACCCGTATGACTGGATTTCGTTGAAGAGTCCCATTTCAGTGATATGTAGTGTAGGGTGTTAAGTGAAGAGACCAAGTGTTAATTATATTATTTAATATATATATATATAGAAAGATAGCCAAGATTCTTGGATCGGGCAAGAAACTTTTGAAAGGAGCATGAGGGATATTGAGAAGTAACTTTAAAAGTAGCTATATATATTAAAAATCACTTCATTTGACAATGACAACCAGTTCAACACAGGAAAATCATGAGCTCAGGAAGTTATCTCCCCAAGAGAGGGTAGATGAATATGATAATCGTCAGTGACATTGTACCAGAGAGAACAGAAGATGGCGGTTTGTCTTTCCAAGACAGCACTCGGGTAGATAAAAATGATGGCATCGCTAGTAATGTACCAAGTGAAATAGATGTTGGCAATGGTGGTCTGGTAGCAAGATTGAAAGGATATCTGGATGCATTTTTGGAAAAAGTTGCTCCATTGACGGAGAGAGTAGTTGAAGTTCTGGTTTCATTTCTTGAAAAAAAATTTCTTATTTGGTTGAAACGCTCGGTAGTTGAGGTAGTAGTTGGTGCCTAAAAGTTATGAGCATGGCTGAAGGTTATGAGCACTGTATTTTAAAAAACCGTAATTTTTTTTGTTTTGTATGATTGGACTCATATTTTGATAATCTATATCATGATCTAAAAGTGAACTTTTTTTTTGTAATGCGTTTGACATATTTTGCCAGACTTACACTACTTATTTATTTTTTCCTTCTCTTTTCTTCAACTCTTAGAGTCTTTTCCGAGCTTATTATGATCTGTCACTTCTTTACTTTATTCAAAAACAAATAAAGATATGGTTTTTTATAACAATTTAAGTAAAATCGATTAAATAAATACTATTGACATATCTTATCAAAATCAATTGCGTATTTCTTGCTCAAGAACAGGGTCCGAGGTGAATCATATTGAAAAGTGACGTTAGCAAAATACCTGAGTACTCTGTAAATAAGATTCTCGCTTATACTATGCATGATCCCTATACATTTCTGATACATAGAAGAGCTTACTGTACTTCATATCAATCTCATATCGATGCCGATATCAGCTTTGCATATCTCTTCAACCCTTTACTCTATATCTTTTGTTACACAATCTCTCTCTGAGCTTACACTGGCAAGAGTGCAGTCGATACCAGAAGACTTCTTTACGCTGAATATTTATCTTTCATTACAGAATTCATGTCTGACAGAATTTTAGATTTCGCATCTTAGACCTATGTTTATTGGAATTATAAGATATCAAGGGATTTACATGTATACTACCGTCTTCATCCTCGTTGAGTTTATATGCCACCGTCAATGATAGCACTGGCACCTCCCTTTAGCTACTTGTTCTTCATATTTCTGTGAGGATTAAAAAGGTGAATGCTTTCAACATGGGCTTTTCCATCCCTCTTCCTATTCATGGGGTCAAATGAAATTCTCCATTCTTATCCTTCACTAAATACTTCTCCTCCGTCACTATGCAATCAATCAACCTATGAGGTGTGACATCGAACGCTGGATTCCACACATTGATACCAGGAGTTGCAACTTGCACTTTTGTCAATTTGACATTTCCCAGCTCATCTATGACGAAATTACCTTTGTCGTCCAATTCACCTCCTTTCAACGAGGTCAACTCCACGCCTGGTCTTTGTTCAATGACAATCTCTTTACCCGATTGCATACGTGGATCGATGGTTGTTGTTGGTGCAGCACCGATGAATTTCACTTCAGGGTACAATGATGCGAGTAAGGAGAGTTGAAATGTACCGATCTTGTTAGCCAAGTCTCCATTAGCTACGATTCTGTCGGCACCTACGATGATGTACTTGATAGGAGCCTTGCTTGGAAGTGTATTGTTAGGTGAATCACGATTATTGGTTAAGGACTCGATCAAAAACAGAACCATGTTATCGGTGATTAAACTGAAAGGAATTTTTTCATAGTTCAACTCATAAGATGTCAATCTGGAACCTTGGTTGTAAGGTCTTGTCTCACAAGAGTAAACGTGTGATAACCATGATGACTGGTTTTGTTGCTCACTGGATAACAGATTCAGTTTTGATTTTTCCCACAATGATCTGATTATCCCTAAAGCAGTACCATGACCTGACGTGGCCAAGGAGCCAGTATTACATATCGTCATCACAGAGAATTCACCTTCAAAATTCTGTGAAGCCAAATCGGAAAAGATGTAATCACAACCATTTTCACCAATCTTGAAATTATTGATCAAATCATCCTTGTACAATTTGCTGGAATAGTCCTTAATTGAACTGAACAAATTCTCAAAAGTATCCTGGGATTCTATAATGGCTTTGATGTCATTACACCCGTTAGCCAAATTGACAGCAGTCGGTCTAGAAGTAACCAAATAGTCAATTCTTGACTTCAAATGGTCAACAAACTTTTCAAAGTTAGTCAAGTCATAGCCATGAATTTCTCCTTTGTTTTTCAATACAGTATTCAACTCTACAACTATGGAGAAGCAGCCCACAATGGCTATGGCTGGGGCACCTCTGACTTGCATCTTCTTTATAACACTGTATCCATCATCTATGTTGTGTATATCGATGTAGGCAGTTTGGTATGGGATTAGGAGTTGATCCAAGATGGAGAGGCGAACCGCCTTCTCATCGAACTTGATTGCTTGTAATGTTGGTCCAGACATGATGATGCATCACTTCCTTTCAATTTTTCAAAGGAAAAAAAAAATTTCTATATTTTTCACATCTAATTGAGCTTTATCGATGAGGGTTAGAGAAAAGGCCTTCACATATTAGAAAACTGTATTGAAAAGAAAAAAAAACATTGTTTGGCAAGAGAGTAATATTGGAAATGTCTTATGAAACTTAGCTCTTCTTTTTAATGAAAGAGACTGATTTGAATATGATGATGTGTCTTTTAAACAGGGTTTAGATGATGAGCTGACGAGAAAAAAATAGTTATATATTCTATATTTTCTAAATGGAAAACGTTGACATTTGATGATGAAATTGAAGAGAGGATATTCTACAGCTCTATTCAGAACAGTGGCGAGGGCACTTGATAATGAAAGTGTAGTGTGGTGTTCTATTACTTCTATTATTGCACACATCATCATCTCTAAACGTTTAGTGGGGGTAAATTTATTTGATCGTAAAGTGCTCGCGTATGATTCGGAACGAGATCCGTGTTATTTTCCCCGTGACTCACTTGATTTACACATATAAAAAAAGCGGTGTGGCCTACAAGCGTAACTCAAAATTTACAACAACAAGAACAACAACCATGTCACCAATCAAGTTAGATTTCAAGCAAGTTGACGTTTTCACCAAAGTACCGCTCAAGGGAAACCCACTTGCAGTGATCTTCGATGCCGATGATCTCCAAGAACATCAAATGCAATCGATAGCCACATGGACCAACTTGTCGGAGACTCTTTTCTTCTTAAAACCTACTGTTCCCGAGGCTGATTATAGGGTTAGAATATTCACTCCAGGTTCTGAGGTACCATTTGCTGGCCACCCAACTCTTGGAGCCTGCTATGCATTTAGAGAGCGTTCAGATTCTACAAAGAGAAAGACGTCATATATTCAACAATGTGAGGCTGGATTAGTTGAGTTAGAAGTTGATGATGACAATGGTGGAGACATTTTCTTCAAACTTCCAAGAATCGGGTTCCCACATACACCGAATTTCGCCGTCCTTGAGTTACTCAAGATCTTGGGAGTCACTTCCCAATTAGAGACAGATACGGAACCAAAATTGATGGATGTTGGTCCAAGATGGTTCATCATTCAATTAAAGTCCGCCGATGCAGTGTTATCTTTGAAGCCTAATATGGCTGAATTGAAAAGATTCAGTGAAGGTATGGGAATAACAGGTTGTTGTTGTTTTGGAGAAATATCCGATAAGAAGTATGAAACGAGAACATTTGCACCTGCAATTGGTGTTGACGAGGATCCAGTGTGCGGATCAGGTGCAGGAGCTGTTGGTGTCTTTTTGAGTGGGAAGATCGGCTCCAATCAGCTGATTGAATTGAGTCAAGGTTGTAAAGTGGGAAGAGATGGTAAATTACAAGTCAAAATTGAGGATGCAAGTAATATCAAAGTTGGTGGTTCAGTGGTAAGCGTTATCGATGGAGTTTTCCAGTTATGATTAAGACGGCTTTAGATGTCTATTTAAAGGACTAGACTTTGACTTTGAATATTATAGAAAAACAAGAAGGGTTTCTGTTGTCTCCAACTATACATGGCGAAATCACTGGAAAAAAAAAAACAAATGAAAAAAAATTCGAAGACATAGTAATTCAATTAAATGATGTCTTTCGTCATTAGAGCCAATTCTTTCGACGGGAACATATATATACTCTACTTGTAGAGTGATGTGATTCTGTTGTCTACAATGAATTGTTATGCTATCAGTGAAAGACCTACATTGACTTCCTTTTAATGGTGTTCAATGAATAAAAGTATATGATCATTGAACTAAAAGGCAAAGGAAGACATGCAATCATGTAGATAAACACTATAATTTTCTGTTTTTGGAACTATATACAAAAATAACAAACAAACTACTCGTCAACTAATGCCTTAGCGTTGTCCAACAACTCCAGTAATTCTCCGCTTTGACTCATGCTCATAATGATATCACAACCACCAACAAATTCATTTTGCACGTATAATTGCGGTATAGTTGGCCACTCACTGTACTCTTTGATACCATTTCTTAACTCATCATCTTCTAAAACGTTGTACAGAGCAAACTTATCAGGATCTACTCCCTGTTGTCCCAAAATCTGGATGGTGGCACGAGAAAATCCACACAGTGGGGCCATTGGTGTACCCTTCATGAATAATACAACCGGAGCCGAGTGAATGGCTTCCTCGATGGCCTCCTTTGTCTCTGTGGAGAGAAGTCTGATATGCTGGTTGTGAGGGAATAGGAGACGTGGTGTAGAGACAACAAGTCTTCTTGGGAACAGTTGTCTCGGAAATATCGATCTTGCAAACATGGTTATTTTATTATCTCTTTATCAATATATATTTATCTTTCCAACCTATCTTTCACTGCTGATTTGTAATGATTTTTTTTTACACTCAAAAAATGTCCCCAGAATACAAGTAGTGCAAATTCATACCAACTAAGGGAATAGATAGACGCACATGCTTGTAAGGTTGTTTTGGTTACACAAAAACAAAAAGAGAATTATTTGAGAAAGTCAACTTGCTTATATTCTTACTTCCTTTCTTAGAGCGTATAGAAAACTGGTTGATTTATGTGTGGGCGGAAAGGAAAGAAAAGACAGGTGGATCAATTGTTATTGATTTGGTTATATCTTGGTTGCTCGGTGAAGGTGAGCGGTAAAGAGGGTGCTGATGAGTTGAGAAACGGATGTGATTGTGCTCGTGACAGGTAATTAGTACGTGTTGCCTGTATATATGCTGGATGTGTGCTACATATGATGGTGTGGGTATATGATGAATCAGTTGCGGATGCTGAATAGTGAAGTGAATGCGGCGTTGCCATTATACCTTGTTCGAATTATGAATTATCGTGGCTGCTCATATGTGATGTTGTTGAAATGTGCTGATCTTACCAGCTTAGCGCTGGAGGACATACTTCTAATTCGTAATGACGTCAATTGAATGCTGCTATTGGACACATTGGCTAAGAATGAGATGCTATAAAATTTGATTGCGAGTGTGGTTTTACAGGTCTTGAAGATTAGGCAGTATGGGGAGCAGATTTATTGATTTCAATTTGTTGTTGGAGTGCTGCTGATTGATTGCTGGTTATCACCATTACACTCTCATCTCGCATTCCGGGACTCCTCATCCGCAATTGACTTCCATACAGGGGATAGGTTGGTGTTAAAGTGCTATAATAGCTTAGATCCAAAATTTCCATCTTCAAATCACACAGAGTCGCTATGAATGGGGCTGATTGACTGCTGACGGACACTCCCTTCTTTTGCATTGGATCTATACTTTGTGAGGGTGATAATGCCATGCGCCAGAGTAAAGATTTTCTTTAGAACGTTGTGGATTATGTGCTCAATCAATTAGAGTTGTTTATTACAGGGCCACACACACCTTTATACAAGAAGATATTTTGTTAACGAATGATGATGACCATTGGGGTTTGGTTGTTTGATTTTGAATATTTAGAAGGTGGTGGTTCACTCTTGTGATTCAGTCTTTCTTGTTTAATTGCATTATCGAGCTTTTCAGTGCATTGTGAAAGATAGAACTGATATATGATATACCAGTATATCCCAAACAATGCTTTTTTGTTGTGCAATTAAGCGATAATGAGTTTCTTTGAGATCGTTGGCAATATTGGCTCTTCAAATGACCAGATCTCAAAATAGGAACAAGGATGATGTGAATCTAGTTCCCTGTTTCCAAAGCAGGTTCAAGTAATAATATGCAGTGGAGATGGGGACCACCCATCACGTTTCCATGATTTTTGACCGGAAAATTTAACCGAAGATGGATTGAAAGAGTGTGGTTTTAGATAACAGTAATTCTTAGAACTTTGATAGCACCATTTAATAGTTATTTTAGGGCACACGCCGAGAGAATCATCAAAGCTTCTCTGCTCAAAGAAATTCAATTTTCCACTATGAGTCTAAATTAAAAGATCACGGGACTCATAACTATCACATTTGGCTGAATAGAATATAGAGGAGAGTAAGAAAATGTAACATGTATATAACGAGTGCTCAAGAATTGCTTAGGTAAAAATTCATTAGAGTCTGAAGTTGAAGGGAAATGCTATTCATAACAACAAAAAAGTTATTATATTATTGTGGTTTTTTTTTTTTCAGTATGATGTTAAACCACAGTTTTGCACAATTTTATAAAGATTGATGCCGTATGAAAAGAAATGGAAATCCTCAGCAGGCGAAACTAAACGAATTGAAATGAAAAAGAAGCTGTGCAAATTGATATCAGTATTAAATCTTTGTTTCGAATTGCGTTATTTGCTTTTTCAAAAGGTCCCAGAAATTTCCACCATGAAATTCTCGTGGATTGTGGAGATGAAACAAAAAAAAATGTAAAATTCTCCATGCGGAAAAGAAGTTGGAGAAATATTAGTATGTGTGCGCTCTTGTTGTTGTTGTTGATGAATAAATGATTAATAACATGCATTATGTTGACAAAATAAAAAGAGGATATGTGTAGTTGATGTCGGGACGAACAGGGGAAATGTGACTTTTGACAATATAAAGACAACAAACCTATACGATCACGTCACAAATACAATCAGAAGCGAGTCCAATTAACAGTTGCATATTATATTTTGTGTATAATTTTTAGCGTTGCTGTTTTGAAAGATGTTGTGTTGATCTATTATTATCGAATGCACTCAATTGTGATTCCATTTTGAGTGGTTATTGCTTTATTTATTTACTTATTTATTTATTTATTTATTTGTTTGTTTGTTTGTTTTCTTATTTGTTTACCACATTTTGGATCTGTTTCATCACTATTCAACAACAAAACATCAACAATATATTATGAAAAACAAAATATTGTGTAGATCTCATGTAGTTAATTAAAAAAAAAAGGTTTGATGCAATTTTAAAACAAAGGTGATTAGCTAGGCTAATACAATTTCTAGATGATGTGCATCTACCTATATGTACCAGTCGGTAATTAATTGATCACCCGAGCTTTAAAACTATTTGAAATAGCCGACATTAAATCAATGTACAATCTAATACCTAACGTAAACACAAACAAAGTAAATTATTATCACAAGGAATGAAATAGGTGATCATCATCAATTAGAGATTAATTAAGAATTTAATTAGGATTCAATTTTCATCATAGAATTTAACAGAATTACGCCATGAGGTGATTTTACTTAAGATAATTACAAATTAGGAGAGGAATGGAGTGTACCAAAGTTGAGTAAGCGCGTGCTTCGCCTTTTTGTATAATATTTGCAAAAATCATCATCATCATCTTTTATTTCTCCAAAAGCAAAAAAAAAAAACAAAATTGATGGCAAAGCCAAGAAAGGGAAGTTGAAAGCTTTTTTTTTCCTCTCTTTCCCAATGCGGTACAGTATTTGCAGTTTGCGGGAGTAGTAATTACGGAATGGGAGATATCAACGGTTGATGAGTAATAGTAGCAGATGTATTGTGATGATGATCCATCTACAATTTCATATTACAATGTTCCTCCTGCTCCTGTTGTTAGTTCGAAAAAGAACAATAAAACACTGGATTGGAAAGAAAAAAATATAGAAGAGAGAAGGCCATATGGATGCAAATTGAAAGAGAGCAAAAAAAGGGGGAAAAGGGCAGCCAAAACAAGTTACATATAATATCACTAACTGAACAAAAGGAAATCGTTAAACCAACTATCAATTATTGTCATTCTCTCTCGGCTTAGCTTCCATATTTTAACTCATCTGTTGACTTTGTAAGTGGTATTAATGGGTATGATTTTAATTGAGTGCATCAAATGATTTATTTGAACAACCAATGAAGAGGTAATAACAATAATAATGATTTCCGCTCGTCATTGCTTCTTTGATAATAACTTATTCTACCTATGGCTTTACCTAAACAACGTAACATTTTAATTGCTCCAACAAATCGCCCAATTGGGTAATTTGACCTATTTATATCTTATGTCTCCATGACTACTACTAACAAAAGTTCTCCATTTCGGGGAAAGGCCTTTACTCTCTCTCTTTTATAACAAAAGAGCAGAAAAAGGAGAAGAAATGAGAGTGAAAAAAAAGCTTTTTGGTGTGTTTCTGTGGTTATTTACTTTTTTATTTATTTGTTTGTTGTTGTTGTTGTCTCACGATTTGAGGGAGAGGGGCCATCACGAAGTCTTTCTTTCTAGAAAAATTATGGTGGATTGGAGGCTATTTGGTTCGGGAATGAATGGAATCTATCGTATAATATTATAACCACTCTTTACTTCTTTTTCTTCTTCTTCATTATCATCATCTTCTCCTTGATATAAAGATAACATGGGAAAAGAGGAAGATTGATTGAAATACAAACTCGGTTTGTATATATGAAAGCCCTAGATGGATTGAGGTTGTGTATTGTTTCTTAGGTTGGTATAGTAAGGAAAGGAGCCGATAAATTGCGGGCCAGTCAGTACGAGGACATTCTCCGGAGAGGAGAAGTCCCTTGCATGCACCTTGAGAAACTTTAAATGTTTTTTTTTTTTTTTTTTTTCGTTTCTAAAATTGGAATACATCAACAACAACCTCACGTCAAACACAAATTAAACCACCATATCACCACAGTTATCTTTAATTAACTGTTTGTTTTATGTGAGTACATCTCTGTACATGCATTAATTGTTCCACCAAAGTCGATAAAAACATATACAACAACTCTTAAAACAATTAAAAAACGAAAAACAAAACAAAATAGACAAAGACGTCGATGATGATATTTCCTAATGCGGAATACACAACATGGGAATAAAAAAAAAAAAATCTTCTTATTTTCTTCTCCTCTCCGATTTCCCAACTATGAGATCTAGTCAATATATATATGTCTATATAAACTAAAACCTCTTCCCATATTTTAGAGTTTTTTTTCTTCTTTCTTTCTTGTTTCGTTGAATTAATTAATTGTGTCTTGTGATTATATATACTTGTGACAAATTCTCAATTCCATTATTGATCGCATTCGCTTAATACCCCAATAATCGTTTTAAGACCACAAGTAATCAAACCAAAATGCAATTATCAAAATCAGTTTTGTTGTCAATTGTCTTGTCAAGTCAATTGGCCTTGGGTGCTACCGTCCCATCCGAACCATGGACCACTTTGACCCCAACTGCTTCATTCCCAAAATCAGCAGTCACTGACTATCCATCATCATTTGGTGTTGCTGTCTCCAGAGTTGGTCCAGCTACCACTGGTTCATCATCAGCATCATCAAGTGCTTCATCAAAGGCCAAGAGAAATTGGTTCGGTAAGAGAGCCGTTTCTCAAATTGGTGATGGTCAAATCCAAGCTCCAACAGCTACTGAACAAGCTCCAGCTAAGAAGACCGCTGCTGCCGTTTCTCAAATCAATGATGGTCAAGTACAAGCTACCACTGGTACTCAAGCTCCAGCTAAGCAAACCAAGGCTGCTGTTTCTCAAATCAATGATGGTCAAGTACAACAAGCCACTAACACTCAAGCTCCACTGGCTCCAGCCATTGCCGCTACCACTTTGACCTCAGTTGTCACCGTTAAGGGTAACACTGTCACCAAGTCGATCATTGCTCCAGTTTCTCAAATCTGGGATGGTCAAGTCCAAGTCACCACAGGTACCGTTGTTGTTACCGCTCCAACTGTCACTGTTAAACAAACTTTGAACGCCATCACTCAAATCTGGGATGGTCAAATCCAAGCTACAACTGCTCCAGCTTCTAACGCTGCTCCAGCTAAGCAAACCAAGGCTGCTGTCTCTCAAATCAATGACGGTCAAGTCCAAGCCACCACAGGTGCTCCAGCTAAACAAACTAAGGCTGCTGTTTCCCAAATCAACGATGGTCAAGTCCAAGCCACTACAGGTGCTCCAGCTAAACAAACCAAGGCTGCTGTCTCCCAAATCAATGATGGTCAAGTCCAAGCCACCACAGGTGCTCCAGCTAAACAAACCAAAGCTGCTGCTTCCCAAATCAACGATGGTCAAGTTCAAGCTTCTACTGGTGCTCCAGCTGCTGCCGCTAAGCCAACTGAAGGTGCTGCTTCTCAAATCACTGATGGTCAAGTCCAAGCCACCACTGGTGCTACTTCAGCTGCTGCCGCCACCAAGGCTGCTGCTTCCCAAATCACTGATGGTCAAGTTCAAGCTTCTACATCTGCTGCTCCAGTTAATGATGTCCAAGGTAACTCCATCACTGATCCAGTTCAAGCTGTTTCATGTAACTCTAACAGCACTTTGTCATTGACATTGAAAGGATCTGTCTTGACTGATTCTCACCACAGAATTGGATCTATTGTCGCCAACCATCAATTCCAATTTGATGGTCCAACTCCACAAGCTGGTGCTATTTACGCTGCTGGTTGGTCAATCACCCAAGATGGTTTGTTGGCCATTGGTGACAACACCACTTTCTACGAATGTTTGAGTGGTTCATTCTACAACTTGTACGACCAAGATATCGGAAGTGTTTGTTACCCAATTGTCTTGCAAGTTGTTGATTTGGTTGATTGTTGAACAGTGTTTTAATATTTGAATCATTTTTTTAGCAACATCAAAAAAAAAAAGAATTTTTATCATTATATCCTACTACTACTACTACTACTTACTACCCCATCATTCATCATCATCATCATCACTACTACCCATTACAATATATATTAATACCTCTTTTTTTTTGATCACATATTGTTTTACACACAGAAGGAGGAGGTTTATTTATATTTTTGTTTAATTTCTATTTTGTTTATTCCCATTCGTTCTTCATTTTGCTCTTGTTTGCAAAGTTTTTTTTGTTTTTATGAACTATTTTGATCATATTAATCTAATTTCATTCGATTCTCTTTACAAGTTGTGAAGGGTTTTTTTATCTTTTTATTCTTCCATGAAAACTTCTTTTTGTTTTGGTTCATCATCACTTTAAGTTGATCCAACTGTTTGTTTTATATATGTATATATACATATTTTGCACAAGGGTCTTCAAGAAGTTGATGTATATACATACTTAAATGGAAAGGGGAGAGATCATGAAAAGGAGAGGTTGGAAAAAAAAGTTTGCATGCATTTTTTAAAGCTGATAGATATTTCTTCAGTATCATCACCAATTTTCATATATATTAAATGCATCTATTTAAATTCCATTTACTAGAAAGATAACTACTCGGTTATGTGTAGTGCATTCATTGCTCAAAAAAATAACCTTAATATACAGGCGGCAAATCATTAGTTTTCATTCCCCCTAGACAGCCTATTTAAAAAGCGAATCTGAGAGAAAGATTATCTAATTTGTTATGTTTAATTTTCAAATTGAGAAAGGCTTTAATGGAGTGTGTCTGGGGTTGGCTTCTTTCTGATTGTAAGTCTTTGGTTGATCCGATACACACTGGAATAGTAGCATTTTGGGTCGTGTGCATCGACATGGTGTGAGTTGTTTGTTTGATTTTTTGTTTCTTTTCCTATTTTTGCATGTTTCTTTTTTGAAATGTGTTTTTTTGTACAATAGTGGGTGGGCTGTTGTTGTTGTTGTTGTTGTTGTTTGATTTTTACACGGTGATGTATTAGGGTTGAGTCTGTGATAACTCTGTCAGAGATGTACAAAGACACACATGGCTGAAAAGCGATGTGATAGACAGATATACTATTTGAGCAGAATGGGTTTGTTTCCCTTAACTTCACCGGGATGTTTGCGCTAATTGGTAATGCAATGACATAGAGATAGAGCTACAATTAGAAAATATAGAGTTAGAAAAGATAGCTACAAAAGATAAAGTTAGTTAAATGGAGTTAGTAGTTAGATACATAACACAGTAGATAGTAATAGAATGAAAACCGGAAAAATTCTCACATGTTAGTAGTTACTATGTATGCCTGTAATAAATTGGGAAACAAGCAAATATATGCAAAAGAATTAGTTTGAGACAACATAAGTTAATCCGATAAAGGGAATCGGGTGGTGAGTATGAGTGAATGCCATTGACTACCGAGATTTTCCAATTGTTGGCTAAGGGTCCCTCTTACTAACACATATATATCATACCAGCCGGGATTGGCCTTCAACCTTAACAAATCAGCCAATGGCGTGACATTACGTGGGTCAAAGAGTGGGATGTGCAAGAGGTCAGATGATGGCAACGCGCGCAATAAGAAAAAAAAAATTGAAAATTCTTTAGAGAGAGAGAGACACCACACCATCTGCCTGTGCCTGTTTCTATTAACTAAAATTAAATGCATCAAAACTGTTGCTGTTGTACAAATTTTCTCTCCATTTGATATATAAATACCATCCTTCATCCTCTTAACCCTTTATCTTTATAATTTCTATCTATCTATCTATATATATATTTATACATCAAATCAATTTAGAAGTATATATATATACATATATATTTTACACAAAAACAAATTAAACACACATACACATACATATAATGTCCGAAGAAATTACAGTTGGTCAATATCTTTTCGAAAGATTAGCCCAATTGGATGTCAAGTCCATCTTTGGTGTCCCAGGTGATTTCAACTTGAGATTATTGGATGATATCGATCTTGTCGAAGGTAGTCGTTGGGTTGGTAACGCCAACGAATTGAACGCTGCCTACGCTGCCGATGGTTATTCCCGTGTCAAGAGATTGGCTGCATTGATCACCACTTTTGGTGTCGGTGAATTATCTGCTTTGAACGGTGTTGCCGGTGCCTATGCAGAACACGTTGGTTTGATCCACATTGTCGGTACTCCAGCTACTTCATCACAAAAGAATCAATTGTTATTACATCACACTTTAGGTAATGGTGATTTCACCGTTTTCCACAGAATGTCAAGTGAAATTTCTCAATCTACTGCATTTTTGGAAAGTGTTGAAGATGCTGCTTCCACAATTGATAACTTATTGGCCACTGCTTATAAATTCCAAAGACCAGTTTACTTAGGATTACCAACCAATATTGCTGTTGGTAAAGTTAAGAAGAGTCTTTTGAACAAACCAATTGATTTAACATTGAAACCAAATGATGCCGCTGTTCAAAATGAATTCATCGCTGCTGTATTGGATTTGATCAAGGCTGCTAAGAACCCAGTTATTCTTGTCGATGCTTGTGCTTCTCGTCATGAATGTAAACTGGAAGTTGCTGAATTGGTTGAGAAAACTCAATTCCCAGTCTTTGTTACCCCAATGGGTAAAGGTACCGTTGATGAACAAAACCCAAGATTTGGTGGTGCTTATGTCGGAAGTCTTTCCACCCCAGAAGTTAAAGAAGCTGTCGAAACTGCAGATTTGGTCTTGTCAGTTGGTGCTTTATTATCTGATTTCAACACTGGTTCATTCTCATACCATTACGGTACTAAAAACATTGTTGAATTCCACTCTGATCACTCCAAGATTAGATCAGCTGTCTTCCCAGGTATCCAAATGAAGGAATCATTACAAGCATTGTTGAAAGGTGTTAAAGCCGCTGCTGCCAACTATTCAGTGGTTCCAGTTCCAAGTGTCAAATTGTTGAACACTCCAGCTCCAGCAAATACTCCAATCTCACAACTGTGGTTGTGGACTAAAGTCTCCAGCTTCTTGAGAGAAGGTGATGTCGTCATCACCGAGACTGGTACCTCTGCCTTCGGTATCGTTCAAACAAGATTCCCAAATAACACCACTGGTATTTCTCAAGTGTTATGGGGTTCTATCGGTTACACTGGTGGTTCTACATTGGGTGCTGTATTGGGTGCTGAAGAAGTTGACCCAAAGAAGAGAACTATCTTGTTCATTGGTGATGGTTCATTGCAATTAACCGTTCAAGAAATCTCAACCATGGCCAAATTGGATCAAAAACCATACCTTTTCATCTTGAACAATGCCGGTTACACCATTGAAAAATTGATTCACGGTATCAATGCTGAGTATAACAATGTTCAACCATGGAACCATTTGGAATTATTGCACTTGTTCAACGCCAAGAACTCTGAAAGTATTAGAGTCTCCACCACTGGTGAACTTGACAAATTGTTTGCCGACCCAGCTTTCAACAAGAACGATAAGATTAGAGTCATTGAAGTTATGTTGCCAACAATGGATGCTCCAGCTAACTTGGTTCTGCAAGCTGAACTTTCAGCTAAGACCAACGCCACCATGGAGTAAGTAGAGTGCGCATTTCTGCTGCTTTTTTAACGAAATTGCACACGATGATAATAATTAATTTAATGATGACATATCCTGAGATGAGTTTTTTTTATAATGATGACGAAGACGGTTTATCTTAGCTAGCTCCAACTTCTTAATGGTTTCTTTGCTGCCAATTAGTGAAAATAACTTGAGAAGGTGCTGCTGTTGCTACATACATAGTTTTGAAGATATTTTATAGACATGATTTCATGATCATACAATTTGAGTTGAAATTTTGTAGAATTTAAAATCTCTCCCTGATTATTGATGCATAAGTATACAATTTAATTGTAGAAGACAAATTTTGTATAACTTTTGAATTTCTTCAATAGTATACAATGGCTACTCAAATAGGTATTAGTGTTCAATATTTCAACCTGTTTGTGATTGATACCCTCAAGAAATTACAAATGTTTGAAAATAAATTGGGAATGAATAACCTTTATCCTGGCATTTCCCCTGCTTTTGCCCTCCTTCTCTAGTCAGCCATATGTGTATTATCTTATTTATCAAATCAATCATATTTCGATGCAAGTGAGTCCTTTCGGATAAATCAATTTTCCGCTCTGTGTGTGTCAAAAAAAGTACGTGTCTCATGGTTCCAAAAAAAAAAACAAGTAAAAAGTAAAAAAGAAGATAACAAGGGGTCAGTCAATGAACAAAGGGTCATTAATATTCACCAGTTTACTCCCGCTGAATTCAATTACTTATTCATCGTCAACATGACTGACTTCGCCAAACGCATATTGTGTGTTATTTTGTTCATCAGCGGCTTGGTTTCAGCTTCGATCCATCCCATTTCGATTGAAGGTCGCTACTTCATCGATAGTGTCACCAAGGAACCTGTAATTAAGACCCTTTTGTTATACAGATACAATTAAATTAAATAGTTAATCGATTAGGCTAAGGAATACTAATCTTTTTTGTGGGAAAAAGTTTTTCATAAGAGGTGTCGACTACCAGCCTGGTGGTTCTTCAGGGGTCTCTGTTGAGAGAGATCCATTATCTGACGCAAATGCATGTGCTAGAGACATAATCCTTTTCCAAGATTTGGGCATCAACACCATTCGAGTCTATTCAGTCAATCCAGACTTAAACCATGACAAATGTATGACCATGTTGGCTAATGCCGGCATCTACTTGGTGTTGGATGTCAATTCACCCTTGCCTAATGAATATTTGAATAGGTATGAACCATGGACTTCCTACAATGAATTCTATTTGGAACATATCTTCAAAGTTGTTGAGCAATTCAGTTGGTATCCGAATACGCTACTGTTCTTTGCCGGGAATGAAGTAGTGAACGACCGAAGATCAGCAAGGGCCTCATCGACCTATGTCAAGGCTGTTGTTCGCGATTTGAAAAATTACATTAGTTTACATTCTCCAAGAACAATCCCAGTTGGTTACTCTGCAGCAGATGATCTACAATACAGAGTTTCATTTGCCAAATATCTTGAATGTGAAGAAGAAGATAAACTGTCAGTCGATTTTTATGGAGTCAACTCCTACCAATGGTGTGGAGATCAAACATTCCATTCTAGTGGCTACGACAAGTTGGTTGAAGATTACCAGGACTATACAAAACCTATCTTTTTTTCTGAATTTGGATGCAATGAGGTACAACCGCGCACTTTTCAAGAAGTTGTTACTCTATACTCTAAAGACATGACTGGTGTTTTCAGTGGTGGTTTGGTTTACGAGTTCAGCCAAGAACCTAACAACTATGGCTTGATAGAACACGATGCCAATGGAAACGTTCATCTCTTACCAGACTTTGACGAGTTGAAGCAACTGTATCTGAGTACACCGATACCAACTGGTATACATCCTCTGGTAAAGATTAGCAAGTCAGGCAAGTCATCATCGTCTCATCATCGATCAATTGTTCAATGCGAAGACACTTATGACAATCTCGGTGAAGTGGCTCAAGGTTTACCAGAAACTTTACTGGATTTTTTCATCCAAAAAGGTGTATCAGGAACTCGTGGCAAATACTTGACGTTGTCGGATGAAGATTACACCACCTCATTCAAGATTTATAATTTAGACGGATCCTTGTTATCGAAGGACACAGTGGTACCAGTTGTTAATGCTTTCTTGAATGATGAAGAGGTGCAACATAACAAAGGCTTTGGAATTTTTTTGAATGGTACGTATCGAATTCCATTTAACGAAGAGAAGGAAGAGGATGAACTCAGTGATATGATCATTGTTAATGATAAAATTTAGTCAAATGATCGTTGATAATCCAAAAATTTGTGAGTGCTGATATTCTATTCCAGTTTTCCGTTCAAAAAAAATATGTCAATTAATTTGGAATACTAACCATAAACACTAGGATCTTACTCAAAGGATATGACAACATTGACTAGTGTTGTGGCTTTGGTGGTGTTGAGTGTTGTGTATGTCATTCTCTTTTAATTCTAAAGCTTTATGGATACATAGTAAGTTACATCGTAAGTTACATAGTCAACCTATTACAATAAATAAACACAATATCCCCATTTCTGTTGATGCTGCTGCCCTCTTGAGAACTAACATCCTGATGTATTGAGTCATGAGCTCATCTTTAACTGTATAATTTTTCAGTTACGAGCACTTCCTATTCTTTAGTTTTGAAAAAATACTTTTTGTCTCTTTTGCAATAGAATTTTGATGGGATCCCCACTTCATTAGTGGTGAAGATTTGATTCAGAGCGGATTTACTGTTGGTGACACATCTATGACCACTACTACTCAGCTACATATTATTCAGGCATTTCGTATGGTTAGATGTCGCAAAATTGAAATTTACTTCAAGTGATAGATAAGATATAAAATATCAAATTTCAAAACAGATGTAAACAAACACATATATAGATATCCATATATAAATCCATATTAAAAACACGATGCCATCTCTATTCCTCCCAAGGGAACGCCGAGGTAGCATATACGAATTCAGCTGCTACTGTAAAAGCCACGCAAAACATTATGCATATCCCGTAGAATATCCTATTCTCCTGGTAAGCGGCGCTTACAAACAACATGAAAGAAATTCCGGTCCAAAATAAACCTTTAAACACCATCTTCTTAAGCTTAAAGCCTGTTGCTCCAGAGTAAATTATGAAAAATAGTAAATAACCTGTTGTAAAGCCCCTTATGATTCGCGACGCCCACCTTTGTTGTAAGTATTTGGAACATTTGTCTCTGCATTTATTAGGACACCACTTGAGTAAGAAATATACTCTTAGTTACAACAAGTAAAGCTATTTGTACTATTTATCCTATTTAAAATACTTTGTGAGTTGATCCATAAACTACAAAATTCTTTTCTTCTTCGACGATTTAGGCTCACGATCCACTGTTTGAATAGTCAACCACTTCGTTTCAATACTATCACAAGCGATACACGATAACATGAGTGCCAGGTAAAAATTTAGAATTTTAAGTTCATCAAGGTCTCTCCAATTCAATATCAAGATCTTTGTGTACCACGTTGATTTAAATTCAAATGTCATAGGTCCCATTAAAGAGTTGGAGTCGGGAAATAATGCTCACCCCAATTTCAGATCAGGCATCCGTTCCAATATTTTTAATCTGAAGTCAAATACACGGTAAATGGAATTCTCATAGTCTGGGTACAGGATAGTCCAAATCTTAGCAATGGAATTCATATACAATGCCATATGACTGAAGTTCTTTTCCCAGTTTCGAAAATTAATTTGCCTTCGCCCAATGTCAACAAGAAAGACGATTGTACCCTGTTTCGTATAACAGCCTTTGTAGGAATACAAGACGGGAGAGCAGCCATATATGAACTGGTTTTCTTTGTCATATATAGTTTGCAAGCCCATTAGAAAAGGCTGTTGGAACTCGGGTGGAAAATTTAGATCCATCAACTTGATCCACTTTTTTGCACGAACCTCATATCTCCAGATATCATTTATGGGCATATAGAACCAATCTTCAGATTTTTCAGTTTTAGCGATCTTCGTAAATCCACCAACAAGATATAAGTCAGAACCATCATTTTGGCCACACTGTGAAAACAGTATTCTTGAGCAAGGTATCTTTGGTTGGCTATGGTCAATGCTGCTATCAACGCCCAACCTTTTCTCTTTAAAGACGACGATTTGATTCTCATGATCAACATTGTCAATTTTGATCTCATTTTGATAGAGTTTTAACGGAAAGTGAATATTGCTATAGTTGACGAATTTCTCAAGAGATAGGTGGTAAGCATCATACCAGCAGCCATATATTTTCTGAATATAACCATCAGTTTTGGGGTCCTCGCAAATTATCTCCAGATAACTAAATATGACATGTTCATAAAGTTTCGGAACATCACTCTTTTCTTTTCTCCGTTGTAGAAGATAAATAGTTTTTATCATCGGTTGTTTTAGAAAAAAATTCATCGATGACAGGAGAAGAAAACTCCTTGAAGGAAAGACTAAATTTATGCTCTTCATTCATGATAAAAATGGGATGGGTTGAGAAAAAAAGAATGAGGTCTCAACTGGAATGTTATGCTGAGATATAGCCAATTTATAGTATTTGGAATTTTAGGAATGTAATGATTTCACTTTACAAGATTTAATTCTGCTTGAATGTTGATCTGGCAACTCGACAGCATATTTCTCTTTGAAATCTGCTGCCGGAGTTATTAAGATGAGCAGAAGAACACGAGTGCAAAATTCGAGCATATTTTTTTGAACCGATTCAAGTAAATGAAAGTTTGCACCCCTAACGGCTCAAATCATCTCTCAGTATAACTGCTGGCATCAAGATATTCAGGCGATAATTGGGTAAGGGTAAAATCAGGATCATCTGAGATTATAATTTGCAAACGTGATAGCATATGAATACTGTAGAGCAGATCTTTGGCAAACATAAAAAGCATGTCTATGCTGCTAATAAGAAACCGGTGCTATTGTCTTTTCATTACTGAGAAGATGGAGAAGAAAACGCAATTTGGATGGTATAAGCTCTGTAATCGGATATGAACAACTCATTGTTAAAGTGATAATGATCACCGGTGCGCTGTCTAGTTGAATAAGGTTGCAAATGATCGAGACGTTGCTCATCCGCTCGAATATAGCTCACAAGGGATTTTGTAGTAAGCAAGCTGAGTCGTCAAACAGGCGCGAAGATAAAGTCGGCCGCCTCCCAAAGCGACCAAAGCGTTTTAGAGATGCTCACTTAGTCTTGCATCTTCTTTCTCTACACCTCGATACACCAGAATACGATGCCCACCTTAGAAGGGAACAACTACAATTTCGCGAGATTTAGAAGCAGAATGCAACAGCAAATCAACATTGAAAGAAAAGGGATACATAAATTATTTTTGGGTACCAAAGACATCAGTGTCAAAGAAATTGACTGGATCGCAAATTCTCAAGGAGTGACTCTTTGAAATATCATTGATAGTGTCAATGTCTTCATTTGACAAGGTAATAGTCTTCAAATTCTCAGCAATACGTTGTTCACTGACAGATTTTGGCAATACTACAACTCCTCTGGAAACCTGCCATGAAAGGACAATGGTGGCCGGGGAAACATTGTACTTGGTAGCAATTTTGAGCAAAGTCTCATCCTTCAAAACTGGAGCACCCGTGGACCCCAATGGTGAGTAAGCTTCAACAACAACGCCATTGTCCTGACAGAATTTGACCAACTCATGTTGTGGCAAGTATGGATGGTTCTCGACTTGATTTGCAGCTGGTTTTATATCCAGTTTTGCGATCAAATCCTTCAACTTTTCAACGGTAACGTTTGAAACACCAATAGATCTCAACTTATTAGTTGTCTTTGATATTTCCTCCAATTGTCTCCAGGTCTTGATCAAGTCTTCTGGGTCATCAACGATGTCACATTTCTCAACACCATCGACAACTTTTTTAGGAACTTGGTGATGGTTTCCATTAGGGTTGAATGGGATTGGCCAATGAATCAAGTACAAGTCCAAATACTCCAAACCTAAGTTTTTCAATGAGACTTCCAAAGCTTGAGCGACACGAGAATGATCAGTGTTCCACAACTTGGTAGTGACGAACAACTCCTCTCTTGGGACACCACAATCTTTGATGGCTCTACCAACATCTTCTTCGTTGTTATAAGCCCAAGCTGTGTCAATATGTCTATAGCCAGCCTTGACAGCAGCTAAAACAGCGTTGTAGGTATCATCACTGGAAGCTTGCCAGGTTCCTAAACCAATGGCTGGGATTTGGTATTTAGAGTTGATTTTGAAAGTCTTTGTGCAAATGGAGGCCATGATAACTTGTATACGGTACGTGGTAAACAGATGAAGTTTCTTGTGTATGAAAAATAGCAAAATGATGATTATTTATATGTGGTTGGATATCATTTTTTAGTCTCGCGAAAATTACTATTTTAGGAAATAAGTGGAAAACTCTTTCGCTTACAGACCCTCAAGATCATTTCGAGGCTTAAAATTTTGTCTGAGTATTGACTTCGATCATGAATAATAAGGCTTCAATAATCTTAATCAGTTATCAGAACTTCCACTTCAAAGTTCATTGTGGATTCTTGAATTTTTTGACTCAATTGCACGAGAGTGTCTATTTCAGGAGAATGAGACTAATCAACGATCATTTCAAGTAATTGCGACAGTGAGTGACCTTCAAATCAGATGATATAGAAGAACACAAATGGCGCATATCTTGACTTACTTGAAGGACCTAGAAGTTCAGTTTAAACGACATGAAGAGATGTCTGCAAATCACTACCAAGATTGGTTGACTTTGAATCCGATCTACGTACCTTTCTTTGACAAATTCTTTTACTTCATACACATTCTAAGTCCTACTTAGAGATGATGTCTAACTATTCAACCACATCATCCAAAATCAGGCCATCAATTGAATCATGCAGTTTGAGTTCCAAAGACATCAACGCCGAAAAAGTCAAATGGCTCACATATCCTCTTTGAATGTGTCTTCGAAATATCGTTGATTTCTTCGATATCAGCATCTGAAAGCTTGACTGTTTTCAAGTTGTCCAGGATACGTTGTTCATTTGTTGACTTTGGTAAGACGACAACACCTCTAGCCACTTGCCAAGATATGGCAATCTGAGCAGTAGAAACACCGTATTTCGTTGCAATCTTTTGTAAAGTTTCATCTTTTAATATTGGCGCACCTGTAGAGCCCAATGGAGAAAAAGCCTCTACGACAATGTCATGCTCCTGGCAAAATTTTACCAAATCATGTTGTGGTAAGTATGGATGGTTCTCAACTTGATTAGCAGCAGGTTTGATCTCCAGAACTTTTAACAAATCTTGTAACATACCAACTGGTACGTTGGAAACTCCAATAGACTTCACTTTTTCAGTTGATTTGTATATTTGCTCCATCTGTTTCCATGTCTTGACTAAATCTTCAGGGTCATCAATGATGTCGAGCTTATCAACACCATCAACTTTCTTCTTAGGAAAAACGGGGTCATTGCCTTCAGGATTGAATAATATAGGCCAGTGAATCAAGTACAAATCAACATATTCCAAGCCCAAGTTTTTCAAAGAAGTATCCAAGGCTTTGGCTACACGGGTATGGTCCGTACTCCACAATTTAGTAGTGATGTACAATTCCTCTCTTGGGATACCCGAGTCCTTGATAGCCTTGCCCACTTCGACCTCATTTCCGTAAATGAAAGCACAGTCAAGATGTCTGTAACCAACCTTGAGTGCGGTCAATACAAAATTGTAAGTGTCATTTGAATTTTCAGATTGCCAAGTACCAAACCCAACAGCTGGAATTTGGTATTTAGAATCAATTGGAAATGTTTCAGTGTTTATCGTTGAAGATGACATTTGGGTGATTGGTGATTAACAACTTTTATAATTGGCAATGCAGTTTGCTTTGTAGTTGCTTGTCGATGTTGCAAATCCGTGGGAATGGACGCAATATTTATACGCACGGTCAATTCAAGGGCCAAGAGAGGAGAGGAGGTAGTGTGTTTGTCTACATGCATTAGTCATTACCACTAAATTTACCACTGTAGCGCACTCCCACATCCACAACACCACCACTCAACAATAAAGGTTGGCGTCGATAATGAGGCCACACAAAAAAACAGAGCCACACGATCAAAATCAGCAGTCAATGGACCAATCACAATGGACCATTGGTAGATTATGATTTTAAAAATTCAACAAACAATGCCGCCTCTGTTCTCACTGATAGGGTAACACATACAAGATCTGCGATATATATACCAATAGCAAGGTTAATGTGAAGTAGCTTTAATTTTAATCTATTGCTTTGCTTTAAAACTATCAGCAATGGGTATCTTATCATCAATTCAAATTCAGTCAGTGACTCACTTTTGAAAATTGTGTAACTTATTTCGCTTTTTGGATTGTATTCATCGATTTAGCTTGTAAAGAATGGAAAATTATCAAGATCAGTTTTAGTTACGGAAGTTGCATTATGAAAGTCGAACATAAATATTTAAAAATAACAAGTGAATCCAAAGTCATTATTGAGGAAATAGCTTAGGGTCAAACACTACTACAACCTTCACTCTTCAGAAAAGTAGAATTCTATTATACATATAAAGCAAACACCGTATTCAATAAGGCTAATAAACAAAGCCCAAGATCTTACCGGAAACGTGTTTTCTTCTGGCCTCTTCATGGTCCATGATTCCTGCCGATGTAGTTAAAATGACGAAACCGAATTGTCTGGCAGGCAACAAGTTGTCAGTCCATTTTTCAATGTCACCAATCTTAACGTTATATCTTGGGGAAATAACACCACACTTGTTTAATCTACCGTTCAACTGAATAACAATTTTACCTGATCTATGGTCGTCAATGTATTCGAATTCACCAATGTAACCTAGACGAGTTCTCAAATGTTAGTAACCAATTTAGTGTCAATTGTAGTTGTGTTGTCAAAAAAAGTATCTGTTTCCATATGATGTTCTGATTTCTGTTAAAAGAGGTAATATAAATGTCGAGGTGAAGTAAACAACCAATAAGTAATGAAATGGTACCAACACTAAGTTGACACCGACAAATGATTGTGTAAGAATTCATCTCCTCGTCCAAAATTTAATTCAGACTATTCTTCCTGAAAATTAAAAGACAGCAAGGGACTGCTATCCGATCTAGCCATCCAGTTATCATTCAGGTGTAAATGTGAACAAACATACAGAAACAGATCGACACAATACTTTCTACTTGGCTATGAAATGAGTACTCACCATGTTTTTGCATTACTGACAAGAACTTGATGATCACCTTTGATGAAGGTCTGATCAAAACCTGACGTTTACCAGTTTTTTCAGCATTGTTGATTGCATTTAAAGCATCAGCTAAGACAGAAGTTCTAGTCATCTTGTTGTATAAATCTGGAACTGAGTTAGTACAATCGCCGAACCCTCGAAACTTATCATAAGATGAATAGTTTCAAATTCGAAAAATAAATGAAAATCAAAGAGCAAACATGAGTGTCCATTTTAAACGGAGTCATGGAGCCAGAACTCATCAAATCCACTTGAAATGGATAGCTTGTGAAGTTCTCTAAGATGGGGTATCAAGAAGATCTCAGATGATCTGAACCATTTGCAAACCCAACCAATATGAATTATAAACTCAATATCAGTAAATTTGGGGAGCTTGCATATGGTATCCAAGTATCAGGATTTCCCATTCTTAGGTTTCATTTATCTCTCTGGAAAAGGAGAAATAGATATAAAAGGATGTAATCGAGTGAGCTCTTATCTTTATCATTTGGCAATAGTCAAGTAAATCGTATATACATACATTGTTGCTGCTATTGATGATGAGAGGAGAGAGAGTGTCGATAGAAACAGTTTTTTCATCTGTGAAAATTTTTTTTATTTGGATTTTTTGAGTGGCAGTTGAGGCGAGTGTTAGTTAGTGATAAAATTTACGCACTCACGTGCTGTTATTTACACCATCTATAAGCGTTCTTTTATCCTAACATCTATGATCTATGGTGATATTGAGAAATCACTGAAGAGGAAGGTCTCTCCATTCTCTAACAAAACACTTTCTGGAACCTGTCTATTAAGCTCACCGTATCTATCAAACTTCACCAACCAAGCGATGTCAGCATGACTTCCATAAAGTTTCTCATCACCGAATAACACTATCGAATGCTCTATTATCTCTTTCACTATCTTGTTTGAAATTGTCGATCCCAATTTGTTAATTCCAAGAATTAAAGCCTCAATGATTGAACAATACACCTTGTAATTAGCATTGCCTTGAAATCTTTCCAATTTCTTCGACGTGGTTGCACTAGAGTTCAACTTCTTGGAAAGAATTTTTGAATACTCTTCGAATAATTTGGACTCATCTTTCAACGTGGTCCATAATTCTCCAAATTTCTGGGACATGAAATCACCACCAAACTCCAACATCACTCGAACCACTCCAATTGCATTACCTACAACCCTGATGTCATCATCGGCGCACAATTTCAACACTAAAGGCCAGATGTCTGCCAAAACTGGTAACAAGTTCAATTGAGAAGTGGCTAAAATGGGGAACACTTTACCCATCACGACCAAAATTCTTGACTGCAAGCGGATTGACTCGGTAGATAGTATTAATCTGTCACCATAAGATAGAAATTGCTGCACGATAAAGTACAAGCTTCTCGGTATATGTGAATCCCATTCCTGTTTTTCTTCATTTGATTTTTGCAATTGATAGTTATCAATTTCCTTCATCAATGTCAATTCGTCGTCATCACCCCCCTCATCATCATCCTCATCATCACTGTCGGGTGTTTCACCAAATGGCCTATTGGGATGTTTCACAAGAGGTATTTCTTCGCCCTCTAAGTTGATACTCAAGTCCCTTTTCTTCGTGTCGATTATATCAAAAACCTGTTGCATATCAGACATCCCCCAAGGCTTGTGATAATTTTCGACATTACTTCTTTCCTTGTGGAAATCATAATCATTCAAATAAGTTTTATGAACTTCATCAATAACGCTATTGAATACCACAAAGAATCCCTCACTCAACGTATCGTAACCGTGATACAAATCCAATAATGTAAACATCGTATGTATGATATCATTTAATTGAGAAATCAATTCTATCCCACCAATTTTGATCAAGACAAGTAATACGGCAGAGCTCCGGGGCGTGATTGAATCAGAAGTCAATCTGAGACTCAACGAATCAATCAAATAATCTGAGTTTTCAAAGATCAAATCACGTAATGATCCTTCGTAACATTGCTGCGACATCATCAACGCTGCTCTTTGTGCGTGAAGCCGTACTTTATCATTGATTGATGCAAGAGAATCAATCACTGGATAAAGGCAATCGATCAACTCATCTTTGAACAGATCTTTTAAAATTGTAGAAGATATTCCAAGGGAATCTAATGCAATCGCCTGGATCAATGAGTTGACAAGGTCTGGGCTCGACGAAGATGTTTGCTCCAACAATTCGGTAGCATGTGAAATGATATCGAAAGTCGTATCCTGAATCCCAACGCCATCAACCACCATCTCTTCATCAGCATCAACAACTATAAACTCATCAATGATGTCCAATTGTTTGCTCTTCTGTAAGTCATCTACCATCAGGCCCTTGAGCATATTGTTTATGATCCAAAGAGATATTGCAAGTGATAAAGGCTCTGGACTTACCCTATCCAACAAGGATGAGGCAACCATGCTCACAGAGTTTTGGTGTTGTCCCAATTGTTGTAACAATTTGGCCATTTTTTGTTCCACTTCCGAGTTATAAAATTTATCAAACAATTCAAATTCGCCATCAGCTTCAAAAGAATGATTATGATAATTATTCAGCACGATCATCAAATCACTAGATATGGATTCAGGGCTGGATAAGAATTGAATGTTTTTATTTTTGAATCTTTTAGTTGATATCTCAGCGCTAATGAAATTGTAAACACTTTTATGCAAAGCTTTCGCAAGCTCTTCAACAAGAAATGTATTTGCACCACTGGCAATGGACAAGTAAAACGATAGAGAATTCAAGTCTGTAACAATCTTTTCCTGGTTCGAAGAAGAAAGTGAACTTGGTAACAACGCAATCTTATTCTCAATTTTGTCTCTGACACTATCCTTCAAGATCAGATTATTATCAATCCACTGGGATACCGGGTATTCCAATCTGTTATCGTTGGATAAAAAAGATATGGAATCTAAAATCAAAGGTAAACAATTTTCGAGTGATTTGGAACAATTTTCAATGACGGCCTCGCAGAAATCCATCAATGCTTTTCGTACCTCGTATTTTTTATGATCTTTTAACTTCAATATTATGGGAAGAGCTAATTTGACCTGACCAGATGTTGCAATGAGCCAACTTGTTGTCCTATGTTGATTCTCAGTTATTGCCGGTATCAGGATTGTCGTAGTTTTCGGTTTTTGTGGAAGTTGTTGGCTATCTTCCGCTTGAGTGATTGCTTGCAGAGATGTTTCATTGGCTAATTGTATCAATTTTTGCAAATTGTCGACATCGTGTCTCTTATCAATCGTTCCCAACTCATGATCATTAAAAACTTTAATTACTAGGTAATTCATGAGTTCTAAAATCTTCACTAAAATGGTATAATGGGTTGATATGTTGTCCTTTTGAGCTATCAATTTCGTTAATACTGATATATTTCCTGGTAGCACCTGAGACAAAATTTCACCATCATTGAGATTTTCACGATAAAGAAACGATAATAAGTCTAAACATTTACTCTGTAAGAGTATTGTATTTTGGATCAATGCGAATTCAAGTGTCAACGTTATCAACTTTCCTAGTAATGGGAGATTCTTTGGCTCTTCAAAAAATTGAAACTCTATTTGATTTGATAAGGCCTGAACAAGTGAATAGAGACAATCTATACCAGCTATCTTAGTCTCTACTGAGAGTCCCTCCTTTGAGCTTTCATTATCCATCAAATATATGAACAAGGGAAATAATTGGTTGAAAAGCTCTGGTGTGGTATTGATGGGGTAATACCAACAATGAGTTATCAAGATATTGATCAACTTAAACGTTAATTCTGTCTGCTTGTCAGTCAAGGAAGCCTGTTGTTTGAGAAAGTATGAGATTGGCACGAACACATAGTCGGCTAGCTTATGATTTAACAGTAGTCTCTTCGAATTTTTATCTTGACATTGTTTAGAGATCGTTGTGTTTAACTGATTGTATAATAATTGTAAGCATTCGGTCAATTTCTTCGATGTTGACAGCGTGTGACTGATCTCCGGGGGAAGAAAGGATATTTGAGAGAGCTCAACACAGGCATCTTTGACATCTCTAAATATTATCCTGTCTATGTCAGACACCTCCATTGCAGTTGTATCTCTACTTCAACAACTGTTCAGGAGATGAGCTCTATTTTTTATTTTTTATTTTTTCTTTTGTACGTAATTTTAACTTTACTATATGACAAGTTCATTAAAAGACAAAAAGATCCTTGTACTCTTCTACTTTGGAGTCGTCAACCTCTATAAGCTCTTTCGAATCCGACACAGTAGGGAATTCGAAGTCGAAACGGCTTTGTTCAACATCATCATTATCTTCATCATCATCACCTTCAGGCATGGGAGTTAGAGTTGACTCTGGCTCAACGGTCGAATTTGGCTCTTCGGTTTGCAGTTCTTGTGAGTCCGAGTCTTCATCAGAGAGTTCAATCACGGAGTGTTCAATTTCTTTCCCTACCCCCTCGCTCAGTTTCTTGCTAGTATCTTCAACTGGGTTAGACAAAAAATTGAATTTCGACGACATTTGACTTCCCAGGTTATTGTCGGTTGCTGTTGCCAAAGGACTAGATGCCTCCATAAATTCACTTTGATCCACTGGATTGGTTTTTGGTGATGAGAATGACTCTTCTTGTTGTTGTTGTTTCAATTGTCGTTGTTTGAGTAATCTTTTCTTGGAAGACAACAAGAACGATGATGAAGGAGATGAAGCGTATGGATTGGCATATCTCTCAATTGATTTCTTCCCTTGTTCTTCTTTTGACTTCAATTTATCATTCTCCAAAATCGATAGTAAAGCATTCGCTGTGTTACTCAATTTTTTATTCTGTATTTGCTCTGTAATCAATGACTTCTTTTGAACTTCATTTGGAGTCAATGATATATCAGACAATGAAGACTTTATACGGTTTTTCCCCGAGCCAACCACCGATGAATATTCAAAAACTCTTCGATTGGGCCTTATTGACGTAGTAGCTGGAGAACTTGTAGATCTGTAAGAAGAAAAGGTATTATTTGAGAGCGCGAACTCATCTGATCTGGCTACTCTTGGAGAAATTGTTGACCGCTCTAGTATCACATCATCATACTCTTTCTGTTCTTGATTTTGTTGATGTGGAAACTGATCACCGCCTTGATGAATATCCTCATGTACACTTTTGCTTATCAACGACAAAACTCCTTCCATCTCCACACTGGATAGAGGTTGATCACCCTTCTCTGCAAAAAATTTAGATAACGTCACATTCGGAGATTCCAGACTTTCCAAAATAGAAGTAGAATGTGATGGCATAATTGTTGTCTTCGCTTCTTGCAATCCGATGTTAACTGTTGTGTTTGAGCCGCTATTGTGTGACTTGGTCACTGGGTTTGGATACTTGAAAGGATTTACAACCTCTTTTTTTCGGTGTTCCCAGATTACTGAAGTCAAAGTATGGCTCATTATTAGGACTGCTTGTTTTCACCAGCAGCACTTCGGAACTGGCGTTATTGGACCATGAGAATAATCTCTTGACCCTGTTGAAAAATCCATTCTGTTTGAGAGTAATGTTAGTTTGAATTTGATTCATATAATATACAAATAATATACATACAGGTCTATCATAAGGGCGTTGTTTATGTGCTTCATTAAATCTAGACGAGCTAGCTAGCCTAGTCGTTTTAGCCATTCTTATATTTGTGTGCTCTATGGTGATGACTTGAAGTTTTGTTTGGTAGTCTGTTTTCTAATTTTTTATCATTCTCGAACCTTGTTTGCCCAAACGGCACGACCTTTTTTTGGTGAAAGAGTTGATCGAGAGCAATAGTTATTATGAAGTTCCTAATCACATAGGTGAAGAAATGATTTCATTGGATAGTTGAGTCAAGATTTTATTTAATATTATTTTACGAACGATGTTGTGGTGGCTATCTGTCAAAACCATACAAGGGAATGCTCTTAGTTAATGTTGTGACTTAAATTTGCTATAATAATTGAAATAAAATATTGGGAAATTAAATATTAATAAACTACCAGATTTGTAACTCTTCAAACAAGTCAACTCTACCCTTGGATGTCACAATTTTTTCTGCAATGATACGCCTGATAGTTCCACAGAAAGCGTCAGGACCACATGTGACAACTGCAGTGGAAAGAGATCCATTTTCTTGCAATGTTGAAGAAATCAATTCTGATAAATCCGGTCTACCATAGTGGAAATGAATGAAATTGTTGAAATGGGCTACAGTTGGTCCTTTCTCATTCAAGGCCTCTTCGATTTCATCTGAATCAGCTGATGCTTGTGCAGTGGTTTGCAGTACATCTTGAACTTCTTCATTTTTCAAATCGGAGCCTGAGTTCAGGTCTAATGATGGAACAGACTGATCTCCATTCAGAGAATCATTAATTTGATGATGTTCCCTTGTCAAGTAAATGTGAACTTCGGCTTTGGTGTTTTCGAGTAATTGTAATTCACTTGAGAGCCAAGCCATTGAATCATAAGTATGAGTGACCCAAACAAGCTTACTTTCTTTACCGTTTCTAGATAACTTGAGAGCATGATCTAATGGACCTGAGATACCATTACCACCAGCTAGTAATAACAGTTTATCATATTTGCCAGCAGGTGAGGATTCCCCATATGGTCCTTCGAATGATACTCTAATGGTGGCTGTCTTGTCGGGTAATTTTGCTAAATATCTGGCCAATCTTCCAGACATTCCATGTTTTGTTTTTATGTACAAGAGTGCTTCATCATCGTTATGAATTGAGTCCATGACTGTGAAGGGATGTGATTGCCAAAACATGGTTGGTCTCATGAAATATATAAACACATATTGACCAGGTTTGGAATGGAATTTGATGATGGAGCTATTTTTGGGAACAACGATCCTCATGGTGTCTTCTGACACAAGTGATACAGTGGCCTTTGGGAATCCGAATAAGATCAATCTGATGATTCTGACAACTCTTTCGAAACACCAAACGGCAATAGATGCATATAACCATTCTAACCAACCCAATGTCAAGCAATGTTCCCAACATGTCCATATAAAAATCAGCGCGAAAACGATATGTATGAATAAAAAGATTTCATACTTGTTGGCTCTGAAACAGTTTAACGATTGAAATACAAGTCCTGCTCCAAACATAGTGGCCACAACACCCATTTGCCAGTATACATCGCGATAACTCTCTGCCAAGCCATCATAAAGGACTTCAAGCTGGGTGTAAGCGGCACTGTGAATCATAGCGTCAAGGAACATTACCCTTCCTGTCCATTTGTGAAATTGTATGAAGCTTGAATAATTGAAACCAGTGAGCCATTGAAAAATATTATTTCTACCTCCAAAGAGAATAATTAAAGGAATATGAGCAAATGCAATGATACCTGTTCTATCAGCAATCCATCTAGCGACTTGCATTTGTAATTCTGGGTAGAAAAGCAATTGATGATCATACCAATATCTCACACTTAATACAGCAACGTGAACGATGATGTAACCAAAGATGATGAAAAATTCTAATCTTGTCGCTATTACACTTGAGAAATATTTCCAAAAATTCCATACTCTTGTATATGGACGGTTGAACAATGATGGTAGTAAGAAATATTTTCTGAAATAATTTATCAGAGGAGAGTTGAATTTTTGTATTAATCTCGTTTGTACCATAAAGTTATGAATTGCAGATATGAGTAATATGAGCCCCCAATATGCCAAGATGATTCCACCGTAGACATTTGACATATCATAATTATCATAGAATCCCGAGTAACCTTGATACTCTGAGGCAACTCTACTCATGTTAAGCCTCACTGGAGTATAAATTGGTTCACTTGCATTCTTTATAGAAGTGAAATCAACGAGATATTTTGAAGAATTTTTCAATGATTCTTCAAAATAAGTTCTATTCACGCTGACATTACCTAAAGAGGGACAATACTCGATATAAATGGAAAGAGCCTCATTGTATGTTGATTCAACATCTAAATGAAGATCATCTTGAGTGAATTCTATAATACAATTCAAGATTGTTCCCAAGAGCGGTTGATATCCACACATTCCACCATAATATGACACTTCAGGACCAATACCAAAGATAAAATCAGTGGTTGCTCGATCATTACAAGTATAACCAACCATAAGTCCCGGTTTCTTATACTTCTCGGTCTTGACTGCGGCAGATGCTCATGAGATGAGCAATGAGATGCTCAATACAAATTGAACGAGACGACTGTGGCGTAACATTTTATTCCTTGCCTGCCTCTTGTATATATTGTTTTGTTACCACAAATATAATAATACTAACAACAATTTTTATAACACGGGATTTAAAAGTTGGGATATTCTTTCAGACATTTATAGTTTCCAATCAAGTATTTAACTATCAGTTGGGGGAGGTTGAAAAACATTGTTTTTGTAACGAAAACACATATGTAGCATCAGTGAGCTTTCTGTTCAATGTAAGCAGCCATATGCATGCATTAATAATTTTATATTAAAATCATAAGAGTAACTCAGCGCCAACTTTCTCTCACCCACTATTCAGCCATTTGGAAAATTCCCAATTAAAAATTTTCATAGTTCCACTTGCGTTTTTTACGGCGATGATCGTTTTGATAAAAAAATTTATAGTGACGGAAAAGATAATAGACCCCGAGCCCTTTGTCTTTTTCTATTGTTGTTTAATTGCAATCTTTAGTCACCAACCCGGTAATTCGGAACAGGTCAGTGTGTCCTTAACGGGAGACCAACTCGAGATCAGAGTCATCGTTGCAGTTCTATAGGATCATTTAATCATTTAATCAATTATTATTTGCGGCGATGATCGTTTTGATTAGATCGAAGCGATAAATTTGTATTATTTTGACTGGAGCCCTCTCTCACTTTCCCCCTGCCAAGATGTGCCCTCACAGGGGACACACACGAAATATATGACCAACGCACAAAATGATTATTACACACACCTGCACTTGTTCAACTCCACAATAGTTAACTTAGAACTGCTGTAGGTTTGCTCCGCGTTAGCTCATAACTACTAGATACATCATTATTATACAACTTCTTATCAACGGTTGAGAGTGTTCATCAGTTGTTCAAAAGGCCATCTAAATCATTGCAAAATTTTATTATTTGTACAGGGACTCACGGGCAAATGCATATAGTAGTTCCTTATAACTCATTAGCAAGTTGTTTTTCAAATGAAGGCGTGTAGTCAGGTGAAAGCGAAAAGCATAGTAGTTAAATTCAAAAATATAGACCACGCAGATTGTGGAAAGCCGGTGGAACTTAGATGCATACAAATGTTTTTGGGTATTATCATCCAAGCTTTTGGCCAGAACCAACAAAGTCTTGTTTAGCACCAAGATTCTGTCAATCACCCACTCACTATCTTGGTACTCTGGGCAACAATATTTACAATATTACTTTTTCTTTAAATTTTTTTTCTTTATTTCCCACTTTCTTAATAATCAAGTATTGAGAAGACCATAGGACAGCGATTGATTCACTTAAAGGTAACCCTTGTTACCAAACTCAAAGTATACATTTGCGTGAATTATGGTGTTCTGGCTTGCATGAGTTTCCAAATCTGGAGCATAGGTCGGCTAGCTACTATGGACACAGTTTTCATCAACAATTTATTTTTTTTTTATTTTTTTGTTTCACAAAATTTCATAATTGGCTGAAAAACTGCCCAATATGCAAATAACTATGCACTGAAAACTTTTACACAATCATTTTTTTGATTGCAGTATCCCGTCATTCATTTTCTCTTGCTAGTTCGGTGTTACCACACATAACTGGAATTGCGGATGTCAAGGCAAATCATTTGGGCTTGTTGTCACATGTCCCAAATGCATAATATTACTCTGCTATCAACGGCAATATCCTTCGGCCGTAAGTGGATAAATGGTCTATTCATGGACAGATACCATGATCGGATTTATTTCCAAATTGGTTTAAGTGGACCTCACTGAGAGGACCACCACTACTCGATCAATTGACACAAATCACCAAAATAAAGTAAATCAACAATATGTTTTCCTCTAGAACTCATGGTTGAGTATATCATTTGATTAAATGTCCCCGCTTCAAAGCAATTTTATCAAGTGTTCGACACGTATCTAATGCATCGCCTTGAATTGTCTCAGATTAGCATTCGACGATCATCGGTGATAACAATAAGTAGAACAAGCTTAGCGATGGACACATCAATATTGTACTCGCCCTCAAATCTATGAAACTTGGTGGTTTCAGTTTTCCTAGTTTGACATCACGTTTTGAGATATGGTTTACACAAATATGGACTCCTCATCGATACGATTTTTCCAGTGTCTCGCTTTATCTACCCAAAATTTTTCTTGGGCTTATGCCTCTTCACCTCAAACATGAATCTCATCTCACAAAGCATACCGCTTCTTGTTTATTTCTTGATATCTTCAGTGATATTCAATATCGATTATGAATATAAGTCACATATCGATCCCTAAATATATGTCATTTTTGAACTGGTTCACCATATCGTTAATATTGGTCGTCAATATGGTTCATCAATAAAGACACATTGCAATAACGAGACCGATGAAAGCCTTTCGGATCCCACCAACAAAGAAAAAAATCTTCAACGCCCATTATAGTACAGTTAGTTGTGTCCAATCACTTTGGTCTATATCAATTTCTGGATTAAGCAAAATAAGCCTTATCCATCAAAACATTTTATAAGTCACGTGATCGTTGCTATTCTTGAACACGGTCTGATGCTTATTGAATGCAATTGTTCATCGAAATGATAACTGATCACCTAATTAGCTTCTCGGATAATGAGAGAAGTAATCCAGTCGAACCATTATCGTCTGTGAGTTATAAAGCTTATTTTCAGCTGATTTGCGAATAGCATCGTTTGGTGCTTTAACTTTGGCCAAACACTGCACCATTTTGAATATGATGATCAATAAACTGTAATCCCAAGAAATGAAAAAGCCAAAGTTAAAGGATGAAGCTATTCAATTGTATTTGTTACTGGGAAGTCATATGAATAGGAGGAGATCATATTGATTATATAATGACGAGTGTGCGCAGAGAGAATTACTGAGAGGAAAATTTGGTGAAGCTCAACTAATTTTTGAAACAAGTGAGCGAACAATCTTGAACATCAAAGGGCAATCGATTATGAATTGCAATTATCAAAGATCGAGACACCTTTGGCTGGTATTGGTATAGCAATAGAATCTAATGGAATGAGCTCCAAAAATCCAAAGAGATATTGTTAATGCAGCGACAAGGTAACGATGATCTGAGGTCATAGAATATCTAATTGGAAGCGTCAATCGACGAGTACATCAACAAGCAGAATGCTGAAAAGCCACTATAGGATGAATCGGACCAAATCAGAACCTTAGACAAAAAATTACCAACTTGTAAGACACACAACGTTTGCACGATCGGGAGGACCAAACTATACATTGAAAGATCCACAAAAAGAAGAACCCAGTTCCAGATCTGTGAGTTGAGAGGAAATTATAGATGCTGACTGACTAAATTTATCGATGGCATCATCGAGGATGACAAAGAGGTGATGAAATTTATCAGCTCTCATCAATGACAAAGATTTGAATTCAATGGTATTTACAAAGAAGACGAGACTGATTTTTGGCTTGAAGATATGCAACTAGTGCTGGAAAACTGCATATTTCCCCTCTCGGTGACGTCTGTCGGAAATCTGCAAGGCATCACTTTGAACAAGCTTGCGATCTCAATATTGACGACGAAAATAGATGCTTAACATGGTACGAATGTGAATAGTATCAAATTTGGATTCAGATGTGAAAACTTTGATGAACACAGAGCCATTGAACAAAACACTCATGGCGAATGGTGACAGAATGACGGGTACTTTGGCAACAACTACATCAGTGCCACGCAATTTTGTTCATCAAATGAGATGCCGTCATCGATCCAGGACTCATTTTCGATCAGATGTCTCATCTTTGTGTCATTTTAAAATTCTCGTGCACCTCTCGTCGCAGCCATCTATCTACCTACAACCTACACACTACATGCCTACATACTATACATCTACATACTATACATCTACATACTATATACCTACATACTATACATCTACATACTATATACCTACATACTATATACCTACATACTATATACCTACATACTATATACCTACACACTATATATCTACATACTATATACCTACATACTATATACCTACCTACTATATACCTACGAACTATACAACTACACACTATATAACTATGTAGTCATATATAAGTACATAACAGGTGAAAGTGCTGTGAGCTCAGAGTGAATGTGGAGTGTCGATGACCTTGACAAAACACAATGTGGAATCCTTCAAGGGGAGTGAATTGATGGGGTGGTGAATACATTGATGATCGTATGAGTTCCAGTGAGTGTGCTGTATATTTTCATGTATCCCATTTCAATATCTCTTGAAATCCAATATAGCTGACCGCTCAACCCTGATTTTATCTTGTGTGGTTGTAACTTGATGTTATTAGATTCCCAATATGAATTTTATGAATAAAAGCTTGCCAGAACTCTGAGCACTCGGAGGTATTTCAATATGGCTAGTAAGTAAGGTGTTAGTAATTTAGCTGAGTTGAGAACTCGATGGCGGTAAACCGCCCTTGGTGTTGGTAACTCGCATTTTAATAGATTGAACTTCTCTGTCAAAAATGACTGATGAGAGTATAAAAGGAGTTACAATTGGTTTTCAGCTTTTCTTATATTTGAATACTTTCAAAAACAACAGAACCACAGAACCACAAAATGTAAACAAAAGGAAAAAATACCACAAAGATGGAAAACCTTATTTGATCGATCCTCCTTTAACAAATGCCACAAAAACAAAAAAAAATAACCGCTGATGGACATTTATTCTCACAACGTATTACAAAGCATCACCAAATTTCAAACATACTTGTTTAATACCTCCTGTTATTGGTGTCTATAGAAAGGTAATTGTTACTTTGGGACTACTGGGCTATTCAAGATGACAATTATTCATAAGGATGAATCTACTTGGTCAAAGTACATGAAGGTTCAACTTTGTGGCAATTAGTCAAAAACTTAATCATGGTTTCCCGATGTGCTTTTTTTGCATGATCCATTTTCAAGTTGAACCACAAAATCAAAACTTAAATCATTGAATTATCTGTAATTTTGAAAAACAACAAAACCACAAAATTACAAAACAAAAAACGAAAAAAAAAAACGAAGAAAGAGCCACAAAGATGAAAACCTGATCATATCGATCTTACTCTATTTTTTTTTTTTTTGTTTTCACCCCACAGCGCTAAATACATTTTATCTACTGCTTTTACAGAAGGTTGATAGAGTCTTTCACTCTCAACTCCTTGATTTACAGATCTAGGTAAATTTTGATATCCAAGTCAAAGCATATTTAAACGTATTTTTACAAATGTTATCCTTCACCGAGTTTTAAGCTGGGTAAGGGTTTGTTCAATTCAAGTTTTTTTTTATATATTTCCCCATACCTCAAAGCTCAGTTCTCATAGCAAAAAATCTTAATTTTTCTAAATTTTTAAAGGTCTCTCTATAAGGCAAATTTCCTTGAAAATGTGACTTGTTTTGAACTCTTTTGAGTAAAAACTCACAAGGCTCTATCTATCCTTCTCATTCTCCCAAATAAAAAATATCTGACAACTGTAAATTCCCGCAAACATTTATTACCTGGCACATACTCAGCTGAAACATCTTAGTTACCGCGTCTAGTTTGCAAATTGTGGAGAGAACAAGGGTTCATCAAAGTGAAAGAAGGATCTCACGGTATCTAATTAACACGTCTAAGGGTATTTTGATGGATCTTGATACGTGAGCTTATATTGCAAAGTAGATGCCTAATTAAAGTAATAATAACATTCATAATAAATGTGATTTGAAGCAATATTGGCAATTGATACTAAAATGTGATGATGTGCACAACAAGCTTACTTCAAACTGAAAGCAAGATCACATGCCTAAAATAAGAATGACCATTGCGATATTATGTGGTTCTTTTGGCCAATCATTCGCTTATCAACATATACAGTTTCTTTTACGACTAGTGCCAATTGAATGCTCCACTTCTCTGCAAGCTTCACTTTTTCCAAAATACAAATGCCACAAAAACAAAAAAAAATTAACCGCCAATGGACATTTCTTCTCACAAAGTGTTACAAAGCATCACCAAATTTCAAACATACTTGTTTAATACCTCCTGTTATTGGTGTCTATAGAAAGGTAATTGTTACTTTGGGACTACTGGGCTATTCAAGATGACAATTATTCATAAGGATGAATCTACTTGGTCAAAGTACATGAAGGTTCAACTTTGTGGCAATTAGTCAAAAACTTAATCAAAGTTTCCCGCGTGTTCTTTGTTTGCATGACCAATGTTTAAGTTGAACCACAAAACCAAAACTTGAAAAATCTGTAATTTTTGAAAAAACAACAAAACCACAAAACTACAAAACAAAAACAAAAATGAAGAAAGAGCCACAAAGATGAAAACCTGCTCATATCGATCTTACTCTATTTTTTTTTTTTGTTTTCACCCCACAGCGCTAAATACTCCGCTGCTATCTCATTGATTTGTAGATGTAGATAGATTCCAACTTTAATAGCAAAGCAACTTTAACAGTGTTTTTACAAATTTTATACTTCACAGAGTTTTGAGGAACAAATCTAGGGTAAGGGTATGTGTTAAATTCTAAGTTTTTTTCACTATATTTCCCCACAGTTAAAAAGCTCAGTTCTCATATTAAAAAATCTTGTTTTTCCTAAATTGTTAATTAAAGGTCTTCATATGGCAAATTTTGTTGAAAATGTGACTTTGTTTTGTACTCATTTGAGTAAAAACTTACAAATGCTTTTAAGATCGATACCTACAAGTCTTGGTACCTCAAGGAACATCATTTCGAGAAATATTTGGTGGAAGTCATCTCCGTATTGAGCCATCATACTTTTGATTATTGGGACTGAACTCAACTTGACTCACTCGTTGTGAGTCGATAAAGATAATATGACACTATATCATCTGTTTTTCTAATAAACTCAGATACTCTCTTTTTCTGATTTCTTTACTTTTTTCTCTATTTTCAAGTACTGCTCAATGGTTTTTCCCATAATTAAGAGCTTACTTTACAATTGTTTCCCAAACAAATTTTATGTTTTTTTTTTAAAGCAAATCCCTTGGAAACCTGGGTTTATTTGTGATTTTCTCAGTGGTCTTCAATAACACAAATTCTATTCTTCGTATTCTTCCAACAGCTCTATGTAGAATCTGCAAGTTTTCAACACTCTCTAAACGAAAATGTTAGATAACTAGGCTGTACTGTTGGGGACCAGGTTTATTTCGTAATAGTAAAAAGAGGTGCTAAGACTTTCGTAAAAGTGAATGGGATCCGAGAGACTCATGCAGCACAACATTTGAGCTAGAACCCATTCATGGGATCCATTCTAGTTCAGTTAGGTATTTGTGTAGGTTACATATTTGAATGTAAATTCCAAATTTTGGCGCCGATGCTCCACTTTTTTGCATGCTCCTTTATTGACATAACACAAAGGCCACAAAAGCAAAAAAAAAATAACCGCCAATCGACATATTTAATCACAATTTATCGCAATGTATCAAAAATTTTCGTTTGTGGCCATGTGTTATTGGTCTCTATTGAAAGCCAATTGCCACATTGTGGCTACTGGGCTATTCAAAATGACAATTGTTCATAAGGGGGATCTACTTAATCAAAACATGAAGGGTCCAACTTTGTGGCTATTAGTCAAAAGCTTAATCAAGGTTTCCCGCATGTGCTTTTTTTTGCTTGATCCATTTTAAAATTGAACCACAAAACCAAAACCTAAGAAAAGTTTACTTTTGAAAACAATATAAAAGGAAGGATTTCCAATTTTTTTTTAGTTATATTCCCATCACTTTTTTGTTTTAGATCTTTAAATAGTTCTCAGAGTTCGAAGTGGTCCAAAATTTTTTAATTTATTTATTTAAAGAAGAAGAGGAGAAACTATATATACAACCGATGAGACCAGTCATCTCAAGAGCAAAAGTTTGAGCCGTTGCAGAATAAGCGTCAGTTTCTGTTAGATACATCAAAGTCTTCATAATGGACGCTAAGAGCGTCTCAGCTGCACCCCATTCTGGAAATGA
>JAKTUO010000052.1:0-68823 GCA_030556755.1 Nakazawaea anatomiae | reverse complement strand
ATTGGCTGGTATAGTTGATTTGGAAGTTATACAAAATACTTCCAGCTCATAGGAGGGTGTTGAGCAAGGTCATATGAGGGATTTCTTTATGAGGGATTTAATCTGAGGGATTAAATCTGAAAGAAGAAATACGAGCAAATAAATCTGAGGGATTTAAATGACCGACTTTAGGAAATAGTGAGCTGTAATATTTGAGATATATATTATATATAAATAGATAAAGATATCCTCTTAAAGGAAATCTTTTATTAAGTATTCAAAATCTATAAGAAAAAGTATATCATCACAATGAATACTACAACTCAATTTATTGAGAGGACCTCAGCAGTTCAACAGATCACACGATATGTTTATATACATTCGTTGATGATATCATTTTAACAGCTAAAACTCCCGAATTGGCAAAAGAAATCATCACAAATATTCTGAAAGAATTTGACATCAAATTAATTGATCCAGTCCAACAAGATACCCAAGAAGGATTCGAATTATCAAGAAAAATATCAGGTATTGAAATTACTGAATCATGGGAAAACAATGTCAGAAACAATATACAATTAAATCAGTCAAAATACATCAAATCAGTAATTGATAAATTTCTACGCCCTAACGTTAGTACCAAACCATCCCCACCACTGGATTATATTCGACAGGAATACCACCTAAAAAATGATGTTATACACGATCAACGAGTTGAACAACTAAGAAAAATCATTGGATCGTTATTATTGTCGGTATTTTCGGTATCCCTGTCCTCAATATTATTGCGGAAGAGTTGCCTAAAAAGGAATTACAAGTTCAGTAGAATTTTCTGGAAAGTTAGGAAGTGAGATTGAAAGTTGCAATTCAGGGTAACTTGGAAACGATATAAAAGGAGGTCCTTCAACCCAAAATCTGATGAAGAGGGATATAGAGGGACATAGCGAAATTTACCAATCCTATACATTAAATTATTTTAAACAAGGGATATAAAGTCAATCAGCAGTATAGTACCTTATATTCTCAACAATTATACATATCAATACACACTCGACCAGTTGTTACATTTGCAGTAAACTACGTCAGTCGTTTCCAATTACAACCATCTGATCAAGTATTCAACTTTGCTGAAAGAATTTTACGTTACCTCAAAGGAACTATAAATGACGGAATCATTTATACAAAAGAAGGAGATGCATCCACCTTACCATCAATGAAAGCATATACTGATGCAAGCTACAATGGAACTGAAGAATATAAGACGTCATTAGGTTTTGCATTTTACTTTGCAAATGAACCAATATCATGGCAAGCGGAAGTCAACAAATTAGCTACACTATCACCAGCTGAATCAGAATTCATAGCGATTGCCCATACATTAAAACAAGAGATATGGTTGAAAAATCATTATGAATTTATCACTGGAAAACCATTCATGGACACATGTATTTATATGATATGATATGAAATTTATTAACTGATATATGATCTTCAAATAATCATATATACGGACTATATAAATAGTAATAATAAATTGAAGAAAGCGTTAATGTCTCAGTTCATGTAATGAGGAAAACCCATGATCCGTTGTTGGGGCGTCAATCCAAAACGGTGAGTAAAAAACCTCACATGCCGATCATTCATTAACTAAAAAAGAAATCTGATCAGTGTAAGAAGAATAAAAGAAATGGGTGTAAAAGAAATAAAGGAAATTGTTAAAGATGAAAGGGTAAGGGATAAAATGATAAATGGAAAAGAATGAAATAGGAGTAATGAAAAGTGATTAATATGGGAAAAAAAAGGAAGGAAGGTAGATAGAAGGAAACTAGTCAGTAATAGATGCCATCGAAGCATGAACCATAGTAATTGGAGTTGATGAAATCTTCAGTCTTTTGCAACCATACTGATTCTGGCATAGGTATGGAAGACTGATGGCCCCAACGACGTTGGTTCCGAAAATTGTGAATGATAGTTAGAAACATATTTTGCAGTGTTAGTTCCTGTAGAGATCCACGATGATTGAAAAGAATAGAGGATTGAGAAATGGATGGGAAACGTGTAGTCGAAAATTCATTAATAAACTGCCATATGTACTGAGTCATGTCGTGACCCATGATAAATGCATCTTAGCATTTAACATTGCCACGGAGTGTTTATTTATGGAAACAGATTAAGCGTTAATTTTTTAGTTACTTGTTAAGAGAGTTATGGAATGTTCTAGAAATAACCATTAATAATCATTGCCGCCTATGGAATTGACTAATGAAGTTGATTGGTCGGCAGGTTTGCCACCAATTACTCATTTGCCACCCAAGACGAATGATATAAACGGGGGTTTCTGAACTCAAATTATAGAGTTTTATTTTATTTTATACAAGACATTTTTATACGATATTTTATTCAATAGAAGTTTATTATATCCCTATCAAATTATTCCACACTCCGACTAGCCACTGGACAATTATCGATAATGTGATCCATTTTTATTTAATGGACTTTATTCGACTATATATGGTTATAAAAAACTATATATTTACTTGTCATTTGAATAAAGTAAAGAAGCGACAGATCATAGTAAGCTCGGAAAAAACTCTAAGAGTTTTAATGAATAGAAAACTATTCACCTCCCAATGGGAAAAAACCTTCTTACATGATCCAAATGTCTGATATGAAGAATAGGAAAGAAAAAAATTAATGAGTAGTGTAAAGTTGGCCAAATCTGTCAAGGCTTTATGAAAGAAGAAAATGAGAAAATGAAAAAATGAAAAAATTAAATAGAGAAAAAAGTTATAGTGGAAGTTCACTAGTGATTAGTCAATATGATATAGACTATCAAAATATGATCCATAATAATTGACTGAAACGTAGTGTTGGACTTTCTCTCTCCAGGTTTCTGGGAGAAGGGCTTCTGGATAAGTCGATCCATAACGACGATTGGTTCGGAAGTGATGAAGAATGGTGAACTGTTTCAAGCCATGCTCCTGAGATTTAAGAAAGAATTTGATATCAAGTACCAGCATCCAAGTTTTCTAACACGAGCCGAGTAGTTAGTTTTTTAATAAAAACATGTTCTTACTGAAAAAAAAAAACCACAGTCTGTAGTTGTGTCTCATAGTGTAGTGAGTTAACACATCAAGAGAATCTTGTTCGACTCCCAGTGGATCCTTATATCTCACTTATTTTTAGGTACAAAAGTGCGTGAACACAACTTTAGCTGCTATGTTACAGCTATTCCATTCATGGCTAAATCGGAGGCCACAAATGCATAAATCAACATATCAAACGGTCTGAGAGGTTCCTTCCAGAATGAACTTGGTCAGTAGATATAGTTGTAGAATTGAAATAAGTCGTGATGCATTATTTTGCATGTTGAAAAAAATAAGTCTAATCTTTTGATTTCTTGAGTGTCAGAATTCATCCCTATCATTTTTTTCCATCTTAGAGTGTCAATTGCCTCTTGAGAAAGTGGTTGTTGGTGGGTGCTTTCTTCTGCTGATCAGGTCAGGAAAGGTCAGACTAGCAGCCGTTGGAAGGATAATCTTCATGTTTACAATTGTAAATCTTCAAGAAGTTTATAACAAGATCCTTGAGGGTTTTGTTGAAAAACAAGATACTCTAATCCTTCAAGCTTTTAGCAGTCTCAGAACCAGTGACTAATCTTCGAGATGTTCAATTCTGTTGAAGGCATTGTTGAGATTAGTAATCACGGAAGTTCTGGAAAATTCTTTGTGGCTGTGGGCCGGGTGTGCGCGGGCAGTGCGCATGACCAGTGGTCACGAAAAAGTATTTTTAGTAATCCGGAATTTTAGGAAGAACGGATAAACGGATGAAATAGTGTGACTGATTACTAATCAAAGGATGATCTGAATGATATATAAGGACCATGAAGGTCCCAAGTTTGTAAAGATATTTTGAGAGCTAACTAAGCAAGAAATATATTATATAACAGATATTAAGTAAGATGAATACAGAAAGATTAGTTAGTATTCAAGAGGCATCTAATCTACCATACCTGGAACGAATGTATTCAAAGAGAGAGCACGACCAGCTTTGTCTGAGTCTTGAATAGTACTCATAATTGAACCATTAACACTTGCATAAATTAATCTAGTGACTGCCTCATCCAACATAATCAATCTTAACTGTAGCTGTTTGTTCTTCGGTGTAACCACTATTCATCTTACTTAATATCTGATATATACTATATTTCTTGCTTAGTTCACTATCAAAATATCTTTACAAACTTGGGACCTTTACGGTCCTTATATATCATTCAGATCATCCTTTGAATATTAATCAGTCACACCATTTTATCCGTTTATCCGTTCTCTCGAAATTTCCGGATTACTAAAACTACTTTTTCGTGACATCCGGTCATGCGCACTGCGTGCGCATAACCAGCCCACAGCCACAAAGAATTTTCTAGACCTTCAGTGATTACTGATATTAACACGTATGACATACAAGGCATGTATGGCATCATAGCGTCATGTATTAAAATGGTTGAAGAAATCATGAGTGAAGATGTAATCATTGCAATTCAGGAGATTAGTCAATGAATGCGTTTGGGGAAGGTCAATATAATCGAAATGCCTTGTCTGGAAATTTGTGGAAATTTCGGTGTTTTGTAGTGGTCCACCAATTTTACTGAATGAGGCTTATATTGAGCATCGTGAACAATCTTTGGCAATGTTGCTTGTCAGTAGTAGTTTTCGGTGTTTATTCCATAAATGTTCTTGTTTGTTTAATCTGTGACATATGAGTCGAGGGGATCCATGGACGATGTTAGCTGTGGTGTAAAGCTGGCGTCTTGACGTTAACTGTTGAATTTAACTGAATCACTGTTCCTTCTCATATGAGTTGTTGGTTATCCACCTGGAATGGTGAGAGAAGGTCCAGTGGATTATGGATACCTTTAATGTATACTAATGTGACTTGAGATAGAGTGAGTTTTTTCAGCAGTCAAAGTATGCGGGAACTAGAAGTTGTGCTGGTAGTTAATCTGATAAGTGGTTGATGATCGGTCATTACGATCATACTATCGATTAATAGGTGCGGAATGTTTTTGAGAGCTATGATGAATCCTAATGGTTCTCTTTCGACCGCTGAGTATCGCATTTGTGTGGAGGTGAAACGCTTGCTAACATAGGCTAATGGGAACCATTGTTTTGTCGTGGGTCGATTTGGAGAACAGTCCTACTCCGATGGCGCTATCGTCCGTGATTATTCTTCGTGTAGCTAAATATTTGAAGCGAAATGGAAATTGAGAGTAAGTTTTTGATCCTGTTGAATGCGTCGATACATCCCTTTGGCGGGGTTTCTGAACGCTTGGTATATTCAGCACCGATTGTTGATTTTTTTTTGTTTATCATCAAATGTATATCATATAAACGAATCACAGGATAATCTTGACCTCATATGAAGACTAAACCACCTCCCACCTGTTTAAATTCACGTTGCACCCTATTCTCATTAGATATGATATGATATGAAAATCATTAACTGATATGATCTTAGAATGATCATGCATACGACCATATATAAAGTAATAATAGATTGAAGAAGCGCTAATGTCTCAGTTCATGTAGTGAGAATAACCCATATTCCGATATTGGGGCGTCAACCTAAAAATGTGGGTAAAAACACCTCGCATGCAGATCACCCATTAACTAGAGAAGGAATCTTGTTATGAAATAGCATGTAAAGAATAGTGTTTATCAAATGTAAGTCTGAGAACTCTTTAACGTCCTGCATCTTTCAAAAAGCTAGTAGCTCAGATGTGGGATTTGTCTTTTTTATAGAAGACTCATTCCATAACTGGAACTAGTAAAAATGAAGAAAGAGAGTTAAGGAAAAATAACGAGAAAGGCAAGACAAAACAAGACAAAACAAGACAAAAACACGGCATTAGACCGACGAGATAGGGTATTGGTGAACGCAGAAAACTCACCAAAACAGTACAAAACATAATAACTAAATTGGGTAATTACTAACGAGAGTATTAAATCTTATAACGTTATTTTAAAAACATAATATTAAATTTAATTAAAAGATATTTTTACCTTTAATTTGTATCTATATAATATATTTTCTTTTTATGATGAAATATAACATGTATTGGAAATAGGAAAATAGGAAATGAATAATATTATTAAACAGTTTAGAAATATAATAGTAATATATATATGAATATTAAGCAACTTTATTATAAATTAAACGGCCGCATATAATAATTAAAATTAAAATTATTTGTTTAGTTCATTCATTACTATATTGCTTTTTGAGTCATCAAATTCTAACCTTAAATTAGATTTTTTACTGTTTTTTTTCATATTCTCTCAATAATGATTCTATATTATTAATATACTAATTTTTTTTTTTTTGATTTCAAAACTAAATCAATTCTTATTGTTGAGCAAGGTCATATGAGGGAGCTCTTTATGAGGGATTAAATCTGAAAGAAGAAATACTAGCAAATGAATCTGAGGGATTTATATTACCGACTCTAAGAAAAGTGAGCTGTAATATTTGAGATATATATCATATATAATTAGATTAAGATATCCTTTTAAAGAAAATCATTCAACAAGTATTCAAAATCTATGTACAAAAGCACACTATTAACATAAATATTACTGCCCAACTCATTGAGAGGACCTCAGCAATTCAACACTTATAAAATAATTTTTTTATATTATATCATTCATTAATCTAAATGACAATTTATCTTTTTTATTATTTAATTATTAATGATATCATCTTTCTTTTTACCCTCTGGATAGCGATGTTAAAATTAGAGCCTACTACTGATTAATTTTTAAACGTTGTTCTTACTTCTATATAAATCTATGTAGAAATCTATTGAGCTATATATATAAGAGGGAGAACTTTTCGCACTGAAAACTTTTCCAGTCTATTGTGTATTGCATGAGCGTGCATGAGTATGCATAAGCTCATACAATATTCAATAAGCGACAATACCGATGAGACCCTTTGGTTTTTTTAGCCTAGTATAACCTTGTGGTACACATAAAGTTTTATTGAGTCTCAAGGCTAGATAATGTTTTTAAAAAAAAGCGGCTGAAGCAAGTCAAGGCCATTAAGCAAAATTATTTGGTCTAGACATTAGAGTGGATAAAGTTGGGGCTTCGGTCAAAATATTTTTTTTTTTAAGAAAAAAAGTGCGCAACTCTGGTCATCAGATACAAAAAAAAGTGCCTGAAGCCATACAGCTACGTTCATGTTACTCTTCAAAACTGAGAGCATATATGGGTTTTCAAGAAGACTTAAGATGTCTTCATCAAAATGTTAATTCTCCAATGCTTGTAATATGATTTTGAACTCAAGTTTATTAGTGTTATGTTTAGTAATTGAAATATGTTCAGGTATATTTTTAGAGGATCATGAACACGATGTTATTGCCTACATTAGCGTATGATCCAATCGTGTTGCTTGAAGCTCCATTTTATGAGGCTATTGAAGTTTAATGATGGGTGGTCTGTTAACCATGTTCATTCGGACTTTTGTTTTGAGGATAAAGAAATGCTGCAGACTAGACTAGATCCTCACTACAATCAGTATGGAACTCACCAATGATGTTGTGGTGACATTCCATATTCACAAATGATGAAAACTGGCCAAGTATTTTCATATGGATCAGCTTCCAGCTTCTCCAATTTGCTTCTAAATTTTCACCCAACAAATACTATTTCCGTAGATGCTGACATCTTAAAGAACTACTATTTAAAAGAGTATTAAAGTTAGATGTGGACAACTGATTTTTCACTTTTTTGATCATCAATGAAAGTTCATCAAACTGATGTGACTTAAAAAGTCGTCATTCTCAAAATCTGTTTATAATTGAGGTGAATTCAATTTTTATATCATTATTATTCGGGCAAATAATCACTGATGCATTGTTTTGGTGTTAAACGACAATAGAAATTCGAATGATGCTTGCTTTGTTCGACAACTCTAGTTTACACCGAAAGTATCTTTTCAATAAGCTGATTAAATGATAGTAGCAGTACTTATCAATAGCTGTTTGATTTGCTTATATACAATGAGGAAAGAGAGTGCCCCTCAGTCCACCACAAGCTTAAGTAAGTCCCAGAGAAATAATGGAGACAAAAAACTCGAATGACCTGCAACGTCTCCAAAAGATATAGGAAAAGTGACGGCTGTAAAAGATATTGAAGCAGTGTAAGTGAAAAGACGACTTACTGCGTTGAGCATAATAGAGCCATTTGGTAGCAATGTGCTTCTACTAGTCACTGTCACTCATTGAAACCGAGTTCGAGTGATCAGAATACCTCTTCAGTGAGATTTTTATCTGTTTAGCATCGAGTGATTTTGACAAGAATTGAGGATTATTCAGTCAACACGAATCGCTGATCTAGTTTGATGTATTGTCAAATTGGTTGACTAATGCTGAGCTGTCTTATTGAAGAGAATGAGTAACTTGAAAAAAAAATATGACGTGTTTATAGAGCAACAAAATATATCATAAAAAATAGAAATAAAATTTAATGACAGATTGAAAATAGTGAAAATAGAAAAGGTGGCCATTGCAGGATCAAATGCGTTCTTCTATTTGTAGATCCTCAAGCTTTATCGGCTCCATACATTTTTGAACAAATCATCATCCAAGGAGCTTTTACTCGTGGACCCTGTAGTTGTAGTAGTTGGCACGGTGTTCCATGGATTAACCGCATTCATTGATTGGTGCAGTTGTGATTGCTGTGGCTGTTGTTGTGGAATTTGAGATACAGATCTAACAATTGACTGAAATGGCAGCAGTTGTTGTGGAGGTAGTTGCCTTTGTTGTTGGTGGAAACTTGTTTGGGATGAAGTTGGCGTCGAGTACAAAGACAAGATGGATTTCTTTAAATCAGGTCTTGAGTTCAATTGCTGTTGTTGCAGCAGCAGTTGTCCTTGAAGTTGCAGCAGTTTTTGCGATTGCTGAGGTGCTGATAACAAAGACAGCAAGTTTGGTAATGACTGAGTTTGGGCTTGCTCCTGCGAAAGCAGCAGTTTTTGAGAAATGATGGAAGCAGATGAATCTGACTCCGTAGGTGAAGGGGCATCAATGCTCAAATCCAACAAGCTTGTTTGAGAGTATTGTTGTTGTTGTTGTTGTGACAAGGGTATAGCGGGAACTGGTTTATCCAGGGAGACATGGCGTTGACCTTGAGTACTCAGGTTATTGCTATTGGAGTGGTGGTGCGGACGATGATGACTATGATTGGAAGCAGCAGGTGTAACAGACTGCTGCTCGTGTACCTGCTGTTGATGTTGACCCACAGGTATCTGAGAGGGATCAGGTACATTGCTACTCTTCGCCCACTTCTTTTTCTCATATTTTGTTCTTATGAAATTCTCAATCTTTGAATCATCAGGAATGTAATTTTCAGGTAGACCATCTTCCCAGAACCAATTCAGCTTGTCATTCCCCCAACTAACGACAGATTTGACTTGTTCATCAGTCCATGAGTCGAGATCTACAGATTTGACTCTTGAGATATGCGTCCCCATACTTCTGTGGATTCCAGAGCATCTGATACAAATAAAACATCCCAAGTTCCAAGAGGCCCAGCGTGGATGAGTTGCAGTTTTGCAATCAGCACAGGTCTTATTAGCTGGCTCTTTCAATAAAGCTTTGAGAATTTGTTGGTTCCTGTCATTGTGAATTTTCCTCGAGGAGACTTGTGAGGACCTACTGGAGGAGTACATAACGTATGAGTGGATCAATGGGTTCACTGGAAAAGCCTCTTATGTCTTGAGAGCTTGACGTTGTACTAAGTGCCAATTTGAGTGAGTGACTTATTCAAACAGTTGCAATTGTTGTTGTTCTCTTTTTATCAATTGAGCTCTTGACTTTTTTTTTTTCGAAGTGGCGCCAAGTTAATTGAGCATTCATACACTACTATATCGTTTATTAATACTTGGATATAACTGTAAAAGCATACATAACAGCTTACCTAATAGAATGGTATGAAATATAAGAAGCAGCATCGACACGGGAGAAAACTATGGACATATGTATATACATATATATATATAAAGATGATAAATATGCGGGAAAACGTTAAAGCAACGAATAAAGAATTGAGCGATTAGTGACAAATCAATGATCCCATTTGACACTTTGCAAATATAAATAGAGAGCTAAAGCTGATATTGAAACACATAATAATACTGGGATAGAAAACCTTTCAAGTAAAACTTCATATTTATCACGTCGCTGTTCAATTTCAGTGTTGCTTTTCATCTTTTTTTTCAAATTTTTCTTCTTTTTATTGATGGTGGATCTGGTGGTATTCTGTTTATTGTTGTCCTGAATACTAAGTTGCCTCAGTTTGAAATCTTTTGAAATTATATTCGTTGAGGATGTTTGTGAGATGGAGGAATCTGATGATGCTGAAAAGGGTATTGATCGCTGTTGCAAAAGCGGTTTCTGAGAACGGGTAATGAGATTGTTGTTGATATTGTTATGAGGTTGGTTATTGATGTTATTTATATTGATCAAGAATTCTTCATCGTCTCTTGTCAAAATTCCCAATTTGCAATCTCTTAACATCTCCACAGCGTCCGAAGAATGACCAACATCATCAAACGACAGTGTAGCATCTATACCAGCACAATCGAATAACACCTCTGCACCTCCTGGATGGTCGGAAATGAATTGAGTGACGTTATAAACCTTGTTATGTATTATCATCCAAAGATCTTCAGAGCTTGTGTGCTTTGAAACTTCTTCCAATGTATACTCTCTAGTGTTAATACGATCTTGATTGACATTTTCGGAATTATCCTTTTGAAGGGCTCTTTGGGTGGAGGGAGACGACGATGATGAAGAAGATTTTTTGAATGATGCAAAGGGATTTGACAACATAATATATTACAGAGTGATAAGTCTTGTTAGTGCAATTTTTGACATCAGCCAGATCAAGACATGCACTTAACTGTTTGTGATTGGAAGGCTCGTGCTAGCTGAGAAAGAAAATAAGTTGATTCTGAGTTGTATCTTGACTATATATGAAGTTGGTATTTGTATATCGGGTGATGGAGATGCAGATGAATGATGTCAATTAAGAAAATGATGACAATAATCGGGAGATGGTGTGAGTAAGTTTATATTATGGAGTTTTTGATTTTGTAGATTCTATCCATTGGTAAGAAGCAAAAGAGGAGATGATGATGATGAAGGATGAGTGAGTATACAGCAGTGGATGCTACTAATTGTTGTTGTTGTTATAGTAGTTTTGATAATTTTTTTTAATATTATCGAGCTCGACTGATCGATCGACTAACTAAATTTTGTGCTCCGTTCAAGTTCATACACCGATTACGTTGATGTGGGCTCTCTCTCTCTTTTTTTTTTTTTTTTCCTTTTCTCGTATCATGATTTTTTTTCTTTTATTATTATTATTATTATTTAATGTGTTAGTTTTTATATAGTGGTGTTGTGATGTGTTCCTTTGCTTCCGTTCAAAAAACAATAAAAAAACAGCATCTGTCATTTTCTCTTTATGACAAGTGTCAATTATTATTTTTCCAGAGACAGCCCCAATATACATTTGCGGCAATAGGAGGGAGAAGCAGGGTAAGCAGACGACACACTGTTAATCGGTAGATACATTCACCCATCAGCACCTGGTTGATGATATACTCATCAAATTGGATGTTGAACAATCAACTTCATGACATCACCTCTGAAAACTGGATCGTATCGTCTACCCAAAGAGTTGCCTCAATGAAAGATAATTGAAGGATTAGATAACAAAATTTCCCTCTTCTTCTTCTAGCTCCCTTATCTATGACTCACCACTGCTCGTTTTAGGTATATACGCGCGTAATCGAGTGAAAAATTTTTCATTGAATTTTTTTTGGGCGCAATATATAAATCGCTGAGAATTCCCAAATTATGGAAAAAATTAATCTAATTAACAACAACAACAACAACAAACATACAAATTAAATAAATAAATAAAGTTACATTTTCATTACTGCCTTTATCTCACCAATAGTTTCATATTAACTATTTTTCGTGTTTACATCCAATTATTATATCATTTTTATTGAAACAGAAAAAATGTGTTGTTAAATTTCCAAATTTAATCCCCCCTGATTTATCATTTTTTTCCCACTTTATTGTCTAAAGAGAAAAAATATATTGAAATTAAAAAGAAGAAAAAATTAATCTTTTTACTATTCAAATAAAATACTTTCACCATGTTGTTGCCGTAATTTATTACTGAAGAAATTATCACTATCCATCATTTACACCAAAATGACGTTGACTATTATACTATCATTATTACCACTATCCCATTAGAGTTTTATTATATCACAAGAAGAAATTTATATATTATTATCAACCCCCTACAAAAATGTCTACTACTAGAAGTTCATTATTTTTCGAATCAAGCTTGTTTGATCAAGAATCAAAAAGTCACCAAATGCCGTCAAGTGCTGCTATTGTGCTTGGCGAGTCAGTCTTTGACAAGTTTACAAGTCACCCTGTCAAAGAGGAATTCAACTTTGATGATTCCGCTTTGATTGAACAAGCTGCTGCTGCTGCTGGTACTGCAACCACCGAGTCATCATATCTGTCTTTTGCTACTATTTCACCATTGGAGATACATTCATGTTTGGTTGATTCTGTTTTTGACACTCCCGAATTGGAAAACTCACCAATGTTTAAAGATGATTTGGAACTCGGTTTTGAAGAGGACAAATGGATTTCATTATTTAGCGAATCTGAATTGCAATCTCTGGCCTCTTCATCATCGTCTTCACATTCCACCATTACTGAAAGTGCTTTTGTTGCCATTGATGATGCTGCTGCTGCTACTTCTTTAACTTCATCACCATCCAAGAAACGTTCTTTTGATGAAGTTGAACTTCAAACTGTTACACCTTTGGCTACTCCAAACTTGGACCAACCAAAGCCAATTGCAAGTAGCATCAAAAGACTGAAGTCTTCGAGTGTTGATGAATTAGGTGTTATCTCATACACCAGAAAGCAACGCTCTGTTGCTTTGAGTCCAGTTGTAGTTGATGATGAATCTGATCCAATTGCTGCCAAGAGGGCTAGAAACACTGAAGCTGCAAGACGGTCAAGGGCTAGAAAGATGGAAAGAATGTCTCAATTGGAAGATAAAGTTGAAGCTTTGTTGAAAAGAAACTCCGATTTGGAGGACGAAGTTAGAAGACTCCGTTCGATGTTGGATCAACAATAATAAGCTTGTCTGCTCTTTTCAGACTTTGTTTTTACATTATATTTATTTAGCCTTTTTTTTTTTATGATTCGATCGATCTTGCAGAATTTATCAAATATTACCTTATCTTTTTTTAAGCTATGAGTTTCAAGTTTTTTTTCATTTTGCAATCTGTAAACTTGTTGTATAAAAAACGAAAATGGAAATCTAGTGACTACACAAAATAAAATCACATCTTTGCCTTGCTATCTTTGAACTGGTCTTCCGTAACACCAGCGCCCATTGCAGCAGTTGAACTGACACCACCGGTGACCATTTTCAAGCAGTCATCAACGTACTCTGCTCCTGACCATTTTTGATGTTTTACAACCTCAACACCATTATCAATCTCGGGCTGTTGAATCATGGCACCATACAGCTTCATGCCTTGTTCACTATAATTCTTACTGAAATTATCAATGGCCAATGCCGTGGTGTGTAACCCAGCCAAGGTGATGAATTGCCAAACATATCCCAACTTCAGCAATTGTTTAATATACGTACGTTGATTTTCTGTTGACATGGCTAAATTCCAATTAAAACTTGGTGACAAATTGTAGGCAAGCCATTGGTCTGGATAAACCGACTTGACACCTTCTGCAAACTCCTTCAGTTGATCATAGTCCGGCAACTTGGACTCCATCCAAATCATATCAGCGTATGGGGCATAACTGACACCACGGTTGACGGCACACTGGGTACCTCCACGATATCTGTAAAAACCTTCTCTGACCCTTGGAGCATCCCAATCAAAATGAATATCTTTTTTCAAAATTGAACGAGCCAAATTCCGCAGTTCCTTGTTCGAGGTACCACTCAATGGATTAACTTTGGATTGAAATTGTTTGATGGCGCCAGCTTTATCCTTGACATTGCTGCTGCTGTTAATTTCATCAATGACAGCCTCATGAAACAATTTCAATCCAGCTTTTGAAATCCATTCGCTCTCAACCTTCAGCAACAGATCACCGTATATGCCTTTTTGTTCCAGAGCATTCATGACATCAACCAAAGGTTCTATATCAGGATTGGTAGCACCAATGATGAAATAATGATCTCTGTGATCAATTGTGGAAGTGATCAAAGTCGCCAGCTCACTATCGGTTCTTGCCACTGCAATTAAATCGGACCCTAATATATCAGCACTCAACCTGATGGCAATCAACCTGTTGATATGTTCTTGAATTGGAACCAAAACTTTACCAGCCATGTGGCCACATTTCTTGGTACCTGGAGCCTGATCTTCGATATGTATACCAGCTGCACCACGTTCAATAAACATCTTTGTCAATTTGATTATAGCTGTGATTCCACCATGTCCAGTATCAGCATCAGCAATGATAGGTCTAAGGAAATCAATATGTTGGGTTGGTCTCTTACTTTGTGGTAACGCCAATCTCTCTTCACGTTGTTTCTTATCGTGGAAAATTTGTGCACTGAAAAGATGATCAACTTTTCTTGGGACAGTATCCATTGGATAATCAGCTAAATCAGGCCCAGGTTCGTTAGATGATGATGCAGTTGAGGAACATTGCCAACCTGAAACGTAAATAGTATCGAGGTATTTCAGCATCTGAGTGATGTGAATAGGGTCCAAGGCTCCAAACGTAAAAGAAGCAGTCTTTTCCTTATCATGTTTTTGTAATAACTTATACAATTTCTTTGACAATTGATTGCCGATATAATCTGGCTGTATAGTACCTCTCTTATTAGCGACATCCAGTGGTTTGTAAATCCTCTTAGTCTTTGCCCATCTTTCATCTTTCCACCATCTTTCAATTTCACTTGTCTGTTGTTGGAAGATACTCTCTTCTTCTTTGATATCAATCTGAGTATATGCTGGCATTATATCTTTGTGTTAGCTATATTGCAAGTTGGTATGCTTACACTATGATGATGATGGATGACGAATGAAAGAGAGGAATTGTGTGAGCATTTATATAACGTCAGTATCGTTTAGGATAGAACAAGGAAAATATTGTGGTTGTTCTCCCGTACCAGCGGAATAGGTCATTATAACAATACTATGGGACTCAGATCATTCGATCCAAACGCGTTTGCTGCCAGTGTTGGTCAAGCTGATCAGTCAGATACTTACCTACTTAACATTTTTGACAGGGAGCGAAGCGCATCTCCGGGGATTGAGTAATTATGCACGCTTTCGGTTCTGTGGGTGAGTGAGCCCGCGCACCCTCTTTTCCGGGGTAAAACACACCCCCCGGGAAAAAGGTAAAAGTAGCACACGACCTTTTCTTACATACAATTGATAGTGTACGAGATGTCAGAAAAATACCATTAACATTCGGCAATCGGCTGAACTCATGGAGTAATTTAGTATAGGCGATTTAGCTGGCTATCGATGGAAAAAAAAAGGCTAAGAAAAAAATGGTAGTGTACTTATTTACCAAACATAGTCATCATCCTTAGATAAGTAAGTAATTTAAATCATCGTGAGTAAAATTATGGTGGGTAGTGCAGTGCGACAATCAGCAGCAGCTGGTAAATTTATATGATAAATGAATGTAATAAATACTTACGTCAGCATGTATGTCAGCATGTAACAAATATATTGATGTGGTAGATTTGTATTGCTCTTCTTACCACATTAGAGCATAAAATTGATCTGTTGATCGATATTGATTGATAGATTGCCTCGACTGTAAATGGCTCAATTTTTTTTTTTTTTTTTTCCTTGTTTAATTTGGAACGACTATGAATCACTTCATCTTGCTAACATTATTAATATCATTACCCATCAAACATAAATTTCCAGCAGCACTTCCCAAGCTGTGCATTCTTTGATGACCCATCACAAAGAGAAAATGCCTGAAATATCGTCATTATCCCTGTCACCTGAACTGCTCTCTCAACAAGAACCACTGACGAACAAATCTACTGGGATAACGCATCAGATCAGATTAAAATTAAATTTTAATGATGAGAAAATATGGAAGAAGTTTTCATCGAGAAGATTGGAATTGATTGACTCGATGAAGTTAAGCCAAAAAAAGGCTAGTGAACAGGATTTGGAAATCTTGAAATGCAGCAAGATCTTGATGCAAGAATTTGAATATCTGGATGACATCCACACTCTGGATTTTATCAAATTAGTACAAGTTGCCATACAAAGTGTGAGGCGAAATCGTAAAAGATCCACCAAATCTAAATCAAGTACTGAGAGCAAGAGACAACAAAGTTCAAAGATGAGAAAGTTCGTCATGATGAAAACACCAAAGTCGGAAGATTATGAAGAAGAAGATGGTGATTATAGTTCGAGTAATGAAGGAGACAGTTTTAAAATGGCCGACATCTTGAGAACAGAAGACCACCCGTTTTCATCACAACATGACAATACCATACCATACCAACAACAACATCAACTTCCACTGTATAGCCATCACAGCTACAACTCCACATCCCCTGAGACATATTCATCCAAACTTGTCCCCCTTAATTCATTACTACAACCCGTGCTACCAGGATCTTCATCTTCATCTTATCTAAGGAATTTGGCCAAAAACTCATATACAAAGTTACCTTCCTTTGCTTCACTTCTACTGGAAGATGATGAGTTTGGTATTAAATCTCCACCAAGGTCACAAAGTGAATACCAACATGAGCAGCAAATGTATACAAATAAGGAGATAATTCTGCTAAACAAGTTGTTGACTTTGATCAAGAAAAGCAAGACTTGCAATGACCTCTCAACCGACTTGATGAAAAGTTACAACACGAGTATCAATTCGTCATCATATTACGAGAACTTGGAATTGCTAGGGTCTACTGTCATTCTTTCCACCATTTCATATATTTTTGAGAAATTCTTTATCAATTTGAACCCTTCTTCCATCAGTTATCTTCGTTTGAAATTGAATAACGATTCAACTTTGACAAAAATCTTGAGAAGCTTGGACTTGTCATTGAGCGAATATCATCAAAATGATTTTGTCAGTGCCCAAACTTTCAGAAAGTTGATTGGTTGTTGCATCAAGGATTTCGGCTTTGATGTGGTGACCAATCCGTTGATCGATATTATCCATGAGATTATCTTGAAGGATTATCCTTTGATCACTAAAAATTCTCTCGCCGGATCAACTTCGACATCGCTGAGGCTGCAATTGCCAACGACTATACCATCTCCTTCGGCATCAATAGTTACCACAGTTTCAGCAAACACGTTCCAGCCACATCTTAGCCATTATCAGGTAGGCCAAAAACCGTCCCACAGTGGTGGAGATGAATACGATATCATTTCAGTGGAGCTCAAGTTCCAGTCAAATTTCTTGAAATTGAAATTCAACACTAAGAGTTCTTCAATGCCAACATTCTTGGAAATTTTGGAGAATAGTAAAGATGCGTTTAATATTAGTTCAAAATATGTATTTTTGAGAAATTTAAGAGATGGTGAATTGATAAAGAATGATGAAGATATATCTAAGATCTTCAAAGAGGCTAATGAAAGTGATAGCATGGTAAGAGTGGGCATATTTATTTCTGACATGAGCGAGAAACCTAACTCATCACAAAGCCTGAGAGGCTCAACTACAATTTTACACAAGAGAGACTCCTTGTTGGATACGTTAAGTAATGCCGCAGTGATTGTTGAATCAGCTAGTAATAGTAGCAGCAGACACAGTTCTAAGAGGAATAGCGATGTCCTCCTTGGCAACAAATCACCAGAGAGTGTAGCATTTTCAAATGAGCAAGCAGTGGCAGTTGCTGTTTCAACCACCGTTGCTCCACCGACAACATCATTGGTATCACCCACGAAAGATGAGAAGATTACTTTCCAACCTCTATTGTGAGCAAAGTTGAAAATGAGTTTTGTTGATTATCTCCTTCCTTCAATTTATCAAATACTTGCCTAATCAATCGATGAAAATATCGTTCATTTCAATCATTATTTTATATACCCTCTGTGCATTAGGTGGTAATTTATTTGTATTTCCCAATGGATTGATCAAATTTGCGTTTTACACTTACTTTTGTTGTTTTTTGTTACTTTTAGTTTTGGGAAGAAAAGGCCTTTGGGGCATGGTAGGGTTTTTCAGTTGTATATATATATATATATATATATATATAGTAATAGTAAACAATGATTTTATCTCATGGGAGATATATAATTTATAATTAATGATAGTTGGGGTTTTCTTTAATAATTTATATCGAGGGGTTTCAAAGTCGTGTACTATGTTCAACGCGTGTCAGTTCATTTTTCCCAGGCTGAAAAGAAAATTCAATGAACGCAAAACTGAACGAATGCATCATTAACACATATCACGAAACGAACACAGTTACATTTTAGAGATGTCATCGTATTCATCACAGACAGTAGCTCAATTAAAAGAATTGCTAAAGGCCAAGGGATTGTCAATTGCAGGAGTGAAATCGGACCTTGTTGCTCGTCTTGAAGAGCTGGAAAATAGCAGTACTTCAACCACTGTACCAGAGGAAGCACCAGCAGTTCTGGGACCTACATCCGATAATGCAGCAACTATTGGAGCGGAGACTGTACAGGACACACCAAACGTGGCAGCAGAATTTTCCCCAGCAGAGATTGCAGACTCAGCAGCTCCAGCAGCTTCAACAATCACAGAGGAGTCCACAGCCGTGGAGCTGAACGCAGAGGGAACAGAATTGAAAAAAGAGAAAAAGGAATTGACACCAGAAGAGAAGAAACTGGCTGCTGTTGAATTGTTGATGTCCAAGATCAAGAGAGCACAAAAATTTGGTGACGAGGCGAATGCTAAGCTATACGAGTCTGAGTTGAAGAGAATTGAAAAATTTGGTTTAAATTTGTCAAGTGATACAGCTTTTGAATTGGGATTTGGTGTGAGGGACAATAATTTTATAAACCAAAGGAGAGGTGGTGGTCGTCACGGCAATAATAATAGGGGACATAGAAACAAGAATAACAGGTCTAGAAGAGATTAGTTGAGCAAAAAATATTGAATTCTGAATCGTTTTTGAATTTTATTGTAATGTTGGAAATGAAAGCCCGCATTAATCGAGCAATACATATATATCTACAGTTTGTAACAACTTGACTAGCAACCGAATTGAACTGGATCGAAAATGAAATTTCAAAAATCATGAATATCAACAATCAAATTCGAAAAGGCTTTAAAGCGTAGTAGCCCATTTTCTGACCAAGTTGTTTCTGTTACTTTCATATAGCTCCATATCAATTTCTGCCACATTAGGAAACTGTCTTCCCGAACCATCAATTTCCTGGTACCCACCACCCAACTCCACCAACTCTTCTAAATACCTAATAGGAGGATCTAGATCCGTGCGATGATAATCCCTTGGTCTTCTCGACGCCAATCTCTCATCTCTCCATTTCAACTGGTCTTCTTGTGAAGGTAGGGCAATCTTACCACTGAAGAATCGGGATACCAAAATCAGCTGATATTCAAACGCACGGAATGATATAGCATTGATTGGAATTCCCACAAATGCAAGCAATGGCTCTTGAATGTGGAACGTGTGTTGGTACACGTTTGGTACTATGGCAGACTTGGTGATCTCAGGGTCCAATTCATTTAAAAATGGGAAAGAGAATTGATATCCCGTGGCATATATTATCTTGTCTGGGTTGACCACCTCGGTGCCATCAAGAAATTTAACCACTATCTCCTCTTTATTCTTGGCTCCTTCATTTAAAACGGTACGTATGAAATAGTTGGTGATTATTGGTTTTTTCAATGTTGCATTCACATCAGTACTTGGTTTCAAATCTTCAAATTCTTTGATAGACCAAGTTATATCAGCCTTGTTAAGCTTCAACTCTCTCACGGTGTCACAGGCACTGGAATGCCCGCCAACAACAATCACTTTTTTGCCTCCATACTCTTCAGCATTATCGAAACCCTTCGAGTGAATAATCTTGCCAGGATATTTGTCGTATACTTCTTGGATCCCCGGAACATCAGGCAAGCGTGGGATATGATAGTGCCCAGTAGCTACTATAATAGAATCATAAACGTTTTTGGTCCATTCATCGATTTTACCATCGACTTCTGTTCTCAGAATCAATTCAAATTTCCCATCCTCTGTTTTGGAGATTTTCTCAACACTTGTATTCAACTTCAAATTTACATCTTCACGACCAACATTTCTTTCGAAGTATTCGTTGATGTACTGATGCACGGCATCCAACGTCGTCAAGTCATCTTCCTCTGGCCTATCTAAGTACGGCCATCTAGCATTATCACTGAAAGCCATGATACTCTGAGGTATATTGGTACGAAGAGACTTGTAAATTGATGGAGCCTCTGCAAATTTTAAATCTTCTCTCCTCAGCTTTTGAATAACATTTCTCTTACCCAACTCCTGAGGCACAGACAAAGGCGAATCTAATTCTCTTTCATTCAGCCCAGGCTTGACAATTGTTTCGCCATAGTTTTCATCTTTCACCCAAACACCTCCCAATCTGTCACGACGTTCAAACACAGTGATCTCGTCAAAAACACCTTCTTTGACCAAAACGTCTAAAGTTATAGCCCCAGAAGCTCCGCCGCCTATAACAGCCACTTTCTTAACTACCCCAGATGGGACTTTTAGTGAATCTTTCACAGCCATTCTGTACTTACTTAAAGAATCTGCTGATGCTCTTAACGCACGAGAGATCCAATCAGAGTTCTATCATTTCTTTTATATAAATTTCAGCATGCCTCCAAGTACTGATATCCGTCTCCAATCCGTAAAGCCATAACAGACATAGTGTGGTTATAATCAGTGGTGGAGGTGTGGCTTTTTTGGCACTAGTGAGCATGAAAAAAAAAAAAATAACTGTGTCAACATACTTTAGGAGAGCAGTGAAAACCGGATTCCATCCATCTTGTATCCGCTCCAGTTCATCACACGATTGTAGATCATAAAAAGTTCTCCATTTTAAATCCTAAATGTGTCAATTGTAATTCGTTCCAGATAGAGCTCTCTGCCACTTTATTCTGTGGAACTAATCGAAGAACGCCTCACAATTTTTATAAAATCAAAAAAAAAACCACAATATGGAACTTCGAATATTAGGTGTCTTGTCACTATATCGCTGATTGACAGCTCTTGATCATCAAAAAAACGACTTGAGTAGTTGAAAGGATCTGTTTAATAGTCCTTTGTGACTGTGCTTGATCCTCCATTATTGAAAGAGCCTTATCTTCCCAGCAGTTGCACAAATGGAGTTAAAAGTATGATTAAAGCTTATTCGTTTTCAAATGAATTGGGTGTTCATCTTCGTCGCCGGTACAAAGCTATGACATCTATTCACTTATGTGTCTTCGAGTATATATACCTGATCGTAAGGCATAAAGATGAATAAAGTGGAAAAGAATTGAAGCATGCAGGCCGAAGTAAACTCGAGTAAGAGATTGATGAGAAAACAAGAAAGAGCTTCAGGAAAAAGAACGTTGTCAGCAACGGGTTGCAACAATCGATTAAAATATATCCCTCTACGATATTCACTTTGAGATTTAATTCCTAGCAATTGAAGGTTACAAGCATCACACATTTGAATAAAGAGCTTTATTCCAATTGGGGGTGAATGGTTTTCTATTCGCAAAAGCTGTTAGAGTTTTTTCCGAGCTTACCATGATTTGTCAATCTTTACTTTATTCAAAGACCAATATATATAAGAGTTTTTTTTAAACAATATATTGTCGAACAAAGTCAATTATAAAATAAAATAACAAATTTAGTGTCATAGCAGTTGATGGATACAAAGTGCATGGCTTTCTCATAACAGGAACAATTTCATTGAAAAATTGGGATGCATGCCTGTGACTCGCTCGAGAGCAATGTAGTATAGTGAAGAACATACACTGAAGTATGAGCTCTTAGTGCGTCTTCGAAGATTCGAGAGAATTGAGAGTTTTAAGACGAGGCCGATAGCTTTGAACCAGTCAATGAGTGCTAGAAAATTTGAGCCATGGTTATCCATTTTTGTTTTGGAATGGAATGACTACATTCAACTACAAATGATTGTTATTATTATCATTATTAGTAAACTAACGTTACTCGACTATATATGATTGTAAAAATCTATAAAATAACTTGCCTTTGAATAATTGAGGAGATGGAAGATTAGATTAAGATATGCTAAGAGTGTTGATGAATTGAACTCGAAAATCAATGGGATTCTCATCCACATGATAGCAAAATAATTGTCCAAAAAGTTTTCCTGCAGCTATAATGTGTTTAAAGTAAAGTATAGTCGAGTTTAATGGTACTACTGATCCCCTTCAATGACTTCAGCAGTACCCCTTTTATTCCACGTTGCTATATGCTCATATAAAATAGCAAACAAGCAAGAAATACGATAAAAAAGGGGAGAAATCATAATGCTTCTACCTATATTGACAAAAATTCCCAACCTAATCAAGCACAAGCATGGATAGTGTAGTGGTTAGCATGCTAGCCTTCCAAGCTGGCGACCCGGGTTCGAATCCCGGTCCTTGCATGCTTCGTTGCTTATTTTTTTGGACTTTTCAGCCAGAATTAGGGTTACCGTTTTTTTTTTAGAGTCTACTCAAAGGCCATTGATGATTGCTTTGCAAAATGAGCTGTTAAAGCGTACATCACTTTCTTGGACTATATGATGATGTTTGATGGCTTGATTTTTTTTTTTATGCGCATCCATATTGCATTTTAGAAGAGTCTTACCGTCGAGGTTCTGGTTTTTGAAATTAAGTCACTGTTGTGGAACCATAAACGTGTTTGGAACAACAAATGCCGGGGTAGCGACCAAAGTCTAATGAAAGTGGAATTTTACCGTGAGTAACATTGTATTGTTACTTTTGTTTTTTGGAATGGTCTGGAATCTATTTATTTATTAATACATGATCAACATATAAAATTTCAAGGAGGAGCGAATAGAAAGTGCTGTATATTCAAGTATATACCCGTCTACCTCACACTTTCAGTTACAATTTTCTTACATTAATCCCACAGAATCTGAACAAAAGTAAAATGAAAATATATCATGCCGGTACGTTAGTTGCGTCCTATTTATTGAGTCCCGTTGCCCCAGCCCTGCAAAATCTGAAGAGGACAACCTGAACTGACTTTGATTCACATATGCAAATTTGGCCAGGATTTAATTGACACTTTGGGTTATAACTCAAACGAAAATTATCTCCTTGTTTCTCCGGATTTTACTCAAATTTGTCTTCAAGAACAGTAAGAAAAAGCTGTCAAATTCCTTAAGTTGCTCCTATCGAGTTAAAATAAGTTCGTCCAGAGATATTGATTTATCACATGGTTTCAGCTATTGCCGAGTATCAATCAGTGCTTCCAGAAATGGGATATCAATTTCAGGGTTCCTAATCGTAAAAGTGCTACTTTGTTTCTCTCATCGATCAGAAAATTGTAGCATACTCTACCCAAAAATACACAAAGGAGTCTCGGAAAATCTAGTATGACAGATGGAATTGGCTCCGTTTAACTCAGCGAATTTACCAGATTGATAACGGTCAAGCTGTTTATTGCCGAATCAAGCATCTCAACAATCCTATTTGAATTGTCATCGTTCAAGGTCAGCCCCTTCTACCGAGCCTGAAGAATCGCGATCAACGATTGTATTATCAGGTAGCACCAACTTCTTGGCGCTTCTGGAATTAGCAAGGGCTTGTGGGCGGGCAAGAGCGGCATTCGGCAACAGCTTTCCATGCAGCATGCCCCTCGATTATTATTATGATTTTTGTCTTTTTTTTTCCCTTTTCTTTTAATTCGTTTCGCTACCCTCTCAGTAAAACATGTTCATTTCGATTGTTGATTACACTCCATAAACTATTTTTAAATAACGTGAATTAATGTTAAAAAGTTTTGGTAAAAGCTCAGCAAACTACGCAAACCATTTGCCAGCATTTGCCAGCACAAATATCTTCATAGGTCTGTCTGCATGAACACGATACTCTCTGACATTCAGTAAAATACAACAAGAGAGCTTTAACCTGCTCTCAATAGGTGTAAGCGCACAGATAAAACTTTGAAAACAACTTCAGGTAAGCTTTTTCTGCTCCAAAGATCTCTCAAATACTATTTTGCACTTTCAGCCACTTAAGAGTCAGTTCCATCTTACCCAAAATACGCTTGATATCGGAGCAGCCATCTTTTGTGTTGAGTACCTGCTAAAATGATTAATGTAAATCGGTAACTGCTTGAATATCGAGCAACATACTTTCACTTTGAACAATCATTCTTGCAATCTAATCTCACTCCATATCGCAGTCCTTCTCGATTAAATTCGCAATATAAGTAACAGCCAGACAGTTGTTTTATTGAGATTCTGATGTTATGGGATTTCGAAAATACCAGGTGCTATTACGCTGCCTTTGAATCCTATCGGTCTGTGATGGCCTTAGCAAGTTCAAATCAAAAACAGAGGACAAGCCACATACACTTTCAAAATGCGGATATTGCTTGATTGTCTCATCGATTTCTTGAACTGGAGGTATTTGTTATAATTAATCGAGTTCGAAGTTGTTCAGTCATGCAGTATTATCAGCGTTCAATAGCAAAAACTGTTCAAACATGATTGCTCGTCCGACATCAAATTTTTCCAAAAGACGATGAATCTGAGGATATATAGGTTAGAATTATGATTGAAATGAACTGAGATGAAAACAAGCAGCGTCAGCGCAAGAGCTGTCAAGTTATTCCTGTGTTTAATTTATCACTTTGAAGTACTTCAGTCAAACACATAGTCATCTATCAGTCAAATTCATATTGATGTGCTGATGTTCAACTTGCAAAGCTTACACAAACACAACATGTGATCCTATCGCGAAGGTCATATATACATGATTCGAATAACAGCTAGACATCTTTCAAAGAATCTTGCCATATATACGTGAAATCTAAATTCACAATATTTTATTGGAATTAAAAGAACGGGAAAAAATACCAGCCATGCCGTTCTCCCTCAGCACTGTGTAATAAGAACAGCTGCAAGAACTCAAATTTTTTTCCAATGTTGTTGTTAATCGAAAAGCATGAGTGATTTTTGAGCATGTTGATAACACCGAAATTGGAGAGGCAAAGCTCAACTGCAAACACCGACTTCGACAAAGAATGAGGTGTTCTTAAAAAACACGAAGATATGAGATTTGACTCAGGCTGACACGTCTCACACCGATCGATTGATTAGCTCATGCTATCTACCCAGGTTTCGTTAATAGAAGAGGGGCACTTAGAAAAATGCTATGAAGTGCATAGATTCTTTTTCTGTGGTATATACAGAAAATATAGCCGCTGTACAGTTGGGTGGGTGCTGACAAAATTTGTCCTGGTTGGGTGCGAGCGACGATCTAGAAGCTCATGAAACCAAGATGCAGGTTTAGGCTGAAGGAAACAGTTTACACAACTTTGATCTGTCAACGTGATATTTTGGAAAGCAGCGATATTAAAATGCAGAAAAGGCTTGAGAACTGAAGGGAGGATGATTGAGACACAAGATATAATTACTACACGAAAAGACTGCAGCGACAACAGATAACAAGATAACCATTATTGTCTTTTTTGAAAAAAAAAAAAAAACAGTGATCTTTCTGACTGTAAAGGTAAAATAAATAATTCTAAAAGTACAACTTGGTGTTTTTGAAGCATTGCGTATACTCACACAGACAACTGACATTCAAGAATAGCGCTTAATTGTTGTACAGGAAAGTGGCAACAAGAATTATTTCCTGGTGCAATCGGGGTGCATCTGCATAAGTATAATTTCTTATTGATATCCAATCAAAATCGCTGGACTGGCTGTATGGGCATATCACGAACAGAAATGTCGCCAATGATGTTGCAAAACTTGGCACGGGCTATAAGTGATACGTTATAAAATCAGGCTACTGTGTTACACATGATGCCGAAGTAAAATTAGCTAATAGAAAAATAATGAAATAGAAAGGTGTTAATCAAGTAAAATAATGATAGAACTGTATGATCATTAAATAAGAGCACATTTGAAAATCTATTATCCCTGTGCTGGTAAAATATCTTAACCGAAATGAAAAAAAAAACACAACATAGCCAGTACTTTGAGTTCTATCACCACCTCATCTCCTCAATCATTTTTATTCGCCACGTACTCCACAATCCCTCTCAAAATCTTGATATTACCATAAACGCTATGATACATTTCATCATGACCAATTCTGTTATTTTTTGATCTGTTCTTATGCTCTGTACCAGGGATAGGCCAAGTACAGTTGAGTCCTAATCTGAGGCACTCCGTACAACGTGGTTTTGTTTCACAACATCTCTTCTTTCTATGGCGACAAGTCAAGCATCCGAGTCGAGATCTGCGGGATTTTTTTTTACTATCTGTATCCTCAGATAAAGCTGGGCTCACGTTTGTATCTCTCACCTTATAAGAGGCAGATGTGGTTGCATGATTATAAAGTGGGGAGTTGGATGTGATTGAGTTCGATCGCGAACTTCTAAATGATCCAGCACTCCTGGAATATGTCAAATCAGGATGAATTTCCATTTGGGAAGCTTGTGTTGGCAATCCTATTTGTTGATTCATTGTTCCCAACTGTGGCACAACAGAGTCGATTCCATTGTATGCGATATTGTAACTGTTATTTGTATTGAGATCGGGGTTCGAATAAGTAGTATTTGTGAAATGATATTGAGGATTAATATTACCACTGTTGGCTACCAAGGGCTGATGAAAATTAGCTTGTACAGCATTGATTTCGGGAACTATTGGAGAGCTTTTGTTGCTTTCATACGATGATCTTCCTTTCGCAATCGAATAAAGCTGATCTCCGTAATAGAGATTATTATGATTGTTATTGTTATTGTTGAAGCTGTTGGTGGAACTAGCTGAGAAAGTATTTGATCCGTTGTTGGTGTTTGTGATTGGGTTTTTCATCATCAGCCAACTTTGTCTTTCAACCCTCCCGTTTGTATTACTTTCCTGTCTCCAATCTTGATTATTACTCTCGTCGATGATATCTTGATATTGCCCAAGCTGATTCTGGGGATATGTGGCAGTTGTCTTGGACGATAGCATGATATTCTAATATCCAAGCTGTGACGAATTTGCCTGCAAATTGACTATTCTTGATGTATGCAATTATACTCGAAAAAAAAAAAAAAACTAATTGTAATCATTAGACACCCTCTCGAATTGGAGATCATGCAGTCTTTATATATCGATAGATCTTTATTGAGAGGATGTTATCAAAAGACCACACAAGACTTGTCAGGGCCTCCAGAAAACTTTAAACCTGCTAGACGGTTGCATGCATAAAATACGCTTAAGGATTGGGGCAAAGGGCAACCAAAGGATCAACGGAAAATAGTTCCTACTAGCTTCACATTAAAAGGACAACATGATTCGTTGAAGAACAATGTTTGGAAATACAGAACACTACTCGGAATTAATTGCTGTTGTTGTTGTTGTTGTTGTTGTTGCTGTGATCTATCGCTAAGGATTATTTACATACTCAATTTGATGGGTGGGGTTATTGTAAACAAATAAGGGCGACAGATCAATATTACTGGTCGATCTCTTTTGAGTGAAATTTGTAAGGAACAATAGTTGCAGTGCCCACCCATATTGAAGTTGATCAAGACTTATTGACCTAACAAAGCACATGTTCCGCTCTATAGCGGGGTTAGAGAAAACTCGAAACTCAGCTGATGGGATGGCTAAAGTATACGCATAACCCTCTCAAGTTCCAGGCTTACCTGGTGTTGTTGTTATCTGGGCTGATTACATGAAGAAGACTAAATTACCTCTCAGTTTCAAACACGCCAAAATTGGTATTAACCAAATGGCACACTGATTTGGTCCATGAACATCTGTTCAACCGAGCCCATAAACAAACCGATAATCAATGTAACTAAGTACTGGTGAAGTTTTTCATGCAACAATAACATGGGACTTCGGTTAAATTTGCCTACTGTATACAAAAGGAGGAGAAATAAAACGAGCCACACTTGCTTCAACAGCAGTACCAACTCTAGTATTAAAGCTTGGTGCCCCATATTGAAATGAAATTGCAAATTCTTTCGGACAACAGTATAGGGCACTCGATGCAAATTCTCGATAATTATGTTCGATGCCGTTGTTGAACCAGCCAAAAAAACTTATAAAGCAAATCAAAGTTCCATGGAAATTTCTGTATTTAAAAAAAAAATTAAAAAAATAAAAGGGCAATATTTGTAGATGAAGAGGCAATTAATGCGCCCCGTTTAAAATATTTAGTAAAAAGGCGTTTATCAACAACACTGATGAAGCCTTATGTGCTGCTTCTAGAAGTCCCATCAAATTTTAAAAGCCATTTTTCGATTCCTCTGTAGTCTCAAAAGTGAACTCTCTTTATAGAAGCGAATGCCCAGCATCTTGTGTAATTACATGAATTAAAGATTTTAGTGAGAGAAGGCAATAAATGAAAATCGTCGTTAAGCGGAGTCTTCAGATTCCACCCTGATCCATAATATATCACTCATGTATTATTGATGAATCAATCCATAATAGATTTCTTTGAACAACAAATGCAGCGGTGTATTGAACTGGATGAACGCGCGTATTGAATTTCAAGTTGGAAAAGCTGAGCAAAAAAAGTCATCCTCTACAAATTAGAATCTAAACTTGATATTATTCCGGCGCAATTATGTTCAATATTAGCAGCAGCAGCAGCAGCAGCGGCATTACCAGCAGCAGCAGCATTGCCAGCACCAATACTAAACATGTATCACGAGTTAAACTATCTTTTTAAACATGCCTTTTAAAAGAATTTGTCGTCATCAGTTTGCAAAGTTGTTTATCTCCGGGTCTGAGCTTAGAGATAAGAAACGTGCCTTCAAATTTGAAGGATAACAACTCATGACTTTGTTAAAATAGACTCTTGTTACGAAGCAGCCGGGCTTATTACCCGAACTGGATAGCTACCAATGGTCTCAAGTGGAGGTTAGACTCGCATACCTCATGACTTAACCAACAACAGTATAAAGTTGATTACCATATGACCACTCAAGAGATACCCGGCATGATGAAGATGGTCTTTATCATTTGCAACTCAATTTCTACTGATCAGGATTCTTCTACATCTCAACGGTATCAAATTTCTGATTATCTGCCCCACTTCATGTTCATTTCTGATGTTTGTAATTCTTGATTCAGATAAGAAGGTACATGAATTTATTACTTCCTACAGGCTACAAAGCTGATATGACATTTCAAATCATGCAGTACAACAGGGATCGACATAAAGACTGTGGATTCCACAATGCACAAATAATTATCCCTTATTGAATTGAAAAGACACGATAGATTGGGTGCTGTGCTTTTTTCTTGTGATCATATGACAAGAACTGAAGTTTTTGCAACTACTGCATTGTTAGCAATTGGCTGGTAATCGGTGGATGGTCATTTTAACCAAATTATTGTTTCCCACATGCACCCATGGTAACTGTGGCGAGTGCCACAAAATTAAGAAATAGGACTGAAGATACTTCAATGTTCAAATGAATGGATAAAGCTGTAGATAACATGGTGAGTTTCTTGAGAGATTTTTGAAGCTAGTGTATATTGAATCGAAGTAATATGCTACCACTCCTTCTAACTCAACCTGAAAGTATCAACAGTGGTTGAATAGATCTACTAGATTCTCAAAGAGTTGAATACAATGTAATGCAGCCATACTACGGTTAAAGTCGTTGTATCATCTTGATGCTGTAAAGATTTGAGAAAAGCATTAGGCATTGCAGACTAAAATAATTTCACAAGTTTAAATGATTCCAGTGACAAAACATAGATAACGAGCAGTGATTTTTGTCTCATCTTTGACATCTCTATAAAACATGTTTTGTCTTTAAGATTGATGAAATCAATCAAACTACCTTTAAATCTACAAAAAAGTGTAAAAAAGAAGAGTGGAAAAAATTTTTCTTTTCACAGTTGAGTGAAACAAGTTGCAGCTTGTTACAATGATAATGTCTGAAGAAACTCACCGTTGTACCTCACCATTCTGTGGCAAACCAACTGCGTCCACTTTGAAATGTCCTTTGTGTTTAAAACAAGGAGTTTCATCATATTTTTGTGATCAAAAATGTTTTAGAGAATCTTGGGGTCTTCACAAATCTGTTCACAAGAAGGATGGCCAAGACACATATGAACCATTTCCTGAATTCAAATACACAGGTAACATGAAACCAGTATATCCACTATCACCATACCGTGAAGTACCTTCTAGAATCACACCTACTGATTACGCTCTGGAAGGTCAACCAATAAGCGAGATCAAAAATGATCGAACCGCAAAAATCAAGATCTTGAATGAAGAGGAAATCAAGGAGATAAGAAAAGTTGCAGCCTTGGGAAGAGAAGTATTAGACGCAGTGGCAAGACACATTAAGCCCGGTGTCACTACTGACGAGTTGGACAGAGTTTGTCACGAGGAGACAATAAAGAGGAATGCATATCCATCTACTTTAAATTATTACAACTATCCAAAGTCAATTTGTACCTCGGTCAATGAAATTATTTGCCATGGTATTCCAGATATGAGGCCCTTGGAAGATGGAGATATTGTCAATTTGGATGTTTCATTATATAAGAACGGGTTCCATGCCGATTTAAACGAGACATACTATGTAGGTGAAAAGGCCAAACAAGATAAGGAGAAAGTTAATGTTGTTGAAACAGCGAGGGAATGTTTAGACCTTGCTATCGAGCAAGTCAAGCCAGGATTACTTTTCAGAAATTTAGGTAACGTGATAGAGAAACACGCAACAGAAGAGCATTGCTCCGTTGTCACAAGTTATTGTGGTCATGGAGTTGGTAATTTGTTCCACTCTCAACCTAGCATTCCTCATTACGCCAAGAACAAGGCTATAGGTGTCGCCAAACTGGGTATGGTGTTCACTATCGAACCGATGATCAATCTGGGAACACATAAGGACTTGACGTGGCCAGACAATTGGACTTCATCAACTGCAGATGGTAAGCCCTCTGCGCAGTTCGAGCATATGATCTTGGTAACGGAAGAAGGACATGAAGTTTTATCAAAAAGAAACAAGAAGAGCCCAGGTGGTCCAGTAAAGAGAATTGAATAAGACACGCACACTACAATTGAAATGAGAGCAAGCGGAGGCTGAGGATTTTTTAGATCTTTGTTAGATTGTGTAGGAGATTGTAAGATTTCTGTACTATAATTTGAACCGGGTCATCTCAAGCTGTGGAGTCTTATCATTTGACATTAGATACGTATAATTTTGAGGAGAAATGTTGATTTGTTGCAGATAGGTGTAATTGAAATTGAACGCGAGAATCCGACAATCGCACAGTTCATTTCTTTGACTTTAGGTTTTGATTTGTATTACAAGGAAATTTCGGTTTCTGTTGAGCACAGCACCATCATTGAAATCAAAAAAACGACACTCTTGAAAAAGTTATTTTGACAGCCAATGTTACTGGCATGCTGCAGAGGAAGGAGTTCATCTTTACCTGATCATTTAATGATAGTGGGTATGGAAATTCTAAAAATTAATACATACATTGAGGTACAACTTCACCAAGAAATTAACTCAATCAACCCATTTCTTACCTGTTAATGCTTCATACGCTTCAACGTATTTCTCCTTAGTTCTTATAGCTATGTCATCTGTCATCGAAACTCCTTCTACACCGTTCAACTTGTTTGCTGTCAACCAGTCCCTCAAAAACTGTTTATCATAACTCTCTTGAGACTTACCTACCTGATAAGCAGCTTTATTCCAGAATCTTGACGAGTCAGGAGTCAAGACTTCATCAACCAAGACTAACTCGTCATTCTCATCTAAACCAAACTCGAATTTGGTGTCGGCAATTATGATGCCCTTAGTTATAGCGTAATCTTTGGCCTTTGAATACAATTCAACTGCCTTGGCAGCAACCTTATCACATAATTCTTTGCCGACCAATTGTTGGGCTTGCTCAGGTGAGATGTTCTCGTCGTGCTCTCCTTGTTCAGCTTTAGTAGAAGGTGTGAAAATTGGAGTTGGGAACGGTTCCGATTCTTGCAATTCCTTATCAACTTTCAAACCATGTACTGTTTGACTCTTCTTGTATTCTTTCCACGCACTTCCCGTAATGTAACCTCTTACGATGACTTCCAATGGGATCAATCTCATTTTTTTTACCAACATCGACCTGCCTTTCAATTGATCCTTGTATTTGTCTTCACTCAATTGCTTTGGCAATTTGGAAATAATAACTTCATCATCAGTGGATATGATATGTGTCTTGACAGAAGATGAGACGAAATCAAACCAAAAGGCTGATAATTGGGTTAAAATCTTACCCTTAGATGGAATACCATTACTCATTATGACATCGTAAGCAGAAATTCTGTCAGTAGCGACAAACAAGAGAGAGTTTTCGTCAACTTGATAGATGTCTCTAACTTTACCCTTGGCGATCAAGGGCAATATACCGTCTAAATTTGTTTCAGTCAATGACATTTGTTATGGATGTGGAACTAACTGTCTTGATGATCAACAAATCTTCTCCCATAAATTTATTTAACTTTTTTCAATTTTTTTTGTTTCCTTAAGTTATCGTACTCGTGACTCTGATCCTTTGCGTATCTAAGGAAGGAGTCAAATTCTAGATATACTCTACCAGTTTGAAGGTCATTTCATGTGTCAATTAATCGAATAAAGAGATAGCGATAGACGCTTAAGAGGTCACCTCCGACTAGCCTGGAGCCACTTTGATCGAAGTCATAGATATCTATCAGTCTCACCAATCAAGGTTCTCCGGCAATAACATTCAAAAGTCCCAATAGAACTGTCATTGCATAACACTCAAATCAAGAGATGAAGTGCTTTTTTTAGAACAGTTAGTGAGATTATCGTTAAAGTCAAACCAACATTTCAAGTGAAAGCCATCGTTGTCGAAACCGATAATGAAATCCAATAAGCTTAGTTCATTCGATTCAAATCTAACTTCAACTGCTGTACATTATCCCACACTGCATCAAACACACCATCCTTGACACCAGAATACGCCTCAATGATATTAGACAACAGATGAAGTACGTCATTCAGCTTCAGCACTCCTGCCTGTTCTTTCGTCTTGTCAAATGTGGACTCCAACGCTGCATCCATCGTCAACGAGCTCATTTCTAACACATCATTCCTGAGATATGAACTGATCTCTACCAATACCGTCTTTAATTCTTTAGTCTCGCTAGTTTTAAACTCGGTAATCTGTGATCGAGCAGGATGTAATTGCGAGAGCAGGTTGCTGAGAAGACCTTTGGAAAATTGAAGGTCATCGATCACCATTTTGTTTCCAGGGGAGCGATACTGGATAATGTAGTGGGATATCAAGTCATGAAACAGCTTGATGGCTTGAATATGCACATCGTAGATCAGCAAAGAGAGATCTTGTAGATCTTGGAATTGTTGTTGGCTCATCTTGTGTATCTTTAGATCCTGCGATTTAATTTCATTCCTAACTTTTTTTTTTTCGTTACTAGAGAGAGGTGAATAAACTAAAAAAAATACCATGAGGCTGAAACATAGTGATAGCAGATGCTCAATTATGTGATTTTATGCGAATATATAACGTAGATACAATGAATAAGAAGATTACCACGGTCACAATGCTGTGGTAACCGTCACAGTTTGAGAATTGATCAAAAATACTGGTGGTAGCCCATCACACCAGAGATCCAAATTCTCAATATAACTCAAACTATCCGCCAACGACTTGTGACATCCGATCATAGGGGTTGGCAACGTTGTGAATATTATACTGCTCGTCAGCGACTGCCTCATCATCAACTCGTTCAAAATTGTGTGCTGCGACCTGGCAGATATGTCATTGAAGGAGAGTTGATCCAGTTCCGACTCATCACTTGCCTCAGACACGGCACTTGATACTGGCATCAACTCGGGTGATTTCAATAAGTTACCAATTCCCGAAGCATCACGTTGTTGTTGTTGTTGTTGTTGTTGTTGCAGCACATCTGACATCTTAGAGTTTTGTCTACGAAGACTAGGCGCAGATGGGGTACCAGAATTTCTGACATCGTCCTGAATGAACATGATGGACGGTTGGTCTCCACTTGCGTCTTCAAATACTTGAGGCCGTGGCATGGCAACAGAACTAAAATTAGGCCTTGAAGATTTAGCAATCGATGGAGCTGGTGTCTTGTTGACCGCGTTGTTGTTATTGTTGGTATTTGAGCCATAGTTCAAATTTCTCATCGTTGAGGATGACAATTGTGGCAGTAATTGATGTCTCGTATTTGGATTCAGAGATGATCTTTGCGAAGAGACATCCGAGCCACTATATGTGGAATCTTCATCATTGTTATAAGACGTAGAGTCATCTTCCTCTAATTCGGACTCATCGGAGCTGGAATAATTGGCGTTATTCATGATATCAGCTTGGTTTAAATTCGAAGTCCTCATACTGAAAGAGACACCCATTCTTTGAATGTTGGAGATTGTGTAACGTCTTGGTCTCTTTTTAATCTTTCTCAACAATTTTGAGCTCACATTATTATTAACAGAGATGTCTACCGAGTGTAATCTCTTATTGGAATCTCTCATTTCTAATAAATTTTGAAACCACTCATCTGTCTCCATCGATTTCTTCAATTGTTTTTCCCTCTCAACATCTATCTCCTTTTCCTTGACGATAAATTCGTATGCAGGATAATCACCGCTTGACAAACACAAAATAATAACATCAGCTTTGATCCTCAAAACTTCCAACAATGACTCTACCCTCAGTCTCTCATCAATCATATCTTCTTCATACTCTACAAATACAACAACTCGTAGTTTATGTGTTTTCTTCCATTGTGGAACCGTCGTCAAGATGGCGCCGAGTTGTAATATCAAACTGTATGTGTCGAAATTTGTGCTCAATGCACTCTTGGTGCCACTATCATCGACAATTTGAGCACTCATCTGAATAGGGTACAAATCGATATACTCTTTCGAGAAATGTGGCACTTCAAGAGGTTTCTTTGTAGGTACTACCAATCGATCGAATCCACGAGCTATAGCCACATTCGATTCCAAGATGAGTAAATCTTCAATTATATGCACCCATTCTTGAGCGGTCATCTTATTCTCATTACGTAATCCATCAGTTGGTAATGCTTTGAAATCAATGACATTTGTTGGTCCCGATTTTTTTTGTCTTTGAGATAAACCCGCGGGCAAGTCATAAAATCCCAAGACAGTGATATTGGGTCTCATACCTCCTAACCCACTTCCCAAATAAACATTTCTCACACCCCAGGCCAAGGTTGGCCCCAAACTGATCTGCACAAACAGCTTCATGTGTAACACATCTCTTAATTTGGTCCAGGCATTTTTCTGTTTTTTGAATTCGATATACCTGTCCTGGAAAGTATCGCTCACCATTACGTGGCCCAAGATGTATAAACCACCTTTTTTCAAGTGGTTACAAAAGACCATGAGATTCCATGAGGTTCTTGGACTATCCACAAGTAGCAATATCTGTGGTCTCCAGTATTTGACATTATCTTGTCTCAACCGTAATAAATATTTGCGTACTTGGTGGTAGATTAAAGATTGTGATACATCCCCCCATTGCTTGGGAGGACAAACGTAATGAATCACTAAGAATAAAAAGACCAAAAACACAATGATTAAACAAGCAGATAGCCCATCAACGATGAACATAGCGATAGCACATGTAACACCACCCAGAAATGCAGTCATTGAGTCGAAATATCTAAAACTAGGTCTGAAATTGGGCAGTGATGCCACTTTTAACAAGAAACACAGCAAATTCGTCACTATAAATGTCATCAAAAACAGCATTGTGATAAACGTTGCAATTTGATTTATATCAGCAAACAAGCATAGTTGGCATAACAACCAAGTGAACACGATTGCCAGTATTGGATCATCCATTTTCCTTGTACCTCTACTGAAAACAGATAATCCTGGTATGATGGAGTCCCGCAGGATGGCCTGCAACACTTTAGCGGCACCAACAATACCAACGATAACACTGAACAAGCTAGTGGCGAATTCACCCATCAAGATCAATATCGGAGACATGTTTATCGTTTGGATCACTTGTACATCTTTATAGAGTAAATCACGTGGGATTGAGACTCCCATGGCGATGATGACACTAGCATAGCAGATGAAGGTCAAAAGCAAACCGTATAAGGTTCCTCTTGGGATAGCACGTGATGGATTTTGAAGATCACCACTCATTGAAGCCCCCGCGAATATTCCAGCAGTGGCTGGGAAGAAAATACCGAATAAATCATTAAACGTTTCTTTATGATTCAATTGAGATCCAGCGGCTCCTTTAGTGAAATGTGGTAACATGTTATTCTTCAAATTTTGCATCAGAGGACCTGAATAAAAACTTTTCAATTCTGGAACTTCAAATGGGTTAACAAATAAAGTTGATACAGGTACTGATATTGTAGCGATCAATAACACAACAAACAATATAGACCCGGTTTTTGAAACGAGATTCGACCCAGTCAATGATACCACTGTACATATCAGCAACAACACAGTGGAATAAATGAAATCATAACCTAGAGGTAACCATTGCAGCAACAATCCATCATCATTATTAAAATTCACCATCAATGGCTCAATAAATCCAACGACGTTCAATGCCGAATTCAACACTTGTCCAATATAAAAAATTATACCTATTGATCCGCCGAATTCTGGTCCTAAAGATCTACTTATCATATAATATGCACCACCACCACGCACTGTACCGTTTGTAGCAATGGCAGAGATCGATAGTGTCGTTAGCAAGTCAATAGCATATGACATTATCAATAGCAATAACGTGCCTAATATACCCATCTGACCAAGAATGAAGCCGAAACGAAGAAACATCAAGATACTCAAGACATTGAGTGCAGTTGGGAGGAATACTCCATTCAATGTGCCCAATTTAGTTGATGATGTGTTATCATGCCCTTGCTGTTGTGATATGAGTGTTGAGGTTTGAGGATAATGTTGTAGAGTATTATGATCGTGTTTGGAGTGCAAGGAGGTAGGCCGTCTTCGCCGCTGTACAGACGGTATCAAGGGTGTCAGTTCAGTAGCCCTGTATGGCATCCTTTCCTGTTCTGTTCTCTGTGTTGAGCAGAGATATATAGCAAAATATGTGTATCCTCTCTCTATTATCTCTTCTTTATCGAGTCCGCGAAACTAAATTTTTTTTTTTTTTGATTTAATGGGTTGATCATACATAGTTAACAAAAGTAGAGAAGGGAAGATAAATAAAATATGGGTAGAGATGATTTCTACCATCCATATACCCCCTACCATATTCAGTTGCAGTTGATGCAACTGATATATACCACAATAGACTCTGGTTACAAGATTGGACTCTTTGAATCTCCTACAGGGACGGGGAAGACATTGTCATTGATATGTTCCACGATGACTTGGCTCCGTGAACACAAGAGACAACTGTTATACGATGGCGCTAACACTAACGATGACGATGATGAGCCAGAATGGGTCAATAGACAGTACAGGGAAAACTTGTTGGCGACGCAGAAGAATGCGTTACTGGAGTACGAGTTGTATTTGGATAATCTTGATCTCACCAATATGTCGACAGAATTGGTGGTGCCCAGTGGCGGTGATGAGATGAAACAAAACAAGCGGAAAAAAAAATTGGTCAAAGTTGAGATTGAGAAGGAAGATGATTTAATTCCAAGGGCCTATCAAAGTGATGATGATGATGATGATGATGGTGATGATGAGTCAAGTGACAAAAACACTCAATTATCGAAGGAAATTCAGTCTCTTATGTTCCAAATGGAGGGAGTCTCCGAAAAAATTACAAACAATGGCATGATTGTTGATGCTGTGTCTAATCCGATCAAGATTTTTTATTCTTCAAGAACACATTCACAACTCTCTCAATTTGCTGGTCAATTATTGGGACTCAAATTCCCATCCAGTTTTGATAACATCATTGATGAAAGAATTAAATACCTCCCACTAGGTTCACGTAAACAGTATTGTATCAATGAAAAGATCAATTATAAATCAATATCACAGATCAATGATGAATGTTTAGATTTACAAAAATCCAAAAATTCTTGTTGTAAATTCTTCCCGACACTGGAAGCGAGACCTATGATGAAATTGTTCACTGACATGACATTCACTGAGACACATGATATTGAGGATTTGGTACAGATAGGGGAACGTTTGACAGTGTGTCCATACTATGGAGTGCGAAATGGTGTTCCAGTGAGTGAAATTATATCGTTACCGTATCAAATGTTGTTGGAGCGGAATACGAGACAAATTTTGAATTTGGATTTGAGTAAAAGTGTCGTGATTATTGATGAAGCACATAATTTGATCGATACCATTCAACTGATGAATTCTACTAAAGTTTCATTACAAGAGATTGTTCTATGTAATGAGCTGTTGCAAAGTTATTACAAGAAATTTAAGAAAAAATTCAATAGTGGTAATAGGGTCAATTTGATGAAACTTATTAAGATTATAAATATTTTGCAAGATTTTTTAACTAAGCGTAAATTGGTTGGCAATGATGGCGAGTTTTCATTGATGGAGATTTACGATAGTAATACTTCTGATTTGACCAATTTCCATAAATTGGAATTATATTTACACAAATCCAAGATTGCGTATAAGTTGGATTCTTATATGGGGACCAAGATGGAAATAACTTCTTCATCTTCTCAACCGCTTTTATTCAAGATTGTTTCATTTTTGAGATCTTTATCGAACCCATCAAATGAGGGCAAGTTTTATTTTAACAAGGAAGACGTTTCAATGAATTATTTATTGTTGAACCCACTGGAGGTGTTTGCGGAATTGGTTGATAAGAGCCGTTGTATAATATTAGCAGGTGGGACAATGGAACCAATGGATGAATTTCATAAGAGATTGTTCCCCAATGTGCCCTTGGAAAAAATTTACAAATTTACATGTGATCACATCATTCCAAAGGAGAATTTGAAGACTTTTATAGTGAGAGAATATGGCGATACTAGATTTGAGTTCAGTTTCAAGAACAGAGGTAATGAGAAGATGTATATAAAGTTACTGGATTTCATCTTGTATACAATACCCAAGATCCCACATGGGGTAATAATTTTTTTCCCCAGTTTTGCATTGATGGAACTGATAGTTGGTGTTTGGAAGCGCAGTGGGAAATATGATGCCATTGATAAGTTGAAACAAGTGTGTAAGGAGGAGCGAGAAGATAAAGATGGTGAAGTGTTAAAACGATACACCACACTGTCATCGATGACACAAGGTGGTGGGATCTTGTTGAGTGTGATGAATGGTAAATTGTCAGAGGGTATCAATTTCAACGATGAGTTATGCCGACTGGTGATGATGATTGGATTACCTTATCCGAATGAGTATACAACGGAGATGGTGTTGAAGAAGAAATATATGATGGATCATGAAAAAATGGTAGGTAAGGGAAGGACAGGTGGTGAACAAGAATATCGAGAAATGGTGGAAAATAGTATGATACGGGTGGTGAATCAGAGTTGTGGACGATGTATCCGACATATGCATGATTATAGTGTAATCATGTTGATAGATGTGCGATATGATAGAGTTAAGCCTCGGTTGAGTAAATGGATTAGGGACCGGATAGTGGAAGAAGAAGAGAATAAAAGCATTGAAAGCTTCTTTCGGCATCATAAAAATAAGGATATATGATATATGATAGAATATAACAAAGTGTCCCTATCTATCTATCCTATCTATCTCTATATATTACATAATACAATAATCAAACACGTGGGTTCTTCTGCGCCTCTTCTTCTTCTTCTTTTGTGTGGCGTATATAAAGAGGTAGTGCACTCAAAACACAAACAGCAATAAAAAGGGTCTTGGCATAATTTAGATTAAAAAAAAATTTGTATTTAAATACAAAACAACAACCATCTGCCCTTTCGCTGCTACCCCCCCTCCTTTTAATTTAAAAGATATGAGTCGTATAAGATATTAATACAGACATTTACAAAACAACACAATATATCGATATGTTCAACCAAGCAGGCAGTAATAAATATATTCACCCAGTCACCTATCTCAACACCCAGATGGTTGTCGACTCAAAGTCAAGTAGACATTCCTCCACCCTGGATGACTCCACTACTTCATCCTCGGTATCTCCAAAGTCATCAACTTTTACAGACTTATCTTCGAATGATGAGTATGACGGTAATAACATCAACAACTCAAGCAGCAATCATTCTTCTTCTTTCATTAACCCATCCATAAACAATCACAATAATTTGAATGGGTATGATATGAACAAAAAGATTAGATTGCCAAATATCACTGGATTTGATTCCAATATTGATACATATTATCATCACAACTCTTTATCCTATGATTTGGAACCAAAGTCTCAACAACAGCAACAACAGGTAAATTCTATTCCCTTGATGCATAATACTACACAACAACAACAACAACAACCAGAATCGACAGCAACAGCAACAACAGCTAGAAAACACTATCAACCTCGTAAGAAGAAGGATGATGACTCAAATGGTCCATTACTCTGTAGATGGTTAGATTGTGCTCAACAGTTTGAAAATGCTCAAAGTTTGTACAATCATTTGTGTGAATTGCACGTTGGCCGCAAATCGAATAAGAATTTATCGTTGGATTGTCATTGGGGTAATTGTAACGTTTCCACTGTGAAAAGAGATCATATTACATCACATTTAAGAGTTCATGTGCCTTTGAAACCATTTGTTTGTTCTCAATGTTCGAAGAAGTTCAAGAGACCTCAAGATTTGAAAAAACATATTAAAACCCATGCAGATATGGATCAAAGTATTTTGGGTTATGATATCAATGGTGGTGATGCAAACCATGATCAGGCGTTTGATTCGAAGAAGAGAAAATTGGATATAAACTCAATCAATAGTTTCTATGACGAGATTAAGAAGTCTAAATTACAACCAACTTATAACAATGATATCATTAATAAGTTGAACAATTTGGATTCATTGATCAGTAACTTTGATTACTCACATGGTTCAGTTTCCGTGCCACAGCAGCAGCAGCAACATCAACAACAACAACAACAACATCATCAGCAACAACCACAACAACAGCAACAGTTTTATAACCATCAAGAGTTGTCTGATGCCAATACCTTTTTCAACCAATTGTTGGATAACTACCAGCTGTATCCACATTCAATCTCACAACAACATCAGCAATACATTCATCAACAGCATCAACAACAACAACAGCAGCAGATGCGTATGTCGCAGCAAATGCAACAATCACATTCTCAACAACAGCCGTTATATCCTTCAATGTTGTTACCATCATCCAAGTTTCTCTTACCTTCTTCATCCAATTATCCAGCTCAAGATGAATTTATCACTAGACATGGTATAGGATTAAACCAGAAATCTAATGGAGTTGTATCTAACTCTTCTTCTTCTTCATCTGATGAAGAGGAGATTGAAGAGATGTTTGAGAAGTTGGCTGTTGATGGAAAAGTTAATGGTACTCCAGAGAGTGAGAGTGAAATTGAAGAAGACTTTACAGAAGTTGAAGAAGAAGAAGAAGAGGATTCACATTTGAAATTGATTAAATTTTTGTGTCAACATTTCGAGTCTTTAATGAAACAACAACAAGAATTGATGAAGCAAAAGAATGTTGTTGTTAATACTACTACTCAGACAGAGGAGAAGAAGAGCTTGTATCCAAAGATGATTGCAATTTAATTATTTTTTTGCTATGTGATTTTATATTATATTGTTGTTGTTACATACATACAATTTGATTGATGATTATGAGAAGTTTGTTTGTTTTAGGGATTTGAAGAAAAAAAAAAAAAAGAAAGATTTATCATGATGGACTTTTGATGAGTAGTCATTATTATGTATGTTTGTGGTTCTTTTTGGGGAAATTTTCTTTTATGATTGTGTTGATGTATTTTTCGGTTGTTGTCTTACTTAGACACAGGTTGTTGTTGGTTTTTTACTTATTTTTAACTTTTAGTTCGAAGCCTTCATAAGGAGATTGGATCTTTTTTGTTTAGTTTTGTGTTTGATTTATTTTGCAAATGTTATTATTATTATTATGCTTTCTCTATTATTGTTTTGTATATGAGTGTGTAAAGTGAATTTCATTCTTTTAAAATTGAAATGATACACAAGGCGTAATCATTACCCTTTTCGTTTCATTCGTCTTGTACTCAACTCACCAGCCACTTCCAAGTACAAATAGAAAAAAAAAAAAAAGAAATCTCAAAAGAAAAGGGTTATCTCAAACTAAACTTGCTGCTGCTGCTACTCTTCATATCTTTCTTCCCCCTTATTGTATGTAAATCTAAGATATGTTGGTGTGTGTGGTGGGGGGTGGGAAACACAACTGGCTGATTGATCGTATGATCTTTATATTGACAGAATAAGATAGGAATTATTAGAAAACAAACACATACATCAGTAAAGATCCTCGGATCTTGAGTTTATACGAAAAAACGAATATGAATGGACCCTGCACAATTTTTAGAATTTCAGTAGTTAGTTAGTCAGACAGTCCACTTTGACTTACTTAATTAAGTAATATATATACTGCGGTAGTGAACATACTGCTTCATCATGGTGCATGATGGGTGGTGGGGAAAAGGGGAAGGCCCTTCCTTAACCCTACATATCTATCTATTTATCTATCTATTCAGCGCAATAACAATATTAAGCCACACTAATTTTTTTCTTCTCTTGCATTTCATTTGGATTTTTTTTTTTTTTTTTTAAAATTCCGGAGAAGCACAGCCAAAAAAATTTATCATCCGAGATCCTAACCAAAACCCCATATCAGCCGTGGATCCGATATATATATATATATACAATCACTTGGCCCACAACTACCAATATATTTATAGATATGATACTTTCCCATCAACTATATTTCTTCTGTTGTTTCTAAATTTAGCCATCACAAACTGACAAATCGTCAATGACAATACTAATTTAAAAGATGATTTCTTCAGGCCCCTTTTTCTCAATAATTATCGAAACTTTCTCCATCATCTTGGTGCAAACAAGGAAATATTCTCGCTATCTATAACAACCATCACTTCACATCCCACCTCGATTAGCTGCTAGATATATATACAATATACAGCCAGTTGCTGTCCCTGTCTTACTTCACCGGTGATGACTCCAAATTGAGAAATCACCATCATAACGTATATGATGCATGCATCTTGAGCGTTCTCTAACCAGGTCGTTGGCTCTCTGTTATATAACTTAAATATGATAATGAAGCTTAAGCAGAGCACATAAGTGCCTAGGCCAAAAGTCTTGAACACCTATTTATTTTTTTTCTATTGATTATCATTCGACAACCACTATAAACTCTTGAATCTTCATCAAGTTTGTTCAATTCATTGCCAAAAAAACACTTGGTCATAGTATAGAGGTGTCTTGTTTGGTGCAAGTTATTATCAAAGGCAGTAGTATCTGAAACAAGATTTTTCAATACACATACCACTTACTTCGAACACTTATCTTCTTGGTCTTGGGTTTTGGTTTTTTGACGCCGATGCCGGCAAGTCGTGTACATCAATGGTAGTTGGTTGTTGTTGTTAGCTTGTTTTGGAGCCGGTGTGATTATATTGAAACTGGGCAGTGAATTGATGATTGTCATTACGATCAATTACAAAGTCTGACAAAGAATTAATTGCAATTTCGATAAATGTTGGTAATCTTTATTGGTCTAGGTCACTTCGAAAGTAACACCATTCCAATTGATAACACTGTGGTGAAATAAAACGATATCAATCAGCATTTCTTTCACGAATTTTGTAATGAAACAAGATGGAAAAAAGAAAATGCTGTCAATTTAGCCTATATATACTATTAACTAATCTTGACAAATTTGCTTTTAAGGTCAGAATTGGTTAGGGTATCAAGCAAGAATGCTCTATACAGAAGAATACCGTATTGGGAATAGTAAGGCCTCCAGAATCTGGATTATCAAAAATTCCGTTTCCCATAATCTAATTTCTTATAAACAATAAATAGATCAACATCAAAGTAACTTGATATTTGTCCAGTCAATGATGTTGATGAAGAAGTGAGAGGTAATGTATGATTGAAACAGACAACAGTATCTTCAAGAGAACACATCCCGAATGAAAATATGCAATTCCTCATGCCAAGCTTCTTGTTCGGGAGATTATGAGACGATATATTCCATCCCATCAATCAGAATGATTATAGAGCAATTATTGTTGATACATCTGGTAAAACCAATCTTTTTTCAAAGTTAGTGTATTATTACTATCAAAAATGAATGACACTAATTGCATTAATGATTTGAAGTGTAAGGAGTAATGAGTCAATAGAAATTCATGATGCTCTCAAATGTTGAACCATACGGTGGTTGTATCCCTTTTTCAATTTTGTTGTGGTGACAGCCAAAAAATAAAAATTACGTTTCGCGATCACAGATACACACCGTCTATTAGAAATAAGAAATGATAGGTTTGGAATAAAGATTTTGTAATACATATATTACACAAAGGCCAAAACAATAAGAATAACATGAAACAAAATGTGAATCAAAAAAAAAAAAAAATGAGCTTAATGATAGCAAAGACAACAACAGACACATCATGAATTAAAGGATGGATATAAAAAAAAAAAATCATAGAGAAAAAAACCAAAAATACAACGTCAATGGGAAGAATAAAACTGCAACGGGGAAAAGAAAATACTTAAGAAACTGCAACGGAACAAACCAATATTTTGAAATAACACAAAGATGATAGATAAAAACACACAATTTGGAAAAAAGATATAAATATGAAGCACATGTATTGTAAAATCAATTCTCTTTTTGACTTTTTTTTTTTTTTTTGGTTTTTTTTTTGATGGACAAAGCAGAAATCTTTAACATGTAAGTTAAAGTAAAGACACACGGCATAAATTGGTGATATATGAATGAGATGATGACTACTGGGTTCACCTTCACAGAAGATCTCACTCGAATGAATAAATGAACAGATGAAATCCCCTCCTCTTTTACCAAAGTCCTATCCGCTGCTATAATGAAATAAAATATCCAAAAAAAGAAAAAATGAAATGAGATGAATTCATTTCTTTTTTGATTAATTCACCACTCTTAAAACTTTACGACTAAAATCAATCTCATCACCTAAACTTCTCTTACTATTATTCAAATTCAAAAACATCGACTGATTAGGATCAAGTCTTTGATCAACCATAACTTGATTATTAAACATTTTTTCCAATTCATTCTCATCATTACTTGATAAATCGCTGCTATCGTTATTATTACCACCACCGGTTGCTCCTCCATTATGGTATCGTTTACGCAAACATGTGAACCAAAGCAATACCAAAATGAGCAGAAGCAGTACAAGACCAACAACGACAAAGACACCGGCAACTTTGCCCGGATGATCAAAGAATGAGTTGTTGTTCGAATTCGAAGACCTGTTGTTGTTGTTACCAACTCCCGACACCGAGTCCGTAGGTTCAGAGACCCTCGTAGTGATGATGGTGGTGGCAGCGTCTCCGGTGATTGTTTTGATGATTATTGACGTTACCGGTGAAAATGTTGTCGTTTGTGATGATGATGATGAAGAAGAAGAAGAAGAAGAAGAAGATGATGATGATGAGGATGTACTTGTGGCTGATGCAGATGAACTAGGTGTATTGACTGGACTTGGGCTTGAAGACGATGCAACGGCGGCGGTACTTGAAGAAGCCCGATCCACTGATGCCGTTGTTGATATCAGCGAAGAAGTAGTGGCATCATCATCACTTCCACCACTCGAACTACTTTCAGCTGTCGTAGCAACATTAGAAGATGACAACGATGAAGAGGAGATGGAAGAAGAAGAAGAAGAAGAAGACAGTGTTTGTTGAGTTGAAGAAGATAACCTTGCACTACCACCACCATTTGTTGCCGTACCACTTGGATTCCCAATCAGGATATATGCAAACAACCCTTGATCTTCATTCCCACATTGATCAGATGGGTATCCGGGACAAGCTTCATTGCAATCGGACACATCTGTGGTCTGTTCGGGGCTCAAGTTAGAGCACCAACAATTACTACTCATCAAGACAGCGTAAGCGAATCCCAGACAGTGTAATTGGCAAGCACCATTACTTTGATATTGATCAAAGTTGGGTGTGGAGTCTGAGCCCGTATTTTGAGAGGAGCAAAGCGATATAGCCAGATCCGTGAGGTTGGCCAACACCGTTATCAATAGTAGTAGTAGTAGTGATAAGTGACTTGTTGTTGTAGATGATATATGGGTTTTCATGATGTGTATGATATTGTTAAAAATGTATAACTTGTGAAAGAAAAGAATGACTGAGATATATGGGAGTGAAAGAAATGAATGGTATGTATATTATATAGCCGACCCTAAGAGAAAGGGTATACGCTTTTGTGTTGAAGGATGTGAGATGAATAACTGATGATTGGTATCTCCTTATAGATATCTTTATTTGTTGTTTGTTGTTGTTGTTGTTGTATTTGGCTGATTTGCGATTAGAGATGAAATTGTAATTTTTCTTTTTTTTTTTATTGAAGCGAAGAAAATTTTTGTTTATTTAATCATTACACAATTCAAATTATATCATCAATAACCTCTCATGAAGTCCCGTTCTCAAATATATCTGTCCAACATGTATTGGTGATATCAACCGCAAAGCCTCGACAATAGCCTTCTCATCTCGGCCATGGTCAATTTTTTTCACCTCAGCTATGGAACTATGTAATTTTTTGGGATCATAGCCATCATAAGTATTATCAAACTCTTGTATCAAATGATTCAATAATTGCACCAATCGTTGCATTGAATCATTATGAGCAAATTGTGTCAGTAAGAATCTTCTCTCACTGGTGATGGAATCCAAGACTACCAATTCATCTGTGAATTGTAGTTGTATATCTTGGATCGCAATAGATAGGTTTCCCACATCTTGTTCAAATCTTGTCTTGAATGTTGCAACATCATTGGGAGTTGGAAATAGAAAATTGTGAGATAAAGAGACGTGTAAAGGGTTATGTAGCAAAGATTTCAAGTTGGTTGTAGAGTCGATAAGTTGGTGTTGTAAATGGTGAAGAATTTGTGTATCTGTGATGGACCATTCGAAGTAGATATAGTTGATCTTGGTTATATATAAATTGGAGATTGAGTCTGGTATACTTGGTAATTCTTGATCTTGATCATCATCATCATCAGAGGAAGAGTAAGCACTTATCGACTCCATCTGAGCCTATTTACTATTGTCATTTGATATAATATAATTGATTGTTGTTGTTGAACACACGACAACTTTATTATTATTGGTGAGTGAGTGAGTGAGTCGTGCATATGACGATCAAATATACCAAACAAGACAATTACAATAATATAGATAGAACATAGACTTATCATCATCACAATATAACAAATGAGATGATCAACTCAATAATATTAAAAGTTGATTTCAACCCTCTCTCTCTTCATTCATTTCAAAATGATAAATTTTGGGTTGATCGGACTTGTCGCTTATGCACTCTCTTTTGAAATGAGGATTGACAATCTTCGCACTCATGTGACACATACATAATAGAGCCATATTCATTCTTGCGATATCTGAAAATATAAGACTTCACCCACACTTGGATACCGGTAACGACTTATCATATTCGATTCTCAACAATTTTTTTTTTTTTCTTCTTCGTATCCCATTACCTCAGTCCCTCCCTGCCTTAAACAATGATGCCTAATGATGAAACAGGTGAAGAAAAGAAGAAATGTTGGTCTCTTTACTACTGAGACGTTTGATTGAACGTTGAATCCACCAGGTCCTTAGTTTTCTCATCTGACATTTATTCATAAAAAAAAGCACTTTAAAATGTGTGTGTGTGAGATAAGGGGTTGTAGGGAATACGCCGTTCATAGGGGAAACTAACTTGACATGCAGGTTGCATTATGTGTGTAATATATATTGCAATTTCAGACAAATTGACGTACAAAGATCAATATCCTTGTACTAGAATGAATATTGAGAGTTTTAGAAAAAAATCCCAACACTGAGAGGAGGATCAACATAAAACTGTCAGTAAAACCCAATTACTTTAGTAACACCATATTGAGATCAATTCGAGTCAAAAGCTTGCATACTTTTCATATGGACATATACTTTTGGCCAACTTGATGTAGAGATTGATATATCAAAGTCATTTAGAATGCTGAGATGCTCTCTCTCTATCAATTGAGGAATAAAATCAAGTTGTATTGTTGAGTTTGGATGTTATAATCAATACAAGAAGTTGTATGAAGGTGAAGACGGGATATGAGTTAAGATTTGAGTATCAAAATTTTTAAAGATGAAAGAAAAGGGCACTATATAATCAAGTGTAGAAGAGAGAGAGAGTAGGTAGGTGTGTATCTCTTATAACATACTCATCAAATTGTGCAATGGTGGATATATATAATATTATCTAAATACTCTCGCAGTATATATATACCTTTCCATTTACAACAACAACAATTACATTAGCACCATCTGATCTTTATATTAAAAGAGAAAAAAAAAAAAAAAAATTTTTTTTGCTCATCACAGATTTTCATTTTAAACATTAGGACGACAATTTATACAAAGTTATAACAATAATAATGTCAACATTCAACGAGGAATCAGACTTGGATCATCTCAGAGATATCCTTTGCAACAAATCAGGCACAGTGACTCTTGCGAACAGATTCCGTGCCTTGTTCTATTTGAAATCGATTGGTTCTGAATTATCACAAGAGGATAGAGCCAATACTGCCATTCAATACATTGCCGAATGCTTTGCCGATCCAAGTGAGTTGTTAAAACATGAGGTAGCTTATGTCTTGGGTCAATCGAAGAACATGACCCTGCTGCCCATCTTGCGTGAGATCTTGAAACTGGAAGAGACTCAACAGATTATGGTTAGACATGAACTGGCTGAACTGTTAGGTGCCTTAAATGATAAGGATTCACTTGAATTATTAACAAATTATTATCAAAATGATCCACTGTTAGAGATTAGACAAACTTGTGAATTGGCTATTGAAAGAATTAAATGGTCAAATTCGAATTTATCTCGTGAAGAAATATTACAACAATCCCTTTATGAATCAATAGATCCTGCTCCTCCATTAGATATAACAAAGAGTTCATCAAAGGTATCTAATTTACAACAAATCCTTAATGATCAATCCAAACCTTTATTTGAGAGATATCGTGCCATGTTCCGATTACGTGATATTGGTACCGATGAACTGCTGATGCTGCTCGCCACAGGGTTTGATGACGATTCAGCTTTATTTAAACATGAAATTGCTTACGTTTTTGGTCAACTTTGTAATCCATGCACGGTACCTGCTTTAATTAAAGTTTTAAAGGATAAATCTGAACTGGGGATGGTAAGACATGAACTGGCTGAACTGTTGGGTAGTATAGCCACCGATGAAGTATTACCCATCTTGCAAAGTTTTTTAAATGATGAAGAAGATGTTGTGAGGGATAGCGCTGTTGTTGCGTTGGATATGTATGAGTATGAGAATTCAGGTCAAGTGGAGTATGCAACGGTATAGATAGAGTTAATTAGTTTATTTTTTATAATTGTTGTATTTCAAAAATGAAAAACCCTGTTTTATATATATATATATATCTCTATATGAGGTCTATACCCCTTAATTAATTCAAACAGATATTAGGTCCTAATAGTAAATGGACTCAACAATCTAGAGAAATTACCCAGCGAAATGTAAAAACTGATACACCAATTTTGGGTTATTGAATTGAACGATTCAAAGTTCCCAACAAAATCAAAACAATTGTCTGTGCAAAACAAAGCTTTTAAGCATGCCATGCACCCTCTCAAACCAAACACTCTGCTCGTCATTTTGTGTGTGTGTGTTTCAGACGACGCATACTTACTGATATCGATTATTCTTCCTTGTGGCGAATGACACAATTTATCCATTTATCAATCACCTTTCATATTCACATTCATTCAACTGGACTATTTTTTCACCGTTTTGCCGTTATACACAAACATGTATGATTCACCATACCCAACAACACAACACACAAACAAATTGAACATTTATCAATCTTTTTGCAAATTAATTATTTGTTCTAAATTTATACCCACATTTAGTACAAGTATAAAATACAGTAGCACCTTCATCTGCACTTCTTAATTGTAAAGTTTGATAACTCATCTCTTCATTCCCACATTGTGGACATTTTTCCTTAATCACAGCACCTTCATCCATATCATCCTTACCAATACTCGTCTTCACCTCACTCTTATTCAATTTCAATACTGACGGAAACAGATCCAGTGATGTTGTTGTGATCACTTTTAAATTGGTGAATTGTGATGATGCATATTCTTGATGGCATAATGGACAGGAAAGTGTTGTGTTTGATGAAGTGACAGAGGGGAGTAAAGTGCCGCAACTGGTGCAGAATATTAATGAGCCAACTACCGACATGCTGCTGTTATGTATATGTATATGTGTTTGTGTGTGTGTGTGTTTATTTGTAATTGATGATTTCAACTTGGTTTTGGAAACTATTAAATTTTTCATTATTCAAATGAAATTTTTTTTTTTTTTTTTTTTTTTTTTCTTTTTCTTTTTTTTTTTTTTTTTTTTTTTTTTTTTTTTTTTTTTTTTTTTTTTTTTTTTTATTTATGTTTTTTTCTTTTTTTTTTAATTTTTTATTTTTTTTTTTTTTTAAATTAAATTTTTTTTTTTTTTTTTTTTTTTTTGCATTTTCATTTTTTTTTTCGTATAGACGCTGATGTGTGATGGGCATCGCATACATAGATTAAGTTACTTTCATCTTTGTTTAAATTCGTTTATATATATATATATATATAGGAGCATACACAAATTTCAGTACTCATCCTTACCACTGATGATGACATCATTGATCTTCAAGATCATCCTTGTCAATTGTGTAGCCAACAACAATTGTTGTTTTTTACCAATCAATGGATCAATGACAAACAATTCCTTCATATCATTATTATTGGAACCTAAACAATCAACACCAATTGCCGAATTTTTTTCAACAACATGTTTCAGTTTTAATGAAGTTAAAGTTTCAATAGAATTTAATCCAGAATTTTCCAGTAATGACATTGGTATCACGTCTAACAGAGCAGCAAAGCTTCTGAACAGGTATTGATTAATACCCTTTTGTTTATCAGCTTCATCAGCAACAGCTATTGAACATGAGATTTCAGCGGCTCCACCACCATAAACGACTCTATTATCCTTGATCAAATTTCTTACAACACAAAGTGAATCATGTAAAGCACGAACTGATTCATCAACTATCATCTTATTAGAACCACGTAAGAATGCGGTAACCGTTTTCAAATTATCACAATTTTCAACAACTAACATCTTATCTCTTGTGGTACCAAAACTCAATTCTCTTATCGAACCAGCGTGACCCAATTTTTCTGGTGTTAAATCTTCAAATCTTGGAACAATTTTACCATTTGTCAGAATTGCCAACAATTCTAATTCTGGACCACCAACCCAACGTACAGCTGGTAATTTATTTGTCAATAACATGTGATTCAGTTCATCATCAAACCCCCATTGACAAATTACCAAATTAGCACCTGATTCTTTCACTTGATTAATCATTGTTTCAAATTTTTCCTTTTCATATTTTTGTAAATTTTCAAATTCTTCAACTGTTGATATATCCAATTTATGTTTTGTCTTTGGCTTTGGAGGTTCAAATGGACAAGTTAAGATTGCCATTTTGACATCATCAATTCTCTTTGGCATTTGTGGATGTGAAAAATCCTTATCTATGATAACACCTTTGATCAATTTACTATCAGCAATGGAACCACCAACTTTACCTTCTATTTTGATCAATTCAAAATCAACATCTTTTCTTTCAAAATTCAGTACTGATAATACACTTTCAACAGCCATTTCAGCAAATTGATCATGACATTTACTGACAATTTTACTACCTAATGAAGTCTTTGCCAGTTTAAATAAATTTGAACTTGGTTTCAAATTATTATCAATATTTTCATAATCAATTTCAATTTCATCACTTATCTTATCCAAATTTGCAATGGCAACTTTACAAGCATCATCAAATCCATTGGCAATCTTAATTGGATGTACACCTCTTTCGATCAATTCTAATGCCTCGTCTAATAAAGCCCCAGCTAATACGACAACACCTGTGGTACCATCACCAATTTCATCATCTTGAGATTTACTTAATTCAACCAATAATTTTGCAATTTCATTTGATAACTCCATCGAAGACAAAATTGTTGCACCATCATTAGTAATGTTGATATCTCCATCTGGTCCAATCAAAATCTTATCAAGCCCCCTTGGTCCCAATGAAGTCTTCAAGATTGATGCCACAGAACGTGCTGCCAAGATATGTGATTTCACCAGATCTATTCCATGAGATCTTTGTTTCTTACCTTGATCCCTCACAATGATGAATGGTCTTCCATTTTCATCTTGAGCGACAATGGCATTTGAGAGATCAGGCATGGCCATCTGTTGTTGTTGTTGTTGTTGAGCCATCTTTTATATGTTGATAGTTCTATTATCTATCCTTGATATGAATGTGATAATGAATATATCTCGTGTGTCTATCCTTTTATTACAATGATCAATTATATGCTCTCTCTCTTTATTCTTTCATACAATCTCTCATAGTTAAAATTTTTTTTTTTTTTTTGATTTTGATTTTTTTTTCGCGTGTCTTCGCCTTCGATGATAGTGACACGGTGAACCTGTGTATAATGGGAAGAAAGAAAATGGCAGACTGAATATCATATACATATGAAAGGATCTCTATATATATATATCTTGCTAAAGAGTGTGATTGAGAGAGAATATTGGTGAACATATCTATTTTATCACGAGTGTGTTCAATTAGAGATTACAATGTAGACATCTATCTTACTCGAGTGTGATTGATAAAAGATTATTGCTTGAATCACTGAGTTTTAGCCATTTCAACTGTTTTTCATTTAGACAGGAGTAATTTAGAGAATTTTATTTTTCTCAATAATATAATATTGTAATAATACATCCAACTTTTCAATTTAAAAGGAGATATATATTTTATGGAGAGATGTATAATTGTCCCATGGGGTAAAGTGAAGAAAACCGAATAAACACACGAGAGACAGATATAGATGATTATGATATTCGACATCTGACGAGACTTACAATAGGGAAAAGAAAGATGTATGATTACGCCATCATCTGTTCATATATATATACATCAAATGCGGAATAATAAATAAAAAAATCTACGTAATTGAGCTTTTATCAATGCTTAAATTTGGAAGAAAAGAAAAGATGAAAAGAAAAGAAGAGATGGAAAAAAGTGGTGTGTATACGGCAATAATGTTTGGGATATTAGGTACCTTACACTGTATAAGAAAGAGTTTATCCGAAATTTAAGATGCGGAAAGTGAAAAAGAAAAGAATATATGATGTCATACAACGGATCTAATACTGAGTAATAGAGAGTAGTGTATCTAAATACCCAAACATCCTTATTATGCGCGTTGTTTTTCATACACACAATGGAAAAAAAAAAGGAACTCTAGAACTTGGGAATCTTAGGTGATGCTTTTATTGTAATTTATATCATCCACGGAATAATCAATATATACATATATATATATATATATAAATACACTCTTGGACCCCCCCTTCTTTTAATAATGATCATAATCTTATAAATTCATCATCAAAAGGGTCCCAACTCTAATCTCCATAACATCACTCTTTCATTATAACAACAACAAATGTTCCAACACAACAACATGGGTTTACTTGAAAAAATTGCCAATTCAATTGCAGGTCCACTCCCTCAACAACAACAACAACAACAAGAAGGATTACCTTCATACAAGAATGTACAACAACTGAAGAAGAACAAGAAATTCACCGGTTACAATGGTGGTTACTTCAATAATAACGGTATACTGAAACCACAACTGCATCAAGCTAATTATATCGGGAATCAAGGTTATCCTCATAGGAATTACACAAGTAGAGATCCAAATCATTTGAAACCTCATGAATTCAACTACAACTCAACACATGATTTACAATCTCCTCCTGCTTATGAGGATGAAATATGAAGAGTTTATTATAACTTTGATGTTGGTTGTTGTTGATCAAATATCTATTAAAACAGGAGTTTGTTCCCTTGTTCTCTTCACATCAAATATCACAGAGAGAGAGAGATGAGAAGAACAAAAAAAGAAAGCAAAAAAAATCTCTGTTTTCAAAAAAGTCCATCATTTATCATTATAATAATAATCACACATATCCATAATTCCCCCCTCCCTTTTCAACTTAGATCAACTGTTAAGTGCATTTGATTCAATCACTTTTATTGCTCTGTTTTTTTTTCATTCATTTTCAATTATACTGTATTTTTAATTTGGGTTTTCTTCATTTAAAAGAAGGGTTTTTTTTTTTATGTTAGCATTAATTTATAGAGAGTATTGTTTTTCCAATTGTTATTAACGAGATAGTATTTATTTAATTTAAAAAAGTCAAACAACCATAAGAAACTTGTTTCTGTTTGTATATCTAATCAATCTCTATATGATAAATGTTGTTTAACCCCGTGTAATCAATCCACGCATCTTCTCTCATTAACACTCTCTTTAACTCTGCGCGCAATTTTTTTTTGTTTTTTTTTGGAGTGGGATCGCAAAAAAAAGATATAGTGGGGATTATCAATCAAACAACAATCTAGCCCTTTATACATATTGATCACAATCTTCATTCTATCCCACATCATCTCTTAAGAACCCCACACATACACATGCATCACTGCCCCAGAAGTGGTGATGAAATGGATGACAAATATATCGATAGTGCTTCTCACTACATCTATGAAAACAAATAACAAAATAAACAAATTTAACTAAATTATAATAAATCAATTCCATAACTGAAGCACCAAATTTTATTGAGCGCTGTAATTTGACATAAAATTTGAAAAGTATGTAGTGTTTACTCGTTTTTTGAAATGAATTTATAGTTGAATTGTTTCAATTTTTGCAATTTTGTTCAATGGTTGGATCGGCGTGATCATTCAACCAAAGCTCTCTCTCTCCCTTTTGAAAGAGCATCGTATATTTATGAGATTGATCAATTAATCAATTATGTATCGATACAAATGATTACTTCTTACCTATACATGGGCACTTTGCAATCTTGTACTTTGGGTTTACCGAGTTAACTCCCAATGAAACCCTATAACATTATGCTGCATATTCTCCAACAAGTTGGGAACAAAAATGTTTTGGATTTAATCTAGTCGTCGTATAATTATCGACTTTATAGATACATGTTTTATTTATTTAGTCAATGTGAGGCTGATGATATCTGGATGATCTATACGACAAGAGTGCAAGCGAATTGAGATTTCAAAGCTTATCAAAAATCGTAAAGAGGGCAGTGTTTTGCAATATTTGTATGGAATCTGCAGCATATTTTCAACAAGGGCTTTGAAATGTGTGTATGTATACTTATACGAAAGGATGATTGTATGTAAGTGTAAAGTGTGAAAATAAATTTCAAAGAATGAGATTGGTATATAAAGTCAACATTTAGTTCCTATTCTCTTTCTTGAATTCATCTTGTAACATAGTATCGTATAGGCAAGTGTGTGCAACTCTTGAAAGGGTCTTCTTGTGATTTTTACTTGTCAACACAAAGAACAAAGAGAGGAAAAAAAAAATAAGAGACAGAGGTGTATATATATATCTTTGCCATCAACACACAAAACGAGATGAGTTTCCATTCCATACCACCTTTGAACCCAATTGAGACATTGAACAAGCTTTCGCATTCGACATTGATCATACCAATGATCTCTGTTGGGAACATACCACAATTATCCACCGACTTGTTGATTCACAATTTACAATGCCACTTAATTGCACGTTTGGATGACGATTACTTGTATCCATTTGTATCTCCTGTTGATTACCTCGATGATGATAATGATAATGAGACAACAGAAAAGAATGATAGAATTGGTATCAGTACTCTGTTGGAAGTTTATTACAATGAAAATTTGAATATCACCATCTTACAACAGAGATCACCTATTTTACCTGGTTTACAAAACAAATTTTTGACCAATTTGTTGATCCCATTTATAACAAACATCGAATTTAGTAGCTTGATCATATTGAATTCATCAAACCCTGAAATTGCCACAGCAGCTGCAGCAATAGCAACTGAAGACACAACAGATAAAGCTGCTGCAGACACTGCTGCCGCTGTACCAAAGATGAAACTTTATACCAATAACATCACAAACCTTTTCAACAAGTTCAACATAAAAGACAATACCAACAGTGGCAGCATCACTGATTCCACAACAACTACTACTACTACTACAGATTACAAGCAATTCCACTCCTCCTACATCACAACTTTGATCAGTTTACTCGAATCATCTCCATCATCACAACCATTACAACCAACACCATCGGAGATTGGTCTTTACGATTTACTCAGGGAGAAATATCCTACTTCGTTGCCACTCTCGCGAACTTCGTCGTCATCGTTTAATATCACCACGAACAACAACAGTGTCGGTGCTAACTCCCTTAAGTCCAACCTTTCTCCTCCTGCGTTATCCATCATGGTGTTGTCGATATCGAGTTACGAGGGGGACAATTCACATGATCTGCGATTATTGACGGTGGAATTGTTGAAATTGTTAAAGATTGAAGAAAGATATACATCTGGGTTGGAATTGTTGAAAGGACCTAAGAGTTGGGAGGGATTTTATGGGGCAAGAGATGTTCCAATTGGTATTGAAGGGTTGTATTCATGATTAAATTTGCTATGCTTTTTTCCTCCTTCGTTATAAATTTATGATGTTTTTAGTCGATATTATAGAGTTGATTACGAGGGGGGGGGGATATTAATTCATATGATTTGCGATTATTGACAGTTGGAGTGTTTTATACGAGTAAAACTGTGAGCTTTTTGGGAGAATGTAGCTTTTTAAATATTCCGAAATCCATTGCATTGCATTGTGATGATGAAAATTGGGTTGCATTATCAAAATTTCCGTAGTATTCTTTCAATATAGATTAGAGGAAGTAAGTTGTCTCAGTATCTCATATGTTTCCAAATACAAATTCAAAAGATCCTTACTGAATGTTACAATTTCTCAAATTCTCTATAAGAGTTATCATTTCAAAATATTTGATGGCTAAGGACAGATTTACAATATCGGCACTTAACATTCATATTGCATTGAAACAAATCAAAACTCTTTATCTTTCTCTTGTCTTGGGTTTGTGTAACACACACTTCTTTTTTGATGGCGGTTTTTGATGAGAATTGACACAAAAACCAAAAAAAAAGTACAATCCTTTTTGATCCAATTCAACTCCTTTCTCATATCACCAATTGTATCTACAACACAACCATCGGTTAAAAATGAAGAAATCTTTCTCACACTCATCACCATGAAGGGCGCTCACAGTTAATTATATCTTCTACACTGACACCAATAAATACCATCTCTTAGTTTCATATATTAACCACTTTTACCCCTTGTTTTTTGAACAAGCGCGCTCTGTGATCCTGATACTTCTTTACACAGATATACTAATCATTATCAACCATTCCAATCTCGAGAGGACAATTGAATAACTAATTACTCATTGCCAATATCATTGACTCCACTCATGGTGCTATGCTACAATCTCACCAAAATTCATCCATTCCGATAGCGCTGGTGATTTTTCCCCCTTAATTGAGACAAGGACACGTTCAAGAATTGTATCGGCGACAATTAATATCAGGACATCCACATCGAACTCTGAGACTCGGGTGAGCCTTTACTTTTCGAAATTCAAATTGAACTATTGACTTCAACCATATATAGAACCCACATCCCCCATCGAACTCTGAGACTCGGGTGAGCTTTTGCTTTTCAAATCCACTTATTTATTACTAACTTCAACCAAATATAGCATCCACATTCCACATTGAACTCTGAGAACTCGGGTGAGTATCATGTCAGAATCATACTAACGCTTACTAACACCAATCCATTCTAGCTATTACATTACTAACACCAATCAATTATAGCTTCCACACCGAACTCTGAGAACTCATGTGAGTATCATGTCAGAATTATACTAACCCTTACTAACAACAATCCATTCTAGTTATTACATTACTAACACCAATCATTTCTAGCTTCCACACAGAACTCTGAGAACTCGTGTGAGTATCATGTCAGAATCATATTACCCTTACTAACACTTATCCATTCTAGCTTTTACATTACTAACAACAATCCATTCTAGTTATTACATTACTAACACCAATCATTTCTAGCTTCCACACCGAACTCTGAGAACTCATGTGAGTATCATGTCAGAATTATACTAACTCTTACTAACACCAGTCTATTCTAGTTACTACATTACTAACACCAATCCATTCTAGCTTTTACAGTACTAACATCAATCATTTCTAGCTTCCACACAGAACTCTGAGAACTCATGTGAGTATCATGTCAGAATTATACTAACCCTTACTAACACCAGTCTATTCTAGTTACTACATTACTGACACCAATCCATTCTAGCTTTTACAGTACTAACGCCAATCATTTCTAGCTTCCACACAGAACTCTGAGAACTCATGTGAGTATCTTCTCAGAATTATACTAACTCTTACTAACACCAGTCTATTCTAGTTACTACATTACTAACACCAATCAATTATAGCTTCCACACAGAACTCTGAGAACTCATGTGAGTATCATGTCAGAATTATACTAACCCTTACTAACAACAATCCATTACAGATCAGAGATTTCACTATGACGGCACTGACAGTTAGTGCTTATGGTTTTCACATGTTAACTTATTAGGATAGCCACCCAATATAGTGATTTGAGGTAACAGAATATGGATGAGAAGATTTGGGCAAAACTCTCATGGGTTGTTCAGAAGCCATCCAAACAATGCAGCCGAATTGACTGCAACCGTTATTTTTGAAGTGAATTGCTAAGAGAGAACCAAGAAATAGCACTACATTGTTCAGGGTGTTGTTTTGTTGGGAGTTTCAGTTTCTAAAAAGCAGCTCAACATGAAATTGGAATTGGGGAACGGTCTGGGATATACTGGAGGATAATTACCTTCAATACCCATCATGCTTAGACGAAAGAATACTCAAGCAGTTCCGTTGGAGGTACGCTAGTTTGGGTACCCCAAAATAACTCCCTGGATTATGCTTAAAGAAGATCGGCCCCAAAATAGTATGCATCCAGGTATTCGGCAGGTATATCCGAAGCATACTCGCCAGAGGTATGCGAAAATGGCGTTTCCGAAAGCAAAACCCTGGAGTATACTGAAGGAGCCTCAACTCCGATGTAGTATGCTTCAGGGTATTCGGCTGGTATACTCAAAGTATACTCGCCAGAGATTCGCCCAAATTGGCGACTCCAACGGCAAATCCCTGGAGTGTACTGAAGGAGGCTGAACTCCGATGTATTATGCTTCAGGGTATTCGGCAAATATACCCGAAGTATATTCGTCTGGGGTACGCCAAAATGGCGACCCCAAAAGCAAATCCCTGGGGTATACTGAAGGAGTCTCAACTCCGATGTAGTATGCTTCAGGGTATTCGGCAGGTATACCCGAAGTATATTCGCCAGGGGTACGCCAAAATGGCGACCCCGAAAGCAAATCCCTGGAGTATACTGAAGGAGCCTCAACTCCGATGTGCTATGCTTCAGGGTACTCAGCAAGTAGACCTGGGGTGGACCGGCCAGAAGTCCTAACTGGTATACCCGTAAAATTACTCTATGGGGTATACTGAAAAGGCTCAGCTCGGATATAGTGCTTACGGGTATTAGGCGCAAAGCTCATCTAAGGCGGACCCGTCAGAAACTCGTAAAAATGGTGTACGCAAAAACGAAGTCCTGACTATCTTAGACAAAGACTGACGTTAAACCAAGGGGTATCTTACCAAATGTAGGAGAGAATTGTAGTTTCAGATAGCTGTGAGCTCAAAAACGTATTTTATCCAAACTGTAATTATCTTTCTATGAGTATAATGGTAAGGAGAGCTCTACTACCATTTTAACCATGAATACAAACTTTTATGAAGAACGGCATGCCCAAATCCCTTTGCAGTTAAACTTCTCATATATCTCAGAGCTTCAATAATGAGGGTAAACCAGGTCAGCGTACCTTTGAAATTTGCCTCATTTAGATATCAAGCTTCTTAAATTAGGCTATCATAGCAGTCTTTCAATTATATATTTCTTCAGCATCCCGTTGATGGTTACACTTAAGCTATATTCATTTTCGTGACCTGAATCATACTGCACCCAAGGTGAATCCTTTAATATAGCTTAACTCTCCACTTTCAAGTAACCCGCGTTGGCCTAACTTATTGGGTGCACTTAGAGCATACCCTTTTGTAAACCCGGGCCCTATATATTTACATACCCAGGCTTCCGTTTTTTGAGGTATGCCACTTGGTCGTACAAGTACACCTTAAGATTACCCGCTACTGAGCCTAAATATTTAACATATTTATGGGCTCCCTCATTGGGTTATAATATTTTTGACCCGACTTATAACAGATAGGACTTGAGACCTTAGTATATAATGGGCTCAGTGAGATGTATCTCATCTAGCCACCGATATGTTAACATCAAGTTATCCTAACACTTAACCAGCCATGACTTGATAATGAAACCTCGAGTTTCTAATGGTTGGCTGTCAAATGTTTTGATTAATCTGCTCATTAAATATTAGTTTTCATTCAAAGTAACAACAATCATAAAACTCCCCAATATCAAATGAAAAAGCCGATAAGAGACCCAGAGCTCAATGCAACAGCTATGACTGGTGGCAACTATAACTTGTCGCTGTCAGTAAGGGCTTGTTAACGTCGAAAAAATACTCACTTGAATCCCCAGAGTTAATATGGCAGCTATAATTGGATTGGTGCAAGTAAGGATTTGTGCTTTGAATTGAACAGCAAAATACAGAAGGTTTGCGCTTCAGTGCAAGATTGAATGGTCTCCTTATGTTAACTTCAACAAGGTAATATATCAAGATTTATTTATTCACTATGCTCTTTGGAATAAGCTGTAGGATGCGAATCAAATATAATTTAAACCTACAAATGAGATAACTGAAAAAACTCCTTGCAACTCGATTTTCAAATTAACCAACCGAAATTCCTCAAGTTTATCACTTTTGTTTCCAACACATAATTAGTTCCAAATTCATGCTCCATTTGACATCTCAAATGTGTCATGTCCGCTTCTTTATTGTGGAACAATATACTTGACGTTCCCATTGATCAATTCTTCCGAAGAAGTTGTTCTTTCATCTGGTTAGTCGTTTCTAGCTGCCCGTTTCTTTTGGGTGTATATTGCATTAGTGCTTACCGAGAAAGAGATTGATTACTAAGACACTGTAAGCCTCTACATACTGCTGCCGTCATTTTGCTGGTCTTAAAATACACCTGAAGAATTTTTGAGTAAGGCATTGTAAGATCTGGAGGGAGAAGCGAATACGGTACCCCTATTGAAGTAAATAGAGTCAAGTCAAAGTGCATCTCATTCCTCATAGAAGTTTGCATTCATGAATAGAATGGTAGGAGAGCTCTCCTTACCATAATAATCGTAGACACACATTTCTAGTCTGAATAAGATGCGTTTTTGAGCTCACAATTTTGGTATACTACAATTTTCTCGTACATTTGGTAAGATACGCGTTGGTTTGACGTCAGTCTTTGTCTAAGATAGTCAGGACTTCGTTTTTGCGTACACCATTTTTACGAGTTTCTGACGGGTCCGCCTTAGATGAGCTTTGCGCCTAATACCCGTAAGCACTATATCCGAGCTGAGCCTTTTCAGTATACCCCATAGAGTAATTTTACGGGTATACCAGTTAGGACTTCTGGCCGGTCCACCCCAGGTCTACTTGCTGAGTACCCTGAAGCATAGCACATCGGAGTTGAGGCTCCTTCAGTATACTCCAGGGATTTGCTTTCGGGGTCGCCATTTTGGCATACCCCTGGCGAGTATACTTCGGGTATACCTGCCGAATACCCTGAAGCATACTACATCTGAGTTGAGACTCCTTCAGTATACCCCAGGGATTTTTCTTCGGAGTCGCCTTTTTGGCGTACCTCTCGCGATTGTGCTTCGGATATACCTCTTCAATACCCTGAAGCATACTACATCGGAGTTCAGCCTCCTTCAGTATACTCCAGGGTTTTGCTTTCGGATTCGCCATTTTGACGTACCCCTGGCGAATATGCTTCGGATATACCTGCCAAATATTTGGAAGCATTCTATATTGGGGTTGATCGTCCGTAAGTATAACCCATTTAGCAACTTTTGGGGTACCCCAAATAGTGTACCTTTATCGGGACTGCTTGGGTCAGGTTTAACCATGATGAGTATTGAAAGCAATTATCCTCCAGTATATCCGAGGCTGCTCCCCAGTTCCTATTTCTTGATAAATCTCTTCTCTGAAACTCCCAGCCCTAAACAGTGTAATGTAATGCTTCTACTTGGTGGTCTCTTAAATATTCGCTTCGAAAATAGCGGTTGCCGTCAGTGCGGCTGTATTGTTGGGATGGTTTTTATTCTATCCAAGAGAATTATGTCCAAATCATATCATCCATTAACTATCACCCGAAGAATCTATATCGGGTGGTATTTGTGGGCAATCCTAGTAAGCGAAAGTATTGAAAGCCGATACACTAATTGTCAATGGCTTTATAGTATAATCTCTGACCAGTAGTGTAGTAGAGTTAGTAAGTGTTAGCATAATTTTGAGAATGATACGCACATGAGTTCTCAGAGTTATTGTGGAAGCTAGAATTGATTGGCGTTAGTAATGTAGTAGCTAGATTGGATTGGGGTTAGTAGAGGTTAGTATATTTCTGACGTGATACCCACATGAGTTCTCAGAGTTCTGTGTGGAAGCTATAATTGATTGGTGTTAGTAATGTAATAGCTAGAATGAATTGGTGTTAGTAAGAGTTAGTATAATTCTGAGAAGATACTCACCCGAGTTCTCAGAGTTCTATGTGGAAGCTAGAATTGATTGGTGTTAGTAATGTAATAGCTAGAATGAATTGGTGTTAGTAAGAGTTAGTATAATTCTGACATGATACTCACATGAGTTCTCAGAGTTCTGTGTGGAAGCTAGAATCGATAAGTGTTAGTAAAGGTTAGTATAATTCTCATATGATACTCACATGAGTTCTCAGAGTTCTGTGTGGAAGCTAGAATCGATAAGTGTTAGTAAAGGTTAGTATAATTCTCATATGATACTCACATGAGTTCTCAGAGTTCTGTGTGGAAGCTATAATTGATTGGTGTTAGTAATGTAAAAGCTAAAATGGATTGGTGTTAGTAAGCGTTAGTATATTTCAAATTTTGTTTCTCCTCAAAAAGTCTCAGGGACTTCTTTCTCTAATGATGATCTATTTCGAATATCTTCCCATGTTGACTTTTATAAACTGTGTTTACCATTGATAGTCTAATTTGAAATAAAAATGCTCCTCATTTTAGGGATTGCTGCCCATTGTAAAGATGAATTTATTCCAGATTCAGGGAGACGTCTTTAATATCGGGTGATTTGAGATCATCTGATCTCTTTCAGTATATTAAGAACGCCCAAGCATCCCTCACAATTGCAATTAATGCTGTGATATTGTGATTGGGTGGTAGGAGATTTTGTTTGGAATAGCGCTTGTTTGAAAAACAAGGGGTAAAGTGGTTAGAATTGATTCCATTAACAGTGTCAGTTGATGACTGTATTAAAGTAGCACTTCCCTTTAGACGCTGTCGATTACTGAGTCTGTAGCATGATATAAGCGTTGGCCAATTCGGGTTCTTGATGAATAATATATGAGTGATTAAGAGAAAGGAATTCTAATTGATCCTTTCAAAAATATCTTATATTTTTTTGCTTTCGCTTTTGTGACACAAAAACAAAATCACACCAAAAACCAAAAGTTGGGGAATTTTCTTTACTATCAAGTTTTTTTGTGATTAGAGAACACAATATTAATACAAACATCTATATTGAGATACATATTGTATATACATATGTATACCGATGCCTAAGTATATACATATGAAAATTTCAAGGGTAACTAGTGAATTCGTAACTGCTGCTTTCATTTCTGTGCCTCTGGCCGTGGCACTCTCCAGGTTAAGATTTCCAGAAACAGAGGAACAAATCACTGCTGGTGGACTGAATGCAGGAAGCTGAGCTGGAAAATCATGAGAAATTGTTCAATGTCATGCGTGCGTTGTTTGGGATCTAGGACTGGTATTATGATCTCCTTGGCGATTTTCACAAACCTGTTACGTATCATTGCCACTATCAGTATGATCAATGCCATATTAAGTTGGTTTGGTGGTTACTGGCACATTCATAAATTGACCTTGGAAATGATCATTGGTTATATCTTATACCCAATGACAATTTTCTTGAGTTTTTCAAGACCTGGCATTTACAAGTTTCCAAATCGATGGGAACTAAATTCATTTATAATGAATACAATGCATATGAAGGATTATTAGCTACAGATGGAATCTCTAAGAGATCTCAGATGTTAGCCACCTTTGTGCTTTGTTCTTATGCCAATCTTGGAACCATGGCTGAGAAAATAGCTATCATGGTGAGATTTAGCTTCAGATAGAGTCAAGGCTATTACAGGTAACATTTGCAGTAGTTTGATTACTGGGTTCATGGCTTCGTTTTTGACTGCATGTTTCGCAAGTTGTATCACCGTTGATGTTGATATGTTTAGTGTCACCGCAGCAGGTGCTACTTAGTAGCATTTGTTTTAGTTTTTACTGAATTCAATTCCAATTTGTAACATTTTCATGTATATGGAACAAATGTATTCTTTTACTAAAAGAGGAGCTTCCAAGAAACCCATGGAGAAATAAATGTTCAAAATAAAAATGACACTTTATATTCAACATCAGCTTATCTCTAATTTATCAAGTGAGCACGCCATAAGAATTGCTACTTGGTTTCACATATGCTAGCGCCTACCGAGGTTCAGGAACGGATATTTACTAGATTAATATCTAAAGGGCAGCCAGACTCAAAGACGCTCCTAGATTCTTCTCAAATTGCCACCAACTAGATATCATCTTCGATCCTATGTAAATTTGAGCCATTGTATATTTAACTGTTAGGCCCCCTTGCCTTAAATCAACTTAATACGCTGGTTGTGAGTTCATAAGGATAATCATAAATGGTTTTATATTTTTCCATTAAATTCAGATCCACGCTTGCTGAGTTTTTTGCTTTTTTTCCTTGATTTCAACGTGTAACTCGATAGTTTTTTCCCATAGTTAAGAGCTTACTTCACACTGTAAAATTTCAAATTCCCATACAAAACTTGTGATTTTTTTAAAGCAAATTCCCTTGAAATCTTGAGTTTTTTGTGATGTTCTCGGTGTTCCACAAAAACACAAATTCTGTTCTTTTTAATTTCCCAGCAATTTAACGTAGGACCCACAAGTTTTCAACACTCTCTATATGAACTTGTCAGATAACTACGCAGCACTGGTTAATTTCGTAAAATATGAAAAGATGTACTACGACATTCTTAAAGGTTTACGGGATCTGAGAAGCTCATGCATCGTATATGAGGCAATTTGTTTAATATAATTAATTCCATGAGTAGATTTATGTAGAGGTCTTAGATTCAATCATAAATAGTCATTTGTTTGAGCCATTGATGTCAAAGTATGATACCCAGTGCTGTATGCCTACGTTCAAATTGAAAGTCTGCCCACAATATTTGAGCTAAAATCTATTCATGGGATCCACTTTGGTTCAATCAGCCTCTTTGTGTTATTATTATTTGAATGTAGAGCTCATTTCAAAATTTTGGCGCCGATGGGTGACTCCGCTTCTTTGCATGCTCCGCCTTTTTCGAAAAACACATGCCACAAAAACAAAAAAAAAAAGCAAAAAACTTAACCGCCAATGGACGTTTTCTCTCACAAGGTATTACAAAGTATACAAGAAATTTGTTCAATACCACCTATTATTGGTATCTATCAAAAGCCAATTGCCACATTGTGACTACTGGGCTATTCAAAATGACAATTATTCATAAGAAGGAATCTACTTAGTCAAATTAAACGAAAGTTCAACTTCACCTGTGCTTTTTTTGCATGACCGATTTTTAAGTTGAACCACAAAACCAAAACTTAAAAAAACTGTAATTTTGAAGAACAACAAACCACAAAACTACAAAACAAAAAAGAAAAAAGAAGAAAGAGCCACAAAGATGAAAACCTGATCATATCGGTCTTACTCTATTTTTTTTTTTCACTGTTAATTACATTGGTTGGGAATTCAGTGTTGTGCTATTTGTTTTATCTACTGATTTTACAGAGGGTTGATAGAGTCATCCGCTCTTATCTCATTGATTTACAGATGTAGATAGATTCCAATATTAAAAGCAAAGCAACTTCAACAGTGTTTTTACATATTTTATACTTCACAGTGTTTTGAGGAACAAAGCTAGGGTAAGGGTTTGTGTTCAATTCTAAGTTTTTTTTCAATATATTTCCCCATACTTAAAAAGCTCAGTTCTCATAGTAAAAAATCTTGTTTTTCCTTAATTTTTTATAGGTCTTAATAAGGCAAATTTCCTTGAAAATTTGACTTTGTTTTGTACTCATTTGAGTAAAAACTTACAAATGCTTTTAAGATCGATACCTCCAAGTCTTGGTACTTCGAAGAATTATTTGGTGGAAGTCATCTCCTCATTGAGTCATAATATTTTTGATTATTGGGGCTGAACTCGACATGACTCACTCGTTGTGAGAAGATAAGGATAATATGACATGATATCATCTGTCTTTCTAATGAACTCAGATCCTCTCTCTTTCTGGTTTCTTTACTTTTTTCTCTATTTCAAGTACATCTCAATGGATTTTCCCATCATTAAGAGCTTACTTTACACTTGTTTCCCAAACAAATTTTATTAAAATCGATTTTTTTCTATATTTTTTTGGCAACTGAATAACAGGTTTACAAAGTAGTCTTTCGCTATAGTTTAGAGTGAGAATTCAGGCCAGACTTGTCTCAGACTTCATATGTTTCCAATACCATTCAAATTCAAAGAGTTTGAACTGAATGGTAGAAATTCTTGGTTCCTTTTAAATTCTTTGCAAAAGAATTATCATTTCAAAATCTGATAGTTGAACATATCCACGATATTGCAACTTGATATTTTTTAAAGAAAGACAACTACAATCAGCAACTTGTTGTATTGCAAATTAAGAATTTTATGTGATATCTTATCTTGTGTTTGTTTGTGTAACACACACTTCTTTTTTGATGCTGTTTTTGATGAGAATTGACACAAAAACCAAAAAAAAAGTACAAATCATTTTGATTCAATTTGACTCCTTTCTCATATTAACAACTGTATCCTAAAGACAACCATCGGTTAAAACTGAAGAAATCTATCTCACAATCATCACCATGAAGGTCGCTCACAGTTAAGTATATCTTTCACACTGATACCAATCGATACGATTTCTTAGACTCATATATTAACCATTTTACCCCTTGTTTCTTGAACAAGCACTCTGTGATCTTGATACTCCTTTACTCAAATATACTGTTGATCATCAACCGTTCCGACCTGAGAAAGGAAATATGGATAAACATTCACTTATGGCCAATATCATTGACTCCACTCAGGCTACAGACGCGCCAAAGTCATCTTTTCTGATGGCGGTGATTCCCCCACTGAAACAAGGACACAATGATTATCTTCCCATTTAAGAACTGTCGGCGCTCAGTTCTTCAGTGACCCAATCAAACATAAAGAACACAGAACTATACCAAAATCAGTGTGCGTTAAATGGGAGCCGCCGTGAATGTTAAGTTTGTTGGAATAGGGGATCAATCGAGAACTATACTAACACTTACTAACTTCAACCGAATATAGAATTCACACAGAACTCTGAGAACTCGGGTGGGTATCTTGTCAGAATTATACTAACCCTTACTAACACCAATCCATTCTAGCTACTACATTACTAACACCAATCAATTCTAGCTTCCACACAGAACTCTGAGAACTCATGTGGGTATCACGTCAGAAATATACTAATCTCTACTAACACCAATCCATTCTAGCTTTTACATTACTAACACCAATCAATTCTAGCTTTCACATAGAACTCTGAGAACTCAAGTGAGTATCTTGCCAGAGTTATAATAACCCTTACTAACACCAATCCATTCTAGCTACTACATTACTAACACCAATCAATTCTAGCTTTCACACAGAACTCTGAGAACTCATGTGAGTATCTTGTCAGAATTATACTAACCCTTACTAACACCAATCCATTCTAGCTACTACATTACTAACACCAATCAATTCTAGCTTCCACACAGAACTCTGAGAACTCATGTGGGTATCACG